>JAPZEB010000007.1:12319494-12339480 GCA_029783705.1 Chaetodon striatus
CACACACACACACACACACACACACACACACACACACACACACACACACACACACAGACTTTCAGATGCTGTTTCTTCCTCCCTTCAGCTGGTGTCAGAGGAGAAGCAATGATTCATGAAAAGATGGGACTTTTCCTTTATTTAAACTGTGACATGATCCAGTACCTAACCAAAACTTTAACCACAACAGTTACGTGTCACACCTCAACCTTTACCCTGACCTTAACCTAAATCTAACTCTAACTCAACCTAAAAACCAATTCTTAACCATAAAAGAGCCCTTTGAAGAGCTGAAGACCAACCAAAATGTCCTCACTTTCCAAAAACATCATTACTCTCACGGGCCAGAAGCTTAACTGACCCTCTCACAGTGGGTGAGTGCAAACACACACACACACACACACACACACACTGAGTGTCTAATAAGGAAATTAAGTGGCCAGCATTACAAGGCTGTGATTGTGATCAGAGACCTCCACATGATTTCATGCATTTGACACAGGTGTTATTTGACCAGAACCAGGTGCAGGTTTAAGCTAGAAAAATAACCAAGAAACAACACAAAACAAATCAAGCAAAATATACAAAAGTAAAAACCCTACTTGTAGCCCCACAACCTAAAAGTGATGGACAAGTGGAAAACAAACTTGGGTGCGGTGCAAGAGAGGAAAAAAACAAGCATATGCGGATCAGTTCGACCACATGATGGAAAATATTTTCTCACTTACATGTAATGGTGCCTTGCCATGTTGATAACTTTGGTTTCTATGCAGAGGTCTGCATCTGAAACATAAACTGCCATCCTAGTGTCATGGAGGGTAATTTCATCTGAGCTTCTCAGACCTGTGAAAAATAACATTTGATTTTTTAAAGGCACCTTGTATATCCAGAAACATCGGGCCTCACACAAGAACATTTTCATATTTTTAAACTTTTAAATGAAATCTTTTTCAATTTCTAAATTAAGAAATATGCTTATGTAAAATCCAAAAAACTCTTTATTAAATTGGCAACCATTATAATTATATCTGGTAATCATATTGTTAATTTTACATTTAAGTCTGTTTACTTGTATGATTTATTGTTTTTTTTTTAGTTTCTGCATCATATTTAAATCTGAAAAAATCATTCAGATTAAGGCATTCTGAGTCTTAAGTCAAAATTGAGTATTTTTTTTTCCACTGCGGAGAAACTCACACTATGTTTACATGATTCATACAACAGGTCAGGACCTCTCGAGAACATGTTCATACCTAAGAGAAAATTTTAAATGTGGGAGAATCTGCAAATGCTACAAATCTGTCCGTGTTGCCTCAGAACTCATTTGTTCGTATAAGTCATTTTTGTTTCGATGAATGCTGTTGACAGTGAGTGTGTTTGCATGGACATGAATAACCCGTTTATGAACAGGCATTTGAATTATGCTATTTATGTGTTTCAGCAGGTAAACACCATATCTCAAATATAATATTGACCAGGATAAGCCATGTTGAACATGAATGACATGTCGCTGTGGTTTTTCAAATGTTTTCACGCTGACTATGAGAGTCGTATTGGGATTAGCTACAGAAACCTTATAGACTGATACACTCTTAAAAACTGTTGACATAATATTAAAACTGTCTGCTTGGGTAATACAGGCAATGTCATGTTGTAGTTTGGGTAAAGTGACCCTTTAATATGTTCACACCACATCTCATGGCAACTGACAACATGAGATATGGCCATGCACTAAAGGAAGTTTTATAACTAACTTCAGGAACAAAGACCACACCTCAATCGTATCCATTTCTGCATCAAAAGTATTTTAGCACACCTTATCTGATTCCCTCCCCTTTGACTCTGTTCTCACCCCCCCCTCTTTCTATCTCTGTCCACAGAATACAGGAATCACCAGGGGGCTCTATCCATAGTAGAGCAGGTGAAGAGATGACTCCACCACTCTATCTCAACTTCCCTGGTTTCGTTACACCCTTGTCCCTTCAGCCAACACCAGGCCGCCATCGTTTCTACCCTCCACCTATCTGCAATCCTAATTTCTCCCATCATTCCCCCACCCTTCTTCCTTCTCTGTCTCAATATCCCCTCATCCCTCCATCCCTCAACTCTCATCCCCATCGTTCATTAAACGTAATAAACTAATTGCAATGTATAACTCCATTGGCGTGGTCTTTGTTAGTGAAATGAAAATTTTATTTTGAGGGTGGCACCCATTGAGTAGCTTCCTGAAAATCCACAGTGAATTTCATGGAAATATGTTCAGTAGTTGTTGAGATATCCTCTTTGAAACTGTGGTAGACGATCAAGAAAAGCCTCTCTTTCCAGAAACACTACGTAGATATTACACTATCTGCATTGTTTGCCATAACTCATACACTGTATAAAGTCTTTGTTTGTCTTTGTTTTGTGATCACAGCCACAACAACGCACACACTCTGTGGGAAGATAATCAACGCCCAATTTCAAGGGAAATACAACAGAGAGTGAGTGGGAGGTTGTGACTCAATTTCTTTGATTTTCGCAGATGATCATGTGGTAAGAAATCTCAGTGTGTGTGTGCGTTCTTTGCGTGCTTTGTAAGTTGAACAGTTGGTAAGAAACCACAGAGGATGGTGTTTGTCCTGATGACATCATTGTCCTCCTGTTTGGGTGCATGAGGACGGCCAAACTCACTTCCATTTACTCTCACCCTGATGTGACAAAGGTGTCAGCGGGACTCCCAGGAACAGGAATAAGAAGTATATATTGACCTATATCATTACATATATGCATGATTTATGAGTGTTGCCTTCATAAAGATGTGTCATGTAAAGTATGTGTGTAAAATAAAGTGGTACAAATTCATGTGATGTTTCTGCTTAAATTAAAATGTTGTAGCCTGAGTGAGATTTGCGTTTAGCCTGCGTTGTACGACTCCGTCATCAGCAGCACATTGACAGCAGTGGCACCTCTGAGGTAATGTTTATCTTGGTCATTTGCATGTGTGTGTGTATGTGAGTGTCTGTGTGTGTGGTGGCAATGAAACATTTCTCATCTGGATGTAAAAGAGGACGTATGTGAGTGATGCAGTATGTGGGTGTCAGTTAAAGGAACTCCTCTTATGGTATCTTTTTTTTCTTTTGTGTGGATGTTTAAGGAAACAGTTTCTCGTCATCCCTCAACATGGCAGAAAGAATCGTGAGTAATTAATTTATCAGCGATGGCCTGATACGTTACGCCTCTCTGGAAATGCTCGTTTGACACTTTTCGAGGAAGTGAAATGAGTCACACTGCAGAAATTCACTGGCTGCATGCAGGACTGTGCCTACGAACAGATGAGAGGAAGAAAAAAATGTTGAGCAAAGGGCTTTTTTTTCACACAGACATTGCACATTTACCTATAAAGCATTACCTGACTCACAAGTAGAGTAGAGCAAAGTGTGTGTACAGCAAAATAATAAGGTCCATGTGTTTGACCACCAACATTACCACACACAACAGAAGGTCAAACATCAGGGCTTCTTGTCATTTGTTGTCAACAGCCCATCTATGCGCTTTCTTGTTGCAGCTGTTTCAAATGTTCTTGTTCTCTCCAGGTTTTATGGTGTAATCGGATGATTAGTAGGTTATGCCCTACAGTGTGATCTAACCAGTGGCCTTGTTTGCCTCATCGAGTGCTGAGGGATAAATAACCCCCCGTAGCTTTGCTCGTTCTCTTCCGCTGCTGTGAGCTTTTTGTTCTGTCTCTGGTGGATGGGTATGTGGCACATGTTAAGGATGTGTAGCTGATTTTTGTAGCCTTTTCATGCCTAAATTGGCACTATATTCCAGCCCAATGTTCTGGCGCATCAGTGGTACTGTGGGGTGTGTCTGCATGTCTCTGGTCCTCACACACACAAAGCAGATACCAAGATAGCCATTGAATGCAGAGATATCTGACTGTTTCGCTGGTCGTGTACAAGCAGCTGAGGTAATCTGTGTGGTTTATTGTTTAATGACTGACTGAATATGACTGTGTGCATACTTGTACTTATCTTTGTGTATGTTTATACAGTCGCATGCACAAGTTTGGGCACCCGTGGCCAAAATTTGTTTTCTGTGATTAGCTAAGCAAGTAAAAGATGACTTGATTACCAAACGGCAAAATGTTAATGATGATACATTTCTTTAATATTTTAAGAAAGATTACTTTTTAATTCTGCCTTTCCTAGGCAGAGGAGTTCCTAGGAGAGCAGCAGCAAAGACCCCACGGGAGCAGAACAGAGCAGCATTAATGACAAACAGAAATGACACTGATAAGTCAGACACAGCATGACAAGGAGGAGCTGGGGTGGAGGCGGGTTGCAAAGCGGCTTGCAGAGGAAGCAGCAACAGTAGGCAGGTCAGAGCAGTTTAAATGGGGCACCCTGAGATGTTGATGCTGCTTGAGATCAACTGATGTAGCTGGGATGTGAGCTGAGCTTGACATTGTGTCCTGCCTGAACTAATGCTATGGTCAGTTCTGGTCAGGATGGAAAAGCCTGGCACTTCATAACTTAGTCATTTAGTGGGCCTGATTGGACCCTTTGGCAGGCCGGTTCTGGCCCACGGGCCGTATGTTTGACACCCCTGCTCTAGAAGATGCATCTTATTCTTTCAAATGTACAAAATAGAGTGTTTTGTTAGCTGTGTTTTCCATATTCATCACCATCCTTACAGCTTGACATACTCTTCCAAAATGCCTCCTTTTGTTGGTGTGTGTGTCTCATTGGCTGCCAGTCTCTGACTTGTTAAATCGCTATTAAAAAGAGATGAAAAACGGTTGTGCTTTTGGTTAAATTAGAATCATTTGTCGTCAGGCTTCTAATAGGCATGCTGAACATAATCTCTTAAACTGCATTGACTGCACATGCAAAACAGCCTTCCATGTGAGCAGCCTTTTGCTGCGTTCCCATTATCTGGAATGAATATGCTGACTGGACATGCATAATACATGAGAAAATGGGTGTTATTGTAGCACGCGTTTCTCTGTGGAAGTCCCCGCTGCCTCTCCATGTAGTCAAAACAGACACTTATGTGCAGTAAAAGGGACATCACAGCACTGGAGGCCCATGGCCCTCGACGCAATGCCAAGGAGGAAGGAGGGAGGAAAGAGAAAGAGGAGGAAAAACTCAGAAGCCCAGAGCTGCAACTCATTATTGCTGGCTTCTCTCTCTTTCTCCTTCCCTCTCCCATCCTCTCCACTGTCAGTCAGCCTCTAGCCCTTTTGCTAGCATCTTCCTCTCTCTCCCAGTGGGTTCCCACCAGTCAGTGGATCTGCCCTGGATGCTGGCACTAAGCGCTAATTACACTGTCTATCTCGCCACACTGACAGCCATGGCCAAGAAGATCTCTGCTCCCTTGTTTGCTAATCCACAGCTGGGGAAACAACACTTCAGTGAATTCTCGCCGCCAACTGATAAGTTTAAGTTGACATGTAGCAGCATATAACAGCTGATGGGAATCCGTAGACCACAACAAAGCATCCGTTGCATCCGCTGACATAATTCTACCACATGACATGCATACAGACAAGACACTGTCAATAGTATGTACTGTAGACAGAGTGGATGATTTGATTTGATGTAGCGTCATGTGTGGTATGCATAATATGAGTGATGCAAGGTGGGAACCCAGCCAGCACATGAATGTTCATGCAATCAATTCACATGCAAACTGTATGTTTTCCATATTGCACAACACGCCAAATGAGCATCAAGTTGCAGATGTCGAGTAGCACCACAGCTGGTAAAAAGATCTTGAATGATTTACAGTGTAATCCACTTTACTATCCCTTCTTCAGATGGTAAACTCCCCCAATCCTGTTACTTTAAGCCTTCTTTTCCAACCTGAGGCTGCAGGTTGCCATGCTTATTGCCCGTTAGACTCATAGTCCCCGCCATGTGTCCTGGAAGGAACCAACGAGTGTGGTTTCTCGTGAGAGTCACCGTGCTGATCACGTGCTCGGTCATGCTATCTCATCCCCTGCCACCGCAAGGATAAAGACTAAGCTACAAACAAACCAAAGCAACAACAATGTTAGTTTGCTTTCCAGTGAACTCGTGTTTTGAAAAGACAATTTGCCACAGTGTTTGTGCTTTATTTAGCGGAGATTGGCATGGGACACAAAAACAAGCCAGATTCCAACCCACACTGAGTGAACACACTGAGTCTGCCTTGGCCCATTTAATCAAAAAACAACCCTTTACTGAAACAATGTCACTAAAATATGAGCTTTGATCATGGGTTCATTATGCACTTGCATAAAGTAGAACAGCATGTTTTCATGGCCATTAACTCCAGTTCATCCTTTGAAAAACACATTTTTGTTTTTTTTGTCCTATGAAAAATTACTGCCTTAATCCTTGTGTCTGTATTTAAAGTTTAATTCTTGTCACATAACTAAAATATTGCTTTGGACTGTTTTTAGTGTTTTCAAAAGCTTTACTTGTCGTTTTGATCAAGGTTTTAGTAATGTTTTGATCAGTTTCCTGAACATTGAAGCTACATAGAATATCTTTGTCCACCTGGGGGCAGCACAATGAGCTGGAGACACAACATTGACAAATTATTAACAAATACTTTTTTAAATAGCAAACTGGTCCTAGATACATATCAAGCAGGCACGGAGCAACAGTAGCAGTTGTTGTGGTAATGTCCTTTTAGCTCTGTTTTGGTCACCACTTAGCCTGGACTTTCCTCTGTCTGTGTGTGGTACTGGACAGGTTGTGTACAGTGGATTAATTGGTGCTTTTTAATAGTAACAGATAAGCACGGCGAGACTTAATTAAACCAAAACAATGAGCTTAAAGACACTATAAATACTACGTAGAGTTGATGGGAACTGTAGAGTCAGTTGAAAATTCTCTGTGGGTTCAACACTACACCTTTCACATTATATGAATGAATGAACGAATTTTTATTATTGTGTAATGCAAGCAATTATGCTCAGCCCTCATGGGCTTAGAGGACACCATAAATTCAGAGCAAGCAAGGATCAGGGTCCAGCAGACATAAATTCAGACAGCATTAAAAGGAAAGAGAATGGGACAAAGCAGCAAAAGCATCATACAGAATGAGATCATCATTTTGGGAGACAACTAATTCAACTTTCTTAACCTCTATTCCAGGATTGAGCAACAAATTTGGCAAACTTAAAACATGAAAATTAACCAACAGTTCTAGTTTTTGGTCATCTGAGAATTTAGACGAGCCATTTCATTGAATGTAAGCTCTGTTATGTCATCACAGTTTGTACAATATAAAAGAAAATGGGACTCACCTTCCACTTCACCCAAATCACACAGCTCACTTGTTTTTTTCCTAAATACTGTTGAATCCTCTGATCTCAGTGGCCAGAGGTAGAATACCAGCTCCCATTTTTTGAACAAGAGTACAGAATTTTCTCTCAGATCAGGCTTTAAAAGACCACTGTAGACAATGCATGATTTGGTCATGTGGACATCTGTCAACATTAGGTTTTTCTTATTTTAGTCGTTCTCACACTAACATGATTAATCTTTTATGGTTGTCATGTTGGCTTTGTACCATTTTCCCAACCCCTGACACCTTCTTCCAAGGTCAGGCCAATTAAAGGAGCTATAATTAGATCCTTGCAACCTTACATGCCATTGTGTCTGAGAAAACAAAGTTATTTAAGAGGAGCTTAACCACAATCTGCCCTGCAACAGGCTCTATTGTTCCTATATGTGAATCCAAAGCCAGGGTTTCTTCAGGTCTTCCAATGGCATCTGTGCAAACTAATGATGAGATTGTGTAATTACGCTCAGAAACTTTATTAATTTTGGAAATTGGACAAATTCATGAGATATTCACCACACCACTGTCACCTAATAATGTCTTTTTGTCTCTAAATGCGCTTGTAAACTTTCTATTTTTGTTCTATTCTCATTTTAGTTTATGTACCTCTTATTATGAGACAGCTGTGGCTGGGTCATTCACTAATCAGAACATCAGAGGTTCAATCCCTGGCTGCCCCAGTCACATGTTGAAGCTTCCTTGAGCAAGGGACTGAACCCCACATTTCTCCTGATGGCTGTTCCATTGGTGTGTGAGTGTGTTAAAAACTGAGTAGCAGGTGGCTTCTTGTATAGTAGCCTCAACCACCAGTGTATGAGTGTGTGTGTGTGAAAAGGGGGAATGTGACTCGTAGTGTACAAGGCGCTTTATAGGAAGACTAGAAAGGTGCTATACAAGTGCAAGTCCATTTACCATCATTTATTTTCATGACTTTGTACACTTACAGTACTACCTCTATTAGGGAGGTTATGTTTTCGGTTTGGTTTGTCTGTTTGTCCACCTGATCACAGAGAAGCTGCTGGCCAAATTTTTATAAACCTTGGTGGAAGTATTTAGCATGGGCCAAAGAAGAACCCATTAAATTTTGGAGCACATCCGAATCACTGGGCAGATACACTTTTGTTAACATTGCGATATTCAGCCTTTAGCCTTGGCAAGAGTCGGTGCTCTCCAAGTGCCCTTCTAGTCTGTATTTATTTCTGTCCTTGTACTGCTGCAACAACCAGTTTTTTCCACTGGGGATAAATATAGGTGCATCTTATCTTAATACCACAAATAGTAGCTCTCATGTGCGCTGGTTTCAGGGCCTTTCTTTGCTTTAATTTGCTTGCAGCACATGCTTCGTAGTTACAGCACAGTGAAGGCCTGGCGTCAACGGGTGTGACAACCAGTCACCTTACCATCTCTTTGACAAGTTGTGCAGTCATGCCTGTGTGTGTGTGTGCGTGTGAGTGTGTGTGAATGATATGTTCTGTATATCACTTCCCCTGGAGGGTAGCTTCTCAGGGAGATATACCATCACACTGACGGGAGAGCTGATCTGCAAACGGGGACAAGATAAATGCACGTGTCATTCACAACCACATGGGATCCCTCCTTCATATGCCAGAGGACGGGGAAATGAGAAACAGTCCGGTCGTGACAGTGGCCAGCACAGCACAGGTTAAATAGCGGTGGGGATACTGGAAGCCTTTAAGCGCTCTAGCCCTTTAAAACAGTTGCTGACCTGTACTGTATATTACAGTGCAACGGCTGTGGAAAAGATCGGTTTGGGTCAGCTCCATCTCCTAAGTCAAGGTGATGTAAAAGAACCCGAGTCCTGTCTAAGTGAAGCCCTGCTGACTGCTGACCTTTGTGTCTTTTCCCATCTATCATGCCGAGCAGTGTGTGTGTGCGTGCGCGTGCGTGTGTGCGCTGCATCGGTGGCAAAGGGTGCTTGTTTGCGTGCCAGTTGGTGCATTTGGATGTGCGCGTGCAAGTGAGGGACTTTGAAGGATCTGTCTTTGTCGTTGTGTTGCGTGAATGAGCAATCTGTCCTGCTCATATTCAGCCAAGCATATCCAGCCCTGGCCCCAGCCCTGCCTGTGGTGACAGGAAAGCCGTGGCGGTTTAAATCAGTTGACATTGTTCTGGCAGTGGGAAGTGCTTATGCTGAGGATATATCTCTTTGTTTTCTGCCATCTGCAGCAATAAGAGGAGCAGTATCCCCGATAGATGCCAATCCAGGTACAGACTAGAAGGTGACAGGAGCAGAGGAAAACTAATCCACTGAGCACAGTAACACATCTAACAGTAAAAAAACACAAAGACAGTGATAATTCATCTAAGTAGTGCAGCAACAATACTGCATATCGGAAGTGCTAAGTTTCACTCTGAAGTGTTCACTGGGTCTGTCTTAGATGAGAAGATTCATATCAGCATGGTACAGTAAATATGAGGCAGTTGCCAGTTAGCTTAGCATAGCATAAAGACTGAAAACCAGGGTAAAAATGTAGCCCAGCTCCGTCTAGAGATTAAAAAAATCAGGTGACAGTACCAGCACCTCTAAAGCAGTGATTCCCAACTGATGGGTTGCGGTCCAAAAGTGGGTCACGAGTCCATTCTGAATGGACCTCAAGTTACTCGCCAACATGTCGTTTGTAAAAAACAAACTTAATTTAAAGTACAGTAAATTTCCAGCACAGAGCTTTTGTTTTAAAGTGCTGTTTCCTGCTGTACAGTGAGTGACTAATGGACAGCTCCTTGACAGAGATAGAAAACTAGCTGGATGACATGGCCAAACACAAGTATGACGCTGAATATATTAAACTCTGTGGACCTTGAATTAATGACAAAGATGAAATCTGGACTCTTTGACTGGACCAGTTGGGATTTACTGCTCAGCAAAGCTCACTAATTATTATGTTGTATCTTATTTGATTAATCCATACAAAAATTGAAGCTTTATATTTACCTGTGGTGGTAACAGCCAATAAGTGTGTATCCTGCTGAGCTCTTGATTTTTCACTAGAATTTCACTTGAAGCTTAGAGAAGAAAAAATGTTTTCCAGACTATATGCCAGTATCACATTTGTATACTTTACCTGCTTGTTGCATCACTTCAGTGAAGCTGTATAATGCCTACACTAAATAAAATATTCAGACCTAAAACAAGTTTTTAATAGCTGTGTTATACCAAATAGAAATATTTTAGAAGGTTTGTGCACCTTTTTTATGTACTTGGTTTGGCTGCTCAACATGATTTGAACAAACCAGAGGCCCTGACAGAGTTGAAGTGAATATAGAAAACACTGTAGTCAATTCAATAAAATGTAAAAATTTTGAATTTATTTGACATAAGGTAAAAATTAATTCAAGTTCTTTTAACCCAAGTTTTACGGAGAAAGTAGACCAGATGCAGAGACTATTGCTGCATCTGGTCATCTGGCCTTGACACCACACGACCAGTGTGATCTGCCCAATCGGTTAACATGTGCGCCAGAAGGAAGCAGACAGCTCTCCATTTTGCAGCATTGCCATATCCAGTGTGAGCGTTATTCTCATAATTGTGGCCATTTGTGACCTTTGGGTCATCCTAATTTATAACCTCCATTTTAGACAATCAGGAGACACAGCCCTCAGCAAAATTAATGCATATCGAAATGCAAGGTCCCTCTCCTTCTGGTGTCCCCCATGAAATTTATATACATGTAGTAGTTGGCGGCAAGATACAAATAATTTTTGAATCTGTTTGAATTGTGTCATGAATTACAGAAATGTTTGTCAATTTCTAAGATAATTTTGTAAGTCAAGGAAGTCGCAGTGTACCCAAAATTTGTCGTATTACCATGTAGTATTGTGTGAGACCACTCAATGAACTACATCTCTCATCTCACACAACATATGTCACTTACACCATCCAGCTAGTTAGTTAACTTAGCTATGTTCCACGCACAATGTAAGGTTATCTTATCTGATGTGTTTTATCCAGCGACTCCTGGCAAAGGGAGAAAGTCATGACGTCACTTTCGCGATTTGTGTAGTGTTTCTAATGTCATGTTCTCACAGTCTTATGTGTCAATAGTTTTGCGAAAAACTGTGACCTGCAAAATTACCTTTAAATTGACAAACATCGCATGTTTAATTCATGACACAATTAAAACGTGACCAAAAATTTTCTCTTGTCGTTGACTACCTTGACAACCAACAATTCTCAAATGCTGTTCAAGTCAGACAAAATGTATGAACAAAATTACCCCCCTTAATGAAGACCCAAGCTGAAAAATACCAGAGCTTTCCTTTAAATGAAACATATCATAAAGTTCCTGTCATCCTTTTTGTGGTGTATTTGCCATCCGTCAATCAAATTCTGTCGCCTACTGACTCAGGTGACTCAAATATCTGAGGACAACAGGAAGGCATGATTAGACAACAGGAGGCAGATCCATAGATCACAGCTCCTGCAGCTCTGTCGATGCATGCAATGATGAAAATAGTAATAACGGGGATCAGCATTCCAACATCTGGGGATCTGCCGAGGTGCAAGTGTCACCTCAGGGGGAGATTAGTGGTGTTCCTGTCTCCCACAGGGATAACAGTGGTGTGTACAGCGCAGTGCAACAGATAACAGAGCGCAGACAGACAGTTGGATGTGTTTATCAGTACCTGAGGCGTTCCCCAAGGCTCCACATTAATGCCAGCCTTACTCTGCATCTTTATAGGGCTGGCTTTGGAGACTGGCCAACTCATTTCTCCACCTTCTTCCTTTCTTCTCTTCTTTCTCTTCATTTTTCTTCGTCTCCTCCTTCCTACCTCTATTCCTCTTCTTCTTCTATCTGCCTAATCTCCTATCCTTTTTCCTTCCTCCCTCCTTCCTTCCCAGCTCCTCCTCTTTCTGCTGCATGCCACAGTGTACCAATCATTCTGTCTGCGTGTGTGTGTGTCAAGCCTATCGCTCTAGGCTGATTTACTACGCCGTGGGGGAGACAAAGGTGCAGGAAATGGAGGTCAGAACTCATCGTTAGTGGCCAATGAATTCTTAATTAGGGCAACAAATGGTGCAGTGCCTCCAGTGTGGCTGGAGCGCTCCCAAAGCATCAGAGATCGGAGGCCAGTCACCTACACTCCACGTGTTAGCTGATTATGTGCTGGACTGCGGCAAACATGGGTAATCATTCCATTTGGTGATAGTATGTGCCGCATACATCACACACATACATGCATGTACTTGTGTGTTTGATGTGGTGAGCAGATTTCAGCTTTAAAACACAGACAACATCCTCCTTGTCACCATGTACGGTATGATTGGCTTGTATTACGATGAATGGCACCCTAAATAAATGAGAGAACAGGGAAAGGCCTATTATAAAGGGACTCTCAGCGGGGTGTGAATGTGATATTCCATGTGCCATAATAATGTTGGAATACAGCTGTGTGAGTCTGACTATTTATGCTCCTATAATGAGGACACCAAGAATGCAGGCATTTTAAAGTGCTAAAGGACCATTATTTTTCTCTTGCCTTCACGTAATTGAAGCAGAAACAGTAATACCCAATCCGAAAAGGGTCGAGACAAAAGAAGCAGCTTCCCTCTGCCTCTTTTAAAATGTAGGTCATGATTAGTATGAGTTTGAGCGTGTTGAATTTTACTACATAGCAGCGTTTAATTACAGTATCCGTGGTCACTCTCAGGGTGCACTTAAAATGAAAGTTTAATGCCATTATGGAGGGATATGACACATTTCACAATTTTCTGGCACCCAGTGGAATCTGGCTTCTGTGCTTTTTTTTGTGATCATAAGCCTGGCTTGGAAGAAGGGCTTATTAAAGCTTGCTGGATTGTCTATATCCCCATTGTCTTGAGTTCGTGACATTGTCAAGCCTGAATTGGTAAATCATTCCCTTTTCCGACTTCCTACCCTCAAGGTTATGCAGTAAACGTTGATCCAAGTCAATACTTGTCTAATTAGCAACCCCGTTTCTGCCTGCTTGTCTTCCCATACACAGTGAAGACAAGGCAGTGTCTACCAGTCTCAATATTAATCGATTCCTCTGGCACTTCAGCGCTGCTTTCCTGGATTTCACCACCTGTCGTACATAAAATCTCGGGTGTAAAGGGAATTATAAACCTCATAATGGCGTATTGCTCTCCCTTGGCACATGTGTTATTTTCACCTGTTCTTACCTCCTTTTCTATCCCCCTTCCATCCATCTCTTCCTTCCTCCCATCTGTCCTCTCATGTGGTACATCAAACGTCCCCGGCCTGACTGTGTGCTGACAGCCAGCCCACTGACAAGCTCCCAGGCCATTCTGAGGGGAGCCGAGCCTCCCTTCATGAGGCCCTCGAAGAGACAGTGTCACAGCGAATCCACTCTGGAGGCTGGCCAGCGCAGTCTGCCTCGTTCAGAGAACACACAAGAAACAAACCATAGGAGTTATAGTCTGTGCATCTGTAATGTGTAAAGAGCAAGCTATAGTGACAATTCAAGTGTTGTGAGAGAGAGAACAAGAGATAGAATAACGTAATTTAGATTTTAAATGGAGTTAGTGCAGTTGGTAAGGAGTTTCATTTAAGCACTTTTTATACCACATGTACCTGTGACTAGGCTGACCTGAGAAGCTTTGAATTTCTTCACGTGCCAAGCAGTGTTAATGAGGTTATAGTAAGAGCGATATGCTGCATTTATAAAGTGTGGAGGGTGGTGTCTCCTTTACAAGCCTTTCCAAACCAAAAACACATAAACAAAAACCTAAGGAATGGGTTTGATAGTCTTTATCTGCTCTAATGTACAGCACAATCATTAGCATGGCCAGTGAACGGGCTAACACATACTTATTACTGATTTCATTTTCGATAGCAAGGAACATATTGTATACTATTACCTACATTAGTATGTGGGGTCACTTTAAAACAAACCCTGTTATGTCTTGCTTATCTGATGTGTAGTATTTCTCCAGTGTGTGGAAGCCACCCAAGATATTATCAGAGCTCAGTGTATATTAGCGGCTCTCTCCTGCTCTATATTTGTCTTGATCAAGTTTACACTGCAGCAGCCGTGGCCAGCGTTACCTGAAATAGCATTATAGGTATGCTTTGCAGGATTTTCATAAAAAACAATGTATAGACGCCAGGCCATAAGCAGTTGGGTTAAGTATTGTTAAAAAAAATTACGTTACCAGTACCAATTCCAGTACCCTTAAAGTGGTACTGATGTCAATAGAGTACTACATTGATGCCCTTTTCTTCTACTTCAGCCAATACCCATCATGTGAGTGGAAGCATTCAGCTGTGTAAAATGCCACCAGATGCCACCAGCATTTAGCAGTTTAGCCCTACTTTCAAACATTTTGGTGGCATCTCAGCATGGTAAACTGCCAATTCTGTCAAATACACCACTCTCAGCTTAACTCCATCACAGACTGTGTGGGATGGAGCTGCTGCGGTAGTGGGCCAATGACAGGTCACAATAAATCAAAGGATGATTATTGTGATTAGCTGTGAGTACAAGCGTACAGATGGTCATTATTTTCTTGATCTTGTTACAAAATGAAATGAATGCAGGTATAGTTTGACTGTTGAAGTTTAGATACTACGTGGTACTGGACTATTTCGACTGATACCTTTAAGACTTTTTTGGGGGCGTTTGCCTTTATTGGATAGACGGTATTTAAGTGTAACAGAGGAAGAGAGGGGATGACATGCAGACTTGAATCGCACCTACGACTGCTGCAGCATGAACATTACTTTGCACATGGGACACCTTCTCTACCCACTGAGCTACTGGACCCCCCTTTGTCTGATACCTTAAAGGTATCAAGTACCAATAACCAGCCCTAGTAAGCAGCAAGCATCCATAGAAGAAGCTACGAAATCCTTGGACACAGCACCAAAAAATGCAAATATAGCAAAGCAAAACAAGCGGACAAAGCTGGAGTTGGTTTTCACTTTTGTGTGATACTGTTTCCAAACAGTAACCAACAGTTCCTGCATAGTGTACCTGTGACGTTTGACAAAAGTATCAATTAGTCCTCAATCCAAATGCCATTAAGTAAAATCAAGGACACATTGTCTGAAAAATTTGTAATAATTTCAAGAGGTAAATTAGCCACCATTACACTGGTACAGATAGCTTGAGAGACATATCAACAGTAACTAAGGGGGTCAGGGTTTAGCCAACAGTTAATTAATTTGATGTGTGTAGGATAAAGAGCCATGTGAATTTGTTGTTTGTATCTATTCTGTTAGTGTGGAGATGAGCTGCAGGTATTGCATGAATTGTTTCCAAGCAGCTAATCTGCTTGATGAAGACTTTTAGCATGTTTGCTGACATGCACTTTCATTAATTTTCTGAAATATATACATAATAAAATAGGCAATTATACATACAAATAATATATTTTGATAGTAAATAAGCAGATACACCGCAAACAAGAGGGCTGAATTGCTTCTTCTTTTAATTTAGTCTTCATTTGAAATGTTACAAACAAAGTGTTTCGCCCATGGCTTCAACATATTTTGATAGTTATATATCTAAAATTAATAGATATGTGTTATATATGCATTCTAAAGTGATGCAAAGCCAGAAATCATTGTCAAGACATTTGACCAACAAGACATGGTTTGTCAAATTCCCAAATAATTAAAAGAAGGAGGAGGATGATTGATAAAAGAGGAGAGGTATTGCTTACTCAGTCTCATGCTGCAGATTGCTACATTACCTCAGCTGACTGAGCCAGGGGACAGGTTAGAATAAGTGCACCTCCCTGGAGCCTCTGTGTAATTTCATCTCATGTTGGGGAGAGTAGAGACTGGGTGGTTGTTTCCATTCTCTTTATTCTTTTCTGTTCTAAACAGCTGGAGTGATTGCATGTTCATTTTCTATTTGTGTGTGTGTATGTGTCTGTGAGTCACATGACTCGTCTCCCAATCTATTATTGAGTGTTCTGCCACACTCTGACAAAGTCACAGCTGATTAATAAGTAAAGACAAGACCCCAGAGGTTGAGAGAAGCCCTGAGCAAATGACAAAGAAATAAATTCATTACAAACAGAATTAAATCCTCCAAACTAAAACTTTTGCTGTTTTGTGAGCTCTGGCTTTCATTTGTCTCATTTGTTGTCGTTGGTTTCATTTGTCAGCATCTCAGTGCTGCTATCACTGCTGCCCTTTGGCGAGAGCTGCTCTGAAATCATCTGAACCAATCAATCTCACTTAACTTTCCTCAGAAGCCTCTCTTTGTGTGCCCTATGGGGAGGGGTTGAGTGTGTGTGTGTGTGTGTGTGTGTGTGGGAGTGTTGTGGGTGGTGCTGAGACTAAGTTCACCCTCTACAGCTCCCATATCTCTGCGTATTTCTGAAAGATGTGGGGTTGAACATGAAGATAGGACAACAAGCTACTGCTAACAACACAGTGCTGTCCCACTATATCTGGTTATCCTCACACACACACACACCTTCAGAAACGCGCACACACACTTGCCTACATACACAAGGACACACAGGCACACATGCGATATCCACACTGTGACACACACATACACACAGTGTCATCTTCAAAGGCACCCAGGGGCGGCATGGCCAACGTGACAACAGCCCTAATGAGCTCGGCTGAGTGGGTGACCCTGGCGCCTGGCGAGAGGAGGGGTGTCGCCATGGAAATGCGGAGGCGAAGGGTCTGAGTCATGGTGTCATGCAGGTGCTTTTGGAGGGGGATTAAACACCTTGATTTTGTTTATAATTCCACAGACATGCAAATGCACATATAGGTATAAATTTAACGTGGTTAGCTGTTAGCGTTCGGGATTACCTTTTTAGAAAATAGTGTTTACATTTAAACCAAAATTTTAACCAAATTAGCTCATGGTGTTTCTGCTCCTTTCCGTACAACTGCACCACAACATGGCTTTAGCAGTCTGAGTAAGTGGCCATTATTCTGCCTGACAGGCCCAACCATGACACATTTAGGGGTTTGAGGTGTATAATGATGACTGTGTGCTCCCCAGTCTTTCATCATCTTCAGCAACCGAGAGAGAGAATGAGGGAGAGACTGCGAGAATGAGAGGGTGTAAAAACGAGAGAGAGACCGAAGCGAGAGGAATGCGGAGAGCTCCGGGGTCCTTGGTGTGCTCGGTGATGATATGCGGGGTAATGAACTTCCAGACTTTATGCATCAGAAGCGTGACGCTCCGCATCGCCTTGACTGTCAGTGATTTCTGCCCCGTATTGGTGAGATGAGGCCCCCCTATAATCTCCTTGCATCCACTCCATACCAGCTTTTGAGGCTCGCTCTGCCGACTTAAAGCCTGCATTTCATTTGTCAGCCTAATGGTGAAATTTGTAAGGAGTTTAAATTCATGCTTCTCCTGGAGGTGTCATGTGGAGTTGTCAGCAGTGTCACCAGGGAAAGAAGCGAGTTTGCTGCTTGGTGTGAAAAGTAATCACTTTAAACTTGGACAAGTTGGAGCAGCTTAATGGAGGTATAGCATTTTGTGAGGCTGTGTATGTTTCAGTATACTGTGTATTAATGATACTGTTAATATGCACTGGAATGCATTGATTAAATTGCACATTAGATCTTCTTCTAAGTTAGATATCCCACACGTAAAGGTCAAGTGTGTGAGATTCAGGGGGATCTGTTGGCAGCAGTGGAATAAAATACAGGAAGTATGATTTCTTTAGTGTTTAACCACCTGAAAATTACAATCATTGTGCTTTCGTTACCTTAGAATGAGCTGTTTATACGCACAAAACAAGGCCTGAAAGAGGCGTACGCCACTTCCCATGCCTGTGATCTCTAAAAACAAACTTGACTGGAGAGTGTGTGTACCTGTAGGGAAACCCTGACCCATGTGTACGATCATTTTGGAGACAGGAAATTGGCAGCACAGATGTTGAGGGGGTGAATTAAAATCATATTGTAAAAATTCTTCATTATTCATTATTCGTATAATGATGCCTCTCACACATTTACTTTATATCACAGGTTTCTTATAGATCCACTTTGTCGTGAACATCCAGTCCAGCAGTGTTATTTGTGCCTGTGCTACTGAGCCATAATTTTTCCATAAGTACCTTGTAGTTGCAAAAAATATAACCCAACTCAAATCTCACATTGATTTCCGCTCATTATTTTATCAGCTCTGTCTCACCATCACGTTCCCCGGAGCACAGTTAGCTGTGGAGCGCACATCAAATAGCATTAAGTAAGTGCAGAACACAGCATCAGTAGTTTTCAATTATGTAATCTAATACTGTAAATATATATATCACTTAAGTACGACTGTATTTTCTGATAGTTTTTTGTGTTTAAACTTGCTGCAGTGAAAACAACTTTGCATGCACAGAGCACAATGGGGACACCACAGTGCTGCCACACACACTCTGCTTTTTCCAATCGCCTCACATTCACCACCTGCACATATGGATTGTCTAAATGAGCAAAGTCTGGAAATAAAGCCAGTGACAGCTCTCACACAATCATTACAGTCCATACCCTCACCATGAGTCCCAATAATGTAATAAAGCTGACCAAGTTAGCCATAACAAAATAAAATATAGAAATAAATTGTGTTCACCTGTCAGACTTCCATTTTCAAATGATATCCCACAATCAGGGATAACACTGATTGTCACGATCATTTTGGCAGGGTGTGAAGCAATCAGTGTGATTGCTGTAAACATATAAATACTGCGGTGACACGCGGCTGTTGCCATGATTCACCACCGTAAAAAAACATTGATCAGCAGGCTCAACAAGGTTCATGAAGTGCTTTGCATTGACCATTTATGGCTGCATGTGGACGTGTAGAGGGCAGGACATGAGGCTAAACCACATTCTAAGGAAATGGCACAATGGCATACGCACAGTTTTGAAGACTCAAAAAACAGCATGCACATCCATGAACAATAAATACTGGGTGCTGCACAGAAGAACAAATACAAAAGTACAAAAACAGGTCCGCGCACCAGAAACTGCTCACCACATGTGACGTTACGGGCACCAGCCCTTCATAAGACATGAGCAAGATAAGGAGACACACCTCTATATAAACAGCAATGATGGTCGCCCAACAGATCATGTGATAACACATGTAGTCATACACTGCAAAACCAGTACAAAATTACATCACAGGAATACAATATATTTACAAAAAATATATTTACAAAAAGGCCAGCAGTGCCTAGAGTATCACCTTGACTATCACATGACTGAAACATCAGAAAAAGAAACATAATAATGACACACAAATTCAAAGAAATTGTAGAAGAAGATATTTTTTATTTACAAATCAGAATATGTTTGGGCACAATCTATTTGGGCTCTTGTCCACATGTACACTTTTAATATGGATCCTACACACACTTTTATAAATGAAACCTCTGCAGATTATTTGTCTCTTAGTTAAATAATGTCCTGAATTTCTGTATAAGAAAAAAAGTGAGCATACATTAGCCCGCATTGGGCTAGCGGGCTATCTGTGACATGCAGAAAAGCTTGGGAGAAACCCTGATTTGTAACGTGAAACTGCTTTATTCAGTGTTTTTATTGGTTGTAATCACAGGGTCCATTTATTTTGGAGAGTAGTGGACCTTTGCGGATAATTCAGCTCATGTTAAAAACCTCCTGAACAATGAACACTGAAGGAATTCTAACCAGGAGAAGTTTCAGCTGGTTGCAATCTGCAATCCTC
>JAPZEB010000007.1:12379363-12397997 GCA_029783705.1 Chaetodon striatus
GAGAGAGAGAGAGAGAGAGGGAGAGGTTTTTATAGATCCAAAACCAGATCCTGAAAAACACCCGTATGTTTGAGTTTGAGGGAAAGAAAGATGCGTCAGCTGCAAGTCTGGGTTCTCTTTTATTTATTTATAAACCTGTACATATCCACATATAAATTGCACTTGTAGTGTAAACAAATAATTTGACGACAACATACGAATTCCTGCTCTTGAGCCGTAAATTGGGTTGTTGGCACAGAAAGGGGGAGGTAACAGAGGGTGAGGGAGGGGAGGGGAGGGCAGTCTGGCGCTTAGAAGCACTTCCTGTGCACGATGGAGGGTCCAGCCTCATCATACTCCTGCTTGCTGATCCACATCTGCTGGAAGGTGGACAGAGAGGCGAGGATGGAGCCGCCGATCCACACGGAGTACTTCCTCTCAGGGGGGGCGATGATCTAAACACACACACACACACACTTGTTACTCTGAGACTCAGCTCGTAGAAATGTCAGTCACATCCACGCATAAAAACAGTCAGAGTTACCTTAATCTTCATGGTGCTGGGGGCCAGAGCGGTGATCTCCTTCTGCATGCGGTCAGCGATACCAGGGTACATGGTGGTGCCGCCGGACATCACGTTGTTGGCGTACAGGTCCTTCCGGATGTCAATGTCGCACTTCATGATGCTGTTGTAAGTGGTTTCGTGAATGCCAGCAGATTCCATTCCTGTGCGAACACAGCGGAAAAGTTGGTGTGCTTTTGTTTTTTTTTACCCCCTCTCCTCCCTCTGCTGCAGAGAACACATCTGACACCGCCGTCAGCTGTCCTAACAGGTGCTGAAACGGACAGCTCCGCCAACAGCTGCGCGCTCTGTGGCGCAAATGTGAACAATAAGCCCCTGCTTTAGATGACTCGTGTCTATTTATCGGCGCTGAAGTGATAAAGCCGAAGGTGGATACACTGTGACCTCCACTCGGTGATCACATTTAGGCGGCCAAGCACTAATATATGAGCAATAAGCACGTCTATTTTGGAAAAGCCATCCGTTCATCCAGTGTTTGCTCTGCTTTGATAAGATATCTGTGTTGATCTGCGCCGAAAACAAGTTAACTTCATTTCACTTTTCATCTTTTTATAACATAATTTGATACTTAAATTAAACTCTAATACTTATAGTAACAACTTAAAGTCAGATCACTGACACATCTAGATCTACAGCTCATGGGACAGCGTTACTAAAACCAAATAAAGTCTTCAGTGTTTGCGTGCGCCTTTACGCACCAATGAACGAGGGCTGGAAGAGGGTCTCGGGGCAGCGGAAACGCTCGTTGCCGATGGTGATGACCTGGCCGTCGGGCAACTCGTAGCTCTTCTCCAGGGAGGAGGAGGAGGCGGCGGTGGCCATCTCGTTCTCAAAGTCCAGAGCCACGTAGCACAACTTTTCCTTGATGTCACGCACGATCTCGCGCTCAGCTGCAGGGGATCAGATTCGTTTTGTGTCAGTCAAAAAAATATGTGAAGAAACATAAATATATACGAGTGAAACGTGTTTTCTTAAACAATTTGTCAGAATAAAAGTTAACTTCCTCCAAAACAAAGTACACTTTTTTTTTAAATTTTTTACAGTGTTTAACTTATTATAATTTGGAAATACAGCACGTGGAGCGTTATAGCCAACCCAAGTTCGCCATAAATATGAATTAATAGTCCATACTTACCGGTTGTGACGAAGGAGTATCCACGCTCAGTCAGGATCTTCATGAGGTAATCTGTGAGGTCACGACCGGCCAAGTCTAGACGCATGATGGCGTGAGGAAGAGCGTAACCCTCATAGATGGGCACGTTATGGGTCACACCATCACCGGAGTCCAGGACAATACCTGATGATGAATGCGACATTCATTTCACGTATCAACTCACTGAACAAAATCTCATACACACCTGGAAATCTGTCATACCTGTGGTACGGCCGGAAGCGTACAGGGACAGGACGGCCTGGATAGCCACGTACATGGCGGGGACATTAAAAGTCTCGAACATGATCTGGGTCATCTTCTCTCTGTTGGCTTTGGGGTTGAGGGGGGCCTCTGTCAGCAGGGTTGGGTGCTCCTCGGGGGCCACGCGCAGCTCGTTGTAGAAGGTGTGGTGCCAGATCTTCTCCATGTCGTCCCAGTTGGTGATGATACCGTGCTCAATGGGGTACTTCAGGGTCAGGATGCCTCTTTTGCTCTGAGCCTCGTCGCCCACGTAGGAGTCCTTCTGGCCCATACCCACCATGACGCCCTGATAACAGCAGGATCAGGAAATCAGCGATGTGTTGGAGAACTATTAGAGCATCATTAAGTGCCACTTTTTGTTTACAGAACAACAACAAAAATAAACATAAATGCTCAGTTTTCGTCAGTCATAAATTTACATATAGATGCGTAATTTTGGCGCGTAATTACGCACGCTTGATCTGTCCCTCTTTCAAAGCCATATATGGTTTTATGCGATGCCATCAAGTTTAAAGTGACACTTTCTGAATAGTTTACTTCACCTGGTGACGGGGGCGACCAACGATGGAGGGGAAGACGGCGCGGGGTGCGTCATCGCCGGCGAACCCAGCCTTCACCAGGCCGGAGCCGTTGTCACACACCAGGGCGGTAGTCTCTTCGTCGTCGCACATGGTGTCAGCTCTGCAACACACACGGGGGCGTGCGCGGACACGCCCGCAGTGACACCGTTAGATCCAATAATGAAATCCCCTGTTTGTTTGGATTGGATGATTGAAGCCGTCTCTCCAAGCCGGGCACGACAAACAACACACATAAGGTCGTTTTATGTGGACAAGCAGTGAAGGGAATGGCGGTTAGCTGATGGTATTATATATTACAGAAGTGCATGTTAAAGGATTGTGTTAGTATTTGGGTTTTCTTTGCTGGGTCACGAACACAAGAGCTGTGAAAGTTATTTTTTTTAGTATTTCACAACAACTATAGTCCACAATCTGCAACAGAAAAGAAGCCGATGTTGCGAGATGATCCGTCGTAGTTAGATGATGGCATTTAGTTAGGCAAGGATGGAAAATCCTGTATCGATCCTCTTGTGATAAATCCACTGGTTGTTTGGCCCTTTTAGGTCCCTCAGTCAGCCGTGCAGGTTACTCACCAGATCAGCACCAGACGCCGGATCTTGAGTGTGTAAACCAGGGGGTGCCGGATCGTCACGTCGGACCACTTTATACCCTGACACGTGTCCATATTTGGTAACCCATTGCCCTATTGACAACAGACACTCCATGAATGGACAGGGAGAGGGAACTCCCGCGCGGACATCTGTGGCTGCCGCCCATGAGAGGACAGCGGTGAGGACAGACAGACAGACAATGACAGGCTTCCTTTTGATCTTTTCCTTACCGATAAATCATGATAATATCACTAAAAAACATCACTGTGTTTATGAAAGCTGTACTGGAGTGACCTAAAGCGACATAATTCCATCTAATATCGGAATAATATTCCTGTAAATATCAATGTTATAACAAAGGCAACTAAGTTAAACGTCCCATTTAAGGACACAGGCCATAATCAGTAGGATTTAGTGGATGATTTAAAACAGAAAGAGCAAAAACTAGCCCACAATATCCAGCTTTGTTTTTGGTATTCTAAACAATAAGTAATTCCAATCCTTTTCTGTCTTTGTTTCTGGAAAGGTCTCCTAAACACACATTGGTTTAGACTGGCAGGACACATGTAGCCCTACAGTACCAAATGGAGGAACCACTTGTGCCACACAGCTGGTGTCAGCAGCTGTTTGACTCTATTAGGAGCTCCAAACCACACATTTCAGACTTGTCTGAGCGAAGAAGGGGAAGCCTCTGCTGCAAAGCAAACATTCCCATTTTAGTACAGCCACAATGTGTCCCCCACTCAGAGCAGTTTTATTCAATTTCATGCACATATATTCATAAACAAAAGCATGCTGCTGGACTCACCATATGGCGAATGAAAAGATATTTTTTTGCAGATACAGTCATAGTTTTAATTTGCATAAAATCAATGAGTTTCCATAATTCTAATGAGCCGCTTGGACCTTATTGATGTGGTGGCCATGCAGCACGCTGCGTCTGCATATGGAAAATTTTGAAGTGATTAAAATTCATGCTTTAGTCATGCTCTCTTGGTTTTCCATTTGCATTTTTCACTTTGATTGACTTGTTATAGGGAAATCCTAATGCAAACCAGAACATTTTTCAATGTCTTTTTTCCCAAATTTCAGACCAGAACACACAACATTCAGTCATAAAATATAAAGCTCTAACAGAGGGAAATACTTTGGCCTGAGTGTAATATCAAAGGTTATCGCAGTGCATTGAATTTATCGTCCTTGGCATATTTCTCTTCCTCTGTCTGAACACATACCGGTACCTCAAACACCAACCACAGGTCTGGTAATTACCTTTTTATGTAATAAAAGTCATGGCGATGTATAAGAAACCTTTACAGATAAATCAAAAGCAGTGTTGATACTGTTTGTTTTTCCCAACATCAAAACAATGAAGAAAAAGGAACATCTCTTGTTGTGACACATGCCATATTCTTTCCTTATTTCCGCACTGAGGAAAGAACAAGACATAGGAAATGACATTGCCGGTTTGCTTGAAACAGACGGGGAGCGAGCTCTGAAGGCTGTGAAATAACATTGGCTAAGAGCAGTGGATGGTCCCACCACAAGGAGGACAAGACAAAAGGGCACAGCGAGCCATGAATCATATGCTGCTGTCACCCGACCCCGAGCCATAACCCTTCACTGTGTGACTCTTTGTTTTGGTCTTATGTAATGAATGGTAGGCTGTGGTCTGCTTTAAGCATCCTTTTGCCCCAGTATTCAAATAATGCTAACATTTTATGACAAGAGCTTAGTTAAGTCTGTCTATGGAGAGCAGAACTGTAAAGATAAAGCGGGAACAGTGGACTTTCAACATGAGTTTGCCCTTGTGCCAAAATACTAAAATGTTTTAAAACGATATTTCAGTGTTTCCTTGGCTCGCCATCCTTTTTTATAGTGTGTCCAGGTGCTATCAGCGCTAGGGCGTATTGTTAAACTGCAGAATATTTGTTGTGCTCACTCTCAGAGCAGCCACGGGTGTGAAAGGTTCATGCCAGAGCCGGGGTCACTCGGAGGCTACTCCAACAGTCCTGTAGTGTGACTTTCACTTTAGCTGTTGCTACTGAGATTAAATCACTGTGGCACGATCATTCTCCTCCTACTCAACGACGCCTCAGGAAATCGGCCTCATTGCTCAGCAGTACAGTTGAGATAATAAGGACAAAACCGTCCAGAACAAAAAACCTATTGATTTTCTATGGGAATCTCACATCATAAACAGAGTACAAGCCCTTTTAAAGAACCCTGAGGCGCAGTCATTTGCCAGATGCTGGCAAGGTTTTGTACCTAAATCAATAATGTGTACATATATGGGAATGTCCCCGCGCTGGATTGTAGCATTTGAGCTGTTCATCAAAAACACGCTCAATACAAATGGTCTGAAAGCAATTTGTTCTCTACAACATGGCGCTTTTATCTGTGTTGAGCGTCAGGGGCCATTTAAAGGTCACAGCAGAAAGACGACATGGAACATATTGCTCAGTGAAAATTGGGTGTCCTCTCTCTCTGGCCCATGCGCTGAATACTGAGTGACAGGCTGTTGGCTTATGTTAAAGTCTTCAGCTGGGTACCTCAAAGGAGCACAGGGCTTGGATAACTGTCAGTGTGGCTGCAGTTAGACAGCAGACATTTGCATATTTGCATTATCATCATCGATACTTTGGACAGTAAGTCTCACTTTCTTAAATTGCACAGTTTCATTTTTTTATACTTTATGAACGCCTGTTATGTAACAGGCTCACAGGCAACAAGTGTTAAGACTCTGGGAAATAAGTTCCCAGTTTGGAAAAGAGAGTTACAGACTCAAAAGCTGGTGCATGTCAACATAAAAGTTATTTCATGTTTATTATCTTATTGCAACATGATGAAATTCATTAAAACAAAATGCAACTGCATCAATATTTAAGTATAAATGATCTAAATTGGACGGAAACATTTCACATTTATTAAGAATTAAATATAAAATGTCTCTCAAACTAATTGGGCCTGCAGCTAATGATTATTTTTATTATTGATAATTCTGTTAATTATTTTTATTCGTCTATAAAGGCTATTAAAATGTCAGAAAGTGGTGAAAAATGTAAAAGAGCCCAAGGCAATCTCTTTAAATCAAAACATATATATTCACTTTATAATAAGATTATACATAATAGGGACATAAAAAGAAACTGCAAAATCTCACGTTTGAGAGCCTCGAGCCAAATGATTTTTGATATCTTTTTGCCTGTTAAATTACTCAAACAATTAGTCAGTTATTTGATTTGTTTGAAGATTTATTTAATCGACTGGTCAATTTATCAGTCAGTCTTGGAATCCATCAGCTATCCTATACGACAATAAACCTCTGAGGGCCATGGCCAATATTTTGGGCTAATTTGAGGCATGTTTAGTCTCAAAACAGTGCGCACCGTTTTGCTAGGGTTTCCAGGTTGAACGACATGTTTCTTTGACAAGGTGTGCAACAGGATTTCAACCAGGAGAGACATTAAAAGTAAAGATAATATTTAATACAGAAAGTGAGTGTACAGATTAACAGATGATCTGTGCTGACTAAGATTTAACACAAGTCCTTGGACTCCAGAGGGAGATATTTTGTGATCGAGGGACATCTGAGCAGCAGCATGGAGTCCAGACACTGGTGTTGGTGGTGGCCGATGACTCTGAGGCTGCTGACTGCTGAGGCTGATGAGTGCGTAAAGACGAGGTGGTGATGGGGAGGTGGAGGGTGCACATGATGGCAGCAAGAAAGAACTACGGCAGAGAAAGATATTTAAAATGAAGAGCAGTAAGATGATAGGCTGACGGAGAAGGTGTGTCACCGTGCTATTGGTTGATTGTGAATCAGCTGAAAACAGCCGATGACTCAATTGAACTATCCAGACAATGTCGAAGATTGTGTGCAAAGACTGAACGGCAGGGTTTGAAAGAAACTTAGATCCTGAGCATGAGAAGTATTGTCTCCTTGTCTGAACTTTACTAGAGCTTCATATGTTGGTGAGGATTCTCAGTCATCCAGGTCATGGTAATTCTGAGTGCTATAAACAGATATCTGGTCCCTGCACTGGATGTCTCGTATAAGGAGGTATGGAGAACTATCCCTCTGGAAAAACTGACCTACACTCTTTGTGACAATGTTGAGGGATTTATCAAAATATGGCAACCCGTCTTGGACATGGTGGACCCCGCTGAACTGGACTTGGTTATACTTGATTAATAACATGCAGCAGACTATAGCATGTCCTTGTCTTTTGTATGTGATTGTTTTGTTGGAGGTGTTGGAGATGTTTTTTTGCCTCTGGATTATGATTGTAACGTTGGTAATCCTGCTGTTTTGTGTTTGGTTCAAGGTGGTTCAGATGATGAAAAAGGTGGCTCTGTGGATATCCAGGAATGGAGGTATAGAAAACTGTGGCTGGAACCTGATAAAAAATAATTATAAAAATAACTATAAAAAACAGATTTCTGAATATGAATGCAGATACATTAAAAAAAAAAGCTAATGAAGGGCCAACTCGTCATCAGACAATAGCTGATGGGCTCTAAGAATGCATTTCAGCCAATACGTGCGTCTCTTTTGCTCTCCACACAGATTGTTTACCTGTCATTCAAAAGCAAGTATATCAAATGGAAACATAAAACCAGCCCCCACCATGTGTTGCTAAAACCCCCAAACTGGCCAGTACAAATACACGGAGCATGACATCAGTGTCCTCAGTTGTAGCTACTGCCCTGCTTACCTTATTAAACTGTAGCTGAAACTACTAAATTATCCAAACTCAAAAAAAACAAACCCCTCTAAATTTCTCATTAGGAAACTAGAAACCAAGAAAAGCTCTTCCTAATGTGGACTGGAGAAGTGGCCCACTTTGAGGCCTTGCAAACTGACGTTTCCTCCCATAGCCATTTAACAGTGTACCCACTCCACCTCGTGTGTTTGTGTGTGCATGTGTGTGAATGTGAGGATGAAATTACAGAGCAGTATGTGGTTAATTGAACGGGGAGGCCTATACTTATCCCCTCTCTCTCTCTCTCTCTCTCTCTCTCACTCACACTCTCTGCCTCCCAGGTCTCCTTGCAGCCAGTACAGTAGGAACAGGCTTTTTCCACAGCCAGTCTCAGACCCTAATGAAAAATTCACCATCTCTCTCTGTGTATCTCTCTCTTCCCCTCTCTTCCTCTTGCTCTCAGTGTGGCACTGTCAGCTTGGCTTCAAGGCCTATCGCCTGCTGTGTCCTCTGCCAAGACTTCTGGGAGGAAAAATAGAGAAAGTTGAATTAAAATCGGGCGATTTTTTTTGGCAAGGGGCTTCTATCCTCAGGATGTTTGGGAGCAGAACTGGGCAGACAAAAAAAGCAATCTAACTAGGCCTCCTGTGACACTCACATAAATATTGCAGTACACATTCGGGCATTGGCCACCCCTTTTTTTTTTTTTTCCCTTAATAAATTTGTCACAGATTATAACCCCGGTTTTAAAAGAACGAGTGAGGTTTTGTCACTGCATGCATCAGTCAAGAGTGAGGGGTAGCAAATGAGGTTAAAAACCGCTTTGGATTGGAAATGAAATATTCATGAGTCAAATTTAAATAAGCCACAAAATAGACAGCTACCCAGATTTGTAGGTAGGCTGCTCAGCAAGAGAATTTTGGTAATTCTTTATAGGGGTCCCTAAGTATCGAATCCTGAGCTATTTTAGTAGTGGCAGCGACTGTGCAGTGTCACTCAAAACTGATAGGACAGCTTTTGAGTTTAGTACCCAAACACCTCGCCTCGTAGAAGTTCAGCTAAATAGGCTTTTGCTCTCTGATGTTTGTGCATATATTCAAACTGTTTAATTGAGCCTCTACAGCAGTGAGATATTATGAATTCCAACATGTTGCTTTTGCAATATGCATCCCCCTATCTGCTGCAGGGATGCTGTTAGGAAGCTAAATCAAACCAAATACGTCAGTTGTACATCAACGTGCCATTCGGTTGCTGTTCTGTTGCACGTCCCTATGACCCCTGTCTGCTCCTCTGGGATTTCTTTTGAACTGTGATTCTGTTTCATGTTTTACTGTTTCTCTCACCAGCTTCAAAAGTATATCACAAGATAAAAGTATGGAAAAGGTGCCTCAGCTGGAATTTTCAGTTAGAGTAGACCTCTGCAGCGAACTTACTGTGAAGTTTGCTGTGAACTTAGTATGAAGTTAGCTGTTGATATTATGAAAGATTCAAAATTAACTTGAAAGTCTAAGGCTGAAATTAGCCTTTAAAAAAGCCATCTAAAGAGTTTTGCCTTTTAAAAACAGATCCACAAGTGTGCCGATAGTTAAAAATAATACTACAGCAATGTAAAAGTACACAAGTGTTACATGGGACATTTGAGCAGCATTTTTATTGTGCTTCGTCAATATCATTTTAAATACTAAATTATTATTAGAGCACCAGTAAAGGAATTGGAGGAGCACCTGAGGAATATCTATTCTAACAACCAGAGGCATGAACTAGACACAATTCCACCAATGCCACCAATCAACCAACCTAAGCACCAGATGGACTCAAGGCCGCCTTCATGGACCGAGGTAATAAATAAAGTAAAACAGGCAAGAACAGCATCTGCCCCAGGGCCCAAAGGAATCCCATACAGGCTCTATAAAAACACCATGGCGTCCTGAAACACCCCTGAAAGCTAATGAAAGTGGCATGGGTAAAAGGAATCGTTCCCAAGGTGTAGTGAAGGGCATGAGAGATATTAATCCCTAAAGGAAAGAACTCTTCAACCATCAGCCTGTTCCATTGATCAGCCTTTTGAATGTGGACGGACAGATGTTGTCTTCGGTGTTGTGACACGCAGACTCTCAGCATTCTTGCAGAACAACAACTTCACTGATAGAGTGGTGCAGAAAGCAGGAATTCGGGCTTCTCAGGATGTTTGGAACATGCAAGCGTCATCTGACATTAGATCCAGACTGCCAAGAATGAAAAGGAAAAATTTCCATGTGGTTTTCCTGGATCTCGCAAATGCCTTTGGGTCAGTGCCTTATGAAACCCTGTGTGCAACATTCAACTTCTTCCAGGTCCCAGCAGGCATTAAAAGGCATACTTCCAGGACCTCCAGTTCTGTGTAACACAGGACAACACCACCGCATGACAGCACCTTGAGAGAGGCATAATGCCAGGCTTTACCCACCTCCCTTATCACGTTCACACTCATCATAGGAATGGAGCATCAAAGCCGGTGGTCAGATGGAAATGCTTCCTCCAATCATCCTCCAATCAGAGCGTGCATGGATGACATGACTACACTAACAACAACAAAAGTATGCACCAAATGTCTGTTGGACAAACTCCAGGGAAACATTAAATGGGCTTGAATAGCTGTCAAAAGGCTACTCCAACTGATCGTCGGCTCCTGGTGGTTTAGGAGGTATGCCACCAAGAAGAAGCTGCCTGGTGTGTCAGAGCCATATCCCAAGCCAAGCAAAGCAGCTGGACAAGGTGGGATGCTGTCAAGAGTAGGAAAATCACATGGAATAAACTGTAGAGCATAGAGACTAACATGCTGAGCTTCACCATCAGAGCTACATGTGACGTCCTGCCTTCTCCTACAAACCTACACCACTGGATGGGAGAGGATCCAGACTGTCCTGTTTGTGCAGTTCCAGCAACCCTCAGGCACATCTTGGTGGGATGTAAGACCAGCTTGACACAAGGCAGATACACCTGGTGGCACAACCGTGTACTGGCCTGGTTGGCGTCTGAGATAGAGCCCATGAGAGTAACCACCTACGCCATGCCTCTCAAGACCCAGGAAAAGTTCGACAACTTCCACCCTTTATCTGGGAAGGAGAGAACGCCATGGCTAGCCAATTGCCTTCGTCCTCAAGCCCACTGCATGCAGCCAGGGACTGGGAAATGCGTGCTGACTTAGGCCAGAGACTCACATTACCAGCTGACATTGCAGCGACCAACCTGCGATTGTATCTGGTCCTCTGGTCCAATTTCCCACAGCTAGCCTCCCTTGTTGAACTAACTGTTCCCTGGAAGGATGCTGTGATAGAGGCTTTTGAGCGCAAGAACCTGCGATACGCTGACCTTGCATCTGAAGCTGAGGTGCTTGATGGTTGGAGTGGGTCCAGTGGAGGTGTGCTGAAAGGGCTTTGTTGCAAGTTTCACCACAGGGTTTTAGAGGAGGCCTACAGGAAAGCAACTAAAGCCCTTGTCAACGCCACGGAAAAGAGCAGTCACTGGTTGTTAATGAAGATAAGAGAGAGTCTGAATGAAGGTATTTGCAAAATATCTAGTCTCTACAGCTGTCAGAAATAATGTGGTGGAGAAAAAGTAAATGTTTCTTCAAAGGTAATGGAAATACTATAGACTGTATAAAATAATGGACATTGCTGACATGATGTCACCATTTGGTTTGTGGACTCACGTTTTGAAAAACGGCATTTCGGCTGTCACCATCTTGGTTTTTGGTGCCAGAAGTGACCATATTTGGATGAGAGGGTGAAGCTGTGGAGGAGCGAGGGGTGAATCTGACTGAGAATCCAAGGATACTATTTGTTTACAGCTTGTCACTCAAAGCAGCCACGTCCTTAATTATTCGCGACTTTAAGCCTTAATAAAATGTAAACGGATGAGTAATATAAAAGTTCTGCCCACTACAGTTATCATGAATGTTAAAATTAGCTATACATTAGTTTAGCTCCACCACTGAATATCCCTTTTCTTAATACAATTCATTATTTCAGTGTTGATTCATGGCAGTCACCTGTAGTCAGTGAGGCTAAAAAGGACTGTTCCCTTTAACCTCTGGCATTACCACTTGGCTTTAAGACTATTTTCCTTGCCATTGCATTAGTTACCGAAAGAGAATCGGACAAAAAAACAGCAGAAAATAAAACCTTTCATGACATTTAGTTTTTCACAAAAGGATAAACTCCTGTGAGCAACATCACCTCTGGCCTCAAAGCTCGACAAAAGCTCTGCTGAAGCAAACCGGACTGACCCCAACAGCAGCAGCAGCAGCAAAGCAAAGGGTGACTTAAGGTCACTAAATTAGTATGTGCCACATGAAAATGGTAATTTACCATGATATTCCTCTAAAATGTTTGGTCAAGCACAAGCGTTCCCTCCCCTATTTGTCATGATAGCTCAGAGCACACTTGGTTGAGTCACATGAGTTGAAACTAACAACTAGCCTTAAAGAAATGGAATTAAACATAGCCTGATGTCCCTCTGAGATACTGCATGGTGTATTAGCATAGACCTAACTTGACTGTAGGTCAAAGTTAAGGTTTTGTGGCAGTTAATCTAACAATGACAAGAAAAAATGGGAAGGGGTGCATGCAGGACATATGCAACGGTGTAATTCAGGAATATCACAGGAGTAAAAACAAAAAGTAAAACAAGATTTATTCAACTGATAATTAGGATTTAAAGAAATTGTTTGACATTTGGAGAAATACACTTATTTCCATTCTGGTGATTTTTGTACGAATGAAACAAGATATAACTTAGATTAGCTACACTAGCTGTTTCCCCCTGCTTCCAGTCTTTATGCTAAGCTAAGCTAGCAACTTCATATTTAGCACTCAAACACGAGAGTGGTCTCTATCCTCTCATCTAACTCTTGACGAGGAAGTAAGACAGAGACATAATTTTAAAACAACGCAGAAAATGAATGTAGTCATATTGAAATAATGATCTTTTAAAATACATTTGTTTAATGAACATTGATTTTGTATGTAGTGACACCTGTAATACAGAGAAAAATGTGCGGATATTTAGTAGTCAGCAAATTATTTAACTGTATGAAACAATAGGCGATAAAAGTGACAAAACAATTTAAATCTCCAAAGAGCAGAATGTTGTATTTAAAACTCCTATCTCGTTGCAGTTATGTTTTATATTTCATCACTATACTATGAAAACCAAAATGTCAACTTTTCATGAGCTAAGAAATACAGCCCTGTTTACAGTTTTGAGACATTACATTCTTCAGATAACCTAAGAAGGATCATTTACATAAACCGTAAAGGGACATCCATCATTTTATTTGAAAACTTCATCACCAAATTTGGAGATACATGGCTTTCACTGAACAGTGATGAATATGGAGCAACATGTTTGTGAACTTATCCATCTCTCATATGGTATTTCCTTCCTTCTAACCCTTATCTACCTTAATAGATACATTTTATAAATATTTTAGCCCTTGGCGAAGAATTTTGAAACAGCCAACTCACATCTTCAGACTTCTCTTAGTTGTTTGTATCATCGCTCCAGTGGTTCAATCCATGTACAAAGTAAAATATGTATATCTGAGATAGTTTTGACATTGTGGCTTCATGCCTGTGTAAGTTATTGAATGTTGAAAGCCAACACCCAGAGGAAAGGTTGAAGAGTTCTCAGCGAAGTGCTTTGAATGTGAGGGGTAACTGAGTACAGTTCATCTGGTGTATTAGATGATTTGCTTTTTGCATTCTTATGACCGACCACTGTGCACTGAACTAGCTCTTGTCCTCATGCATTTACAATAATGTCAGTGTGAATGTGGTGCAAAGAAAAATCCAAAATGCACATTATCCAGTATGCCAGATGAATTGTACTCCCTTTCCCCTCACATTCAAAGCTCTTCGTTGAGAACTTCTCACCCTTTCCTCTGGGTGCTGGCTTTCAAAATTCAATAACTTACTCAGGCATGAACCCAAAATGTCAAAACTTCAGTGCAACCATCCAGCACTTTGAGCCACTAGATCATACTTTTTCACAGCATTTTTTTGTTTTTGTCAAAACTTCAATCTTTCCTTTCAATGTTTCCGATGGAAAAAAAGACACATAAACCTTGAATCCAGAACCTCATAGATTTGATGACAATTTTCCTTATGACATCTATACCCAGTCGCTGTCTCAAGCCACTTCACGACCTTCATTATTAGAAACAATGATTGAAAAACCTTGAAAAACTTAGAAGAAATCTTAGTAGAAGTCTTTGAGCCACTGGGTCACACCATTTCAGACACCATCTCAAAGGTTAAAAGTTTTTGCTAGAGAAATTGCTGTTTCATATTTTATTTGCAGTCTGCCTCCCAGAATGAGCAGCTCTCTCACACTTTTTGCCACTAAGTCATGTTACTTTCACACTTATTTTCTGACTGTTTTTCAGTTTTTCTATGACTGCTGACAGAAGAAAACATTAACTATGTAAAAGTGTTTAACATAATCTGGTGAGTTTGATTTTTAGTTCGTTTTCTGAGAGTCTCTTTCAGTCAGTAACATAAAAACTATCCTAAAAATACCATAGTATATGATGGCATAAAGAATTAATTGCATAGTTTGCAATAAAAGTGTTATAATATATAATGTCATTAAAAATGCAGAAATATGATAGTCATGTCAAAATTGCCATGACGATGCCATGCTATGGGGGAAAAAAATGATGAAAGTGTCATGTCAATGTCATATGTCAAAAATGCCATGAAAAAAGTCATACTACATCAGAAATGTCATAAAACATTTTACTATACTAAGTCAAAAACTGCCGTATTGCACGTATTTTTCGTTTTTATACTATACTGTGTCAAAAAACATCATACTATATTATGACGAAAAATATCATACTATACTATGTCGAAAAATGTCACAAAAACGTCATACTATACTATGTCGAAAAATGTCATAAAAACATCATACTATACTATGTCCAAAAATGCCATAAAAATGTCATGCTATACTATGTCGAAAAAGCTTCATAAAAACGTTACACTATACTATGTCGAAAAATGTCATAAAAACGTCATACGATACTATGTTGCAAAATGTCATAAAATCGTCATACTATACTATGTCAAAAAACGTCAGAGTATACTATGTCGAAAAATGCCATCAAACTGTCATGCTATAGTATGTCGAAAAATGCCATAAAAACGTCATACTATACTATGTCGAAAAATGCCATAAAAACGTCATAGTATACTATGTTGAAAAATGCCATGAAAACGTGATACTATACTATGTCGAAAAATACCATAAAAACGTCATGCTATACTATGTCGAAAAATGCCATCAAAACGTCATACTATACTATGTCGAAAAATGCCATAAAAACGTCATGCTATACTATGTCGAAAAAGTGTCATAAAAACGTCATACTATACTATGTCGAAAAATGTCATACTATACTATGTCGAAAAATGCCATAAAAACGTCATAGTATACTATGTCGAAAAATGTCATAAAATCGTCATGCTATACTATGTTGAAAAATGCCATAAAATCGTCATGCTATACTATGTTGAAAAATGTCATAAAATCGTCATGCTATACTATGTCGAAAAATGCCATAAAAACGTCATGCTATACTATGTCGAAAAATGTCATCCTACACTATGTTGAGAAATGCGTCAAAAAATTTTTTTGCTGACATTTTCGCCTGGTACTGCCCTACTCTGCTGTGATATGCTGGTACTCCTAATGTTCATGCATAGAGGTCAGAGGCAGTTTGGGTTAATTCTAGCCAGTAGCCACTAGCCTTTGGAAATCTAAATCAAGTGTCCCGAAGGCGCCAGAAAAAAAGAAAGCTGCTGTAAGTTGTTGATGTACACGTGAGTGATTACTGTCTGTGTTGGGGTTGACCTAGCAAGTGCCTTCAAGTCATCTCTCTGACTTACCTTCAATTCATGTTGGCTTAAGCTTCAACTCTTGGTTGCCCGAAAAAGGAAAAGAGCAAGTAAACACAATAATTGAAGGAAACTAGAATTCCATCTGTCCATATCTTCATAGCTTTCTCTGTCTCTCTATTTACCTTCACCTTAAAACATGGATTTTCCACCAAATACTGTATACAATAAGTCAGTCAACAAACACAGAGGGCAAGTTCAAAGCAGTTTTAATCGCATTAAAAGTTTCCATACAGTCATTTACAAGTCTAAGCATTCCCATTGTTAAATTGCCATTTTCATTCTTATCTTCTCCATGCAGTGTCATCGTGAATTAAACAGCAAACACAGACCATGAACACAAAGCCTATTTCCTTCCTAACAAACCCATAGAAATTTAAAATCCGTGGTTAATAACATGTTAACAGAACAAGTGGAATCCACTTTCCAAACCTTCTGAACCTTTTTGTTACATAACTTGGTAAAAAGTGTCTCACTGTATTGAGAGCTGATCATCTCAGGATATCTCCACATTAAACAGACATGAACAGTTCCCCTCAAAGCAGAAGCTTCTCTCTGTGGAAAAGCACCAATCTTGCCTCCATCTTCGGTCCTGATCTCTCAGGGGGGATCTCAACACAAAGGCTTGCCGTGCCTCATGTTATTGGCACAGGTTCGGCCCAGGCTGGCCCCCTCCAGGAGCAGTTAGGAGAGCCGGTCCAGGCCGAGGCAGGTGGTGAGGGGACTGACGAGGCCGTAGAGACCCCCTAAGGTGATGCTGAGGGGCCAGCCGAAGCAGAACAGAACCACCAGCCAGACGATGCCCCAGAAACATGACCCACAACTGCCCATCCTAGTCTGGGACAAAGAAGAGGAAGATGAGAGTGGCTAATTAAAGTCATGCATGCACTGCAAAGCCAAAGACATGCTACTGTGACTGATCATCGGAATTTAGGAGGAAGTCTGGCAGAAGTGTGTGTCAGTCGCATCCGAGCGTATTCCTGTGAGTGGCCGCGCCTCTTCAGCGATGATAGGAGATTATCAGATTGAAACGTGCCCTGTTGATGATCTGGATGTACTTGTCAGGATTAGGCAGTGGCCTTGACGAAGCATGATAAGCTGGCAACCTCAAGCAATAACCACCAGGCCTGTCTGCCTGGTGAGGTCAACAGGCCGCCCACTTACAGGGTGTTGAGGACCGACGCTGGCACATTAGTCACCCACTAATAGCAGATCAGCGGAGATCATGCATAACTTTGGTAATGAGCATTACTTTATCTGTCAGCGCTGATAACGGCGGCCAGGACTATGATATGCTGCTATTTTAAGCCATAAAAATGCCTGTTGTATTATCCAGGATGAAAAACTGCTAATTGGAACGCTATGCAATGTGTGAATTCTCCCTACCTGATGATTTATGCATTTATTAATGTATATATAGAGGCAAACATATGTGGAGACGTTTGCTGGAGTGAAATTTTATGTCTCCGAGAAATGCAACATTAAACGAGAGGAGCTTTTGTGTGTTAAAATCCACCAGAAAAAATCTGCCCTGAGGCCCAGCCTTGAAGTTGAGATTGTAGATCTGATGGTTTTATGGGTGTGAAAGTGTTGTGTGCTGTCAGGCTGATTCCCTAAGCCTGTTGTAGCTTTAAGACACAATGGTCAGCTGCTTCAGCCCTCAGGGCTCTGCTGTCTTGACAATGTAATGTGTAATTTCCTGTTGTGACACTACTGTCACGTAGGGTTGGACAATAAACGACACATTCAACACGAGTGTGTCCCACGGTGGATCCCGTGCTTTTGGGAAATGCCTTCGCATTAAAAAGAGAGAAAAAAAAAAAAAACAACCAGCGACTAAATTGTTTTAAGGACGGAATAACATTGCACAACCAGGACGACTGGACTCTGACCGCTGTCATGAGCTCAAACCTCAAATAAACACTTCTGCACTCTCTGCTGAACTTCCTTTAAATTCTTCCTCTTGCACCTCGTGTGTCTTGTTTTTGTACTGCTTTTTGCAAGCCTCTTAAAACAGTGGTTCCCAACTGGTGGGTCACAGTCCAAAAGTGGGTCGTGGGTTCATTCTGAATCGGCAGTGAATTTCCAACACAGAGATTTTATTTTGAAGTGCTGTTTCCTGCTGTAGAGTGAGTAACTAACGGACAGCTGCTTGACAGAGACAGCAGACTAGCTTGACGACATGGCCAAACGACGCGTAATGCGACTGCAGTTGGTTCGGATCAAGATCGGAACATGTTCTCGCCACAAACGAACCGCACCAGAATTTGTTTGTAACCAGACTGAGAACTTCTTGAAGAGGTGGTCTTGGTCCAGTCACAAACGAACTTGGTGCCAAACGTAAGTATGACTCTTAGGGTGCTTTCACACCTGCCCTGTTTGGTTCGGTTCAATCGAATAGAAGTTTGTTTGCCCCCTAAGTGTGGTTCGTTTGGGCAGGTGTGAACACAGCAATCGCACTCGGATGTCCACCAAAACAACCGGATCGAGACAACCTCTTCAAGAAGGTCTCTGTCTGATTGTTTTGGTGCGCACCAGAGTGTGATTGAATTGCTGCCGAACCAAACAGGGCAAGTGTGAAAGCACCCTAAGAGTCATACTTGTGTTTGGCACCAGAGTTTGTTTGTGACGGACAGTTATAAACAAACTGGTGCGGTTTGTTTGTGGTGAGAACGTGTTCCGACCTCAATCCAAACCAACTGCAGTCGCATTACACATTGTTTTCTAGTTGGAGCTGCGCCTCGTTTTCAAACTGTACGCTTTCACTCAAATGAACAATGACAGCAATATAGTCCACGATGAGCAGCGCTAAAATCAACCTGCGTAGTTGTCCCTCCATTG
>JAPZEB010000007.1:12522291-12532454 GCA_029783705.1 Chaetodon striatus
ACCTTACAGTTTGTTTACATATCTTGACCTCAACAAGATGGCCACATGGTTGCTCCCCCTGAACGCAGCGACTCTGCTCCGCAACCATCAGAGTGCCAGAGTGTTTATTCCCCCCGTGACACAGGGCGAGCAGGAATGGGACAGCAACTTACATTTCCACTGTCACACCAGTTCTTATTCACCATAAAGCACACACCTCCACGCCCTCAAGTTTCAGTGAAACAAAAGATATTACAGTACCTGATATTAGCTTTTACACTTTCTGACATCACAGCAGAAAAAGTGACGGTGGCGCCATTGTCGACTGTACGTAGAGTCCCAAAATCAAGCCATGTGTCTCTTATATCCCTACCGTAAATGTGTGTATCATAACTTCAGGATGCTGAGGAGGTGAGCAACCAACACTCCAAGCGGATGAAGGATACACGATGCACTCATCACTCGCATGCAAACGTGCAGCTAAAAGCAAGTATATCTCTGGCCTAAGATAAACTGGCATAGAGGCAGTATACTCCAAAATAAAAAAGCAATATGCTCCTAATAAAACCCAAATGTACTGTGTTTACACAGGCAAAATGGCAGGTTTATGACCAAAAAGAAGTGCTGCATTTGGCCCCAGTATCTCCTTGTTTGTTTGTAACTGGTCACCAATTTCATGCAATTGGTTCTTTGAGAGTCATGTTTTTGGTTTACCTCTATAAACTTATTTTAGTTCTAGTATTTCTTTTGACATCTTGTTTCGATGAAGTTAAGAGTTGTATCTACTCCCACCGCAACAGGCGAGCTTGCCAGTGAACAAATACTCATGGAGTCTAAGTCAGTTCGCAGGCGTTTGCTTGTGTCAAAATGTCAGGATTTTAGCTGCGCTGTACCTACCAAATAAGTCAGTCTGCTCAAGCAGTCATTTGAAGGCTATCACCATTGTAGTTAAGAGGTGGATAGTTTCAAAGTTTTTATTTTTTCCTGACACTGAAATCCATCGAAACTGCATTAAAGTGGTAATGGTATTTGTTCCCTTCTATAAAGAGCGGTCTGGCACAGTATGTGTGCACATTGTAGGCTTTGGATGCAAACACAGGCACAAGGGCTCAAAGCAAAGTCTTTCTCCCTACAATCATTTGAAAGAGCTTCAAGTTTGTTTTTCCTTTGCCAACACTAGCGTCTCAGACTACTTCGCCCTCATACAAAGAGGTTGTTCATTAAATATTAACTTGTTTAATATTGTCTCTGCACTGTGAAGGCTGTTCAGCCGAGCACCACGATAAACATTAAATATGCCTTTCATCTTTCGCTCCTCTTTCTCCATCAAAAAAGAGAAAGAGAAAAAAAGAGACTCAGATACACAGTAAAAGCGCACACTTTTAAACTTCTGCAGGGCAAAAATATAACCCACCCAACATGACTGCACAGTGTGTGTGAGTGTTTTAAAAGAGCCTTGGTTTGGGTTAATTTTGAAGTGCACGTCCTTGTTTGGTAGCCAGCTCGCGATCCCAATGTTGTGACGGACGGTGTCTCTGACACACAGGGTTTTGCCTGCTGGGTTGACAAGCACTTTTGAGTAAGGAGCAACTTCTCAAGCTCTGCCACACCTCCTCATGTGTCTTTGGCAAACGCAGCAAGGAGAAGGAAAGATGCCCAAGGGACAAAGAAGTTTTCCATATGTATTTCACTCCATTGGATTCTGGGGACTAAGGTAGGGAGTGTAGTAAAGTCAGCCCTGTAGAATAAACTCTGGACCAAGAAATTCTGTATCATCTCCCTTAATCATATGAAAGATACATAGGGAGTGGGTCCTCGTCTACAGAGTCCACCATGTTTCTACAGGAGCCCAGAATGGACAACCGAACACTGGGTCTAGATAGGGCCATTTGCGTCAGCCACCATTAGCAGCCCTTTCGTGACGAAAGCATTTGAAAAACACAGATTTTTTTTTAATGTGAAACTGCTTTATTCAGTGTTTTCTTTTAAGATAATTTTGGAGCTTTTTTTGCCTTTATTTGATAGGGCAGAAATAGCGTGAAGGGGGGAAGAAAGAGGGGGGATGACGTGCAGCAAAGCACCATAGGTTGGAATCGAGCCTGCAGCCACTGCAGCGAGGACATGGCCTTCGTGCATGGGGCGCCCGCTCTACCAGGTGAGCTAGTGGCCACCCGTTATTCAGTGTTTTGACCTGTTTAAATCACCAGTTCTATTTGTTTTAGAAAGGAAGAGACCACTGCGGATAATTCAGCTCCCAGTAAAAACCTCCTGAACTTCTGGATCTTTTGTTACCAGAGAAAATAGGTGAGCACACATTAGCAGGTGCATGTCTCCGACATGCCAAACAGCGTCGGAAAAAGACTGATTTGTCACATGAAACTGCTTTATTTAGTGTTTTTACTGGTTTTAATTACCTGGCCTGTTTGTTTTGGAGAGGAAGAGACCTTTACGAATAATCTGGCTCCTGGTAAAAACCTCTTGAACAATAAACACTGAGGGGATTCTAACCGGGAGTTCATGCTTGGCACACGGGAGAAGTTTCAGCTGGTTGCAATCTGCAATTCTCACCACTAGATGTCACTAAATCCCACACACTGCTTCTTTAAGGAAGGTAAGGAGAATTCTCTAGTAGACCCTTATGATATATAAGCCATAGCACCAGCCCCAGTACACCATGTTCTTCAAAAGTGTTCACTCTCTTGCTTAAGTGTTCACACTTTCCCTTACTTTGCAGCTGTGTGAAAGCTGCGGATGTCTGGCCTTGGATCCCGGGATCATTGCTGTGAAGGCCGTTGATGCCAGAGATCCACTGATAGCCTCTGGAGCTTCTTGGTGAGCATGATGGAGGGAGATCTGCAGGAGGAGACACATGAAGATGAATAGGGTTAGCTGGTTTGGACTATGCTAGAAATGGTTGGTCCAAGGCTTATACAGCTTGTTCAAGACTTTCAGAACACACAAAATAAGTATTTAAGTATCTTATTTCTTCATTTACAACCAGTGCATATGCTGCATGAGAAGTAATTCATGCATAGGTTGGTTTATGTCAAAGGAGAAATGAATTCAGAGACTGTCACGAATACACTGCTGAAATGACAGCTCTTGTCAAACAATCACTCAAAAATACTAGCATCATGATGCTGGCCGCATGACACAGATTCAGGGAGCACAAACCACACACAAATGCTATCTGACAAACACACACACATAAATACACACTCAAGCATGCATGTCAGCACGTGCATGTCTCACCATAAATGAATCTCACCGTGGCCCCGCTGACAACTAAGGTCACAATTTGATGTAAATTCTTGCTGGTTGTCTTGAGCTTGATCAGCATATTCCACCTCCTCAGTCATCTTGTCAATGGCGTTCTGGCAAGGACAACTACCATGGGGCAAAGCTCCCGCCACCACATCCTGCAATAAAGCACCACAGGGAATACATCAGGCCAAACGCCCACCAAAGAGCGCTGAGCCTTTTGCAAAGACAGACAAAACGCCGTATAATTAGCCAACCTTTTCAAATACCCCACCAAGCGGGCTGTGTGTGTCAGTCTTTCATGACAAGGGCCCAGACACATAACTTCAAGGTGAATGAATATGAAACAACATGCTAACATATTCGTGGTTCAGGCGAATAGGGAGCGGTGTTTTCTGATACTGTAGATTCAATCATGCTGGCTGTCAGTCAAAACTCATGACTGGATGGGTGAGACATGTTTTGGATTTCACCAGCTTTTTCCTTCTGTTTACTTGTACTTTGCCTGCTACTTCTTTAAATAACAAATCATTACCATTCTCTAAGGCATACATATTACCTGCCAAATCCTGCTGGGGCATCACGCATTTGAATACATATTTCATATTTTCCTCAATGCCCCCCCCCTCACCCTCTCCGACACTCATTCACCCCCCTCATCTGCTGTCAACTGCATTAGGCCATATGATAATCAAATTAATTATACTTCAGCCCCTCTCTCCTGGCCAGCATGAAAAATAGCTTGACTAGCATTAACGGAGGGCAAATGATGGTGGTCCATCCCCACCCCCTGAGCCCGGTGCAGTTTCCTCTAGTGCTGGTGTCACCGCAGATCTGTCACCCTGACGAGAAGAGCTTCAGAATGCTGAACCATGGCAGGTTCTCCCCTGGTTGCCCCCCCCCCGACTCTTCGCCTCCCCTTGCAGGCCCTGGATCTCCCTGCTCTTCTCCCAGCAACCTAGGGGGGGCTACAGGGGCTGTGTGAGTGTGTGTGCGTGTGTTTGTGTGATGGGGGTGGGAGCGGCGGCGTGGGGAGTGAAAAAATATATAGCTGTAGGGAGTGAGGCTGCAGGGTCATGGAGGTTGTGGGATGGGGGTATGTTTTCTGTCCATAACAGTCCCAGCCCCCACACAACATGCAGAAACACACACACACACACGCAAGGCTACATTTTCGCTCTCTTGCACACAAACAAACACAAAATCATATGTACATATTATTGTGTGATGTACAAAGAAACACACGTGCAAATCGCACGCTTTACCCTGGAGACATGTGAAGCTACAGGCGAGTAGCATCCCACAGTGTAACCCTAATAGTCTTACCTCGCTGCAAAGAATACAGCGGCGTGCTAGCAGCACTTCCTGTCGCCAGGAACACTCATCAACTAGTAGGTGTCTTATTAAACCAGACAATTGCAACCACAGTAATTAAAACTACACATAAATGAGGTCAATGTCTCCATCACAGAATTCTCGACAATAATTTAAGGATTATAAAGTTGTCTGTTGTTGCAGAGAAAGTAAAAATGTTTCAAAGTGTCACCCTTCTTGTCTGTGAAGCCCCCGTTCAGCTCTTTCTAATATACCAAAAGCCAATTCCTTCTGCCTCCCCGCAACCCCCGTCTGTGTCCGCTTAGCCAGCTACCTGAATGCAAAGCGCCTTAATGTGAGCAGACATGTTTATTAAGCTGGGCCTAGTTTCAGGCTGCAGTGAATATTGCAGACGTCAAAGTAGGCCATGTGGGGCTAGAGGAGAGAGAGAGCGAGGGATGAAGGGAGACACCGAGAGCAAGAGTGTGCGAAAAACGAGAGAGGGAAAGAGAGGCCCTCTGGAGGTTGATGTGAACCCTGCCCTGCAGTGCTGTGTTTCTCTTCTGCTCGACAAAGTTATCAGACACCAAAAGGTTTTGTTCTCGTATTTGTTTTGCCCTCAGACCGGTTTTGAAGGAATCAACCCCAAAGTTACTCGAACTTTTTGTTGTGAAATGATTGATCCGGCATCGAAACACATTGATCCTATTTGTAAAACAAGTTACACTCTTGGGTTCTTTCAGAAGTTTGACTCACAGCGTCTTTGTTCTCAGTGTGTATCTCAGTGAAGCGCAGGTAGCCAACTGGAGCAAAGGCATCTGCTGAGTGGATCACCGTCTCCACTGCATCACTGCACATAAACAAGCCCAAAAAAAAAAAACCTTTCACATACAGTAGCTCTGGCAGATAGAAAACTTTTCAAACTTACAGCAGCCACATGATGAAAAAGGTGTAAGTGAGTTCTGATACACACAAGTAATAGTACATTAATATTTCTTTACTCACATTACAATCTTCTTTTTGAAGAGGGGGCAATCAAGGGTGAAGGTTTCATATTCACCTCCTTCTCCACAAATATGAACTCCGTACTTCTGGGAGAGCTAATCAGTGAAAGCAAAACACCTTATTAAAATACTTCTAAACTTATTTATTTTTATTTAAACATACTATTTACTGTTGACTTCCCTTTTAATTCTCATAGTTTAACCTAAAATTTGCAATGTATAGTATACAAAAACATTACAAGTAATTAGAAATTAATACAAGTCTTACATTACAAAAATGTTTCCACATTTCCACATATTTTTTTACAGTAGTTTAAAAGAAAATTACACCCCAACAATTTAACATAGTGATTAAAACCAGCAATCGTGCCAGGATATGATCAGTGTGGGGTATTTTCTCATGGTAACACACTGAGAATACTCCCATTTTAAAACTACAAGTGAAAGTAAAAGAAAAATATTTTCATTGTCATATTAAACTTCAGATTTAGATCCAGCACTTCCAGACATTTTAAGACTTTGAACATGAACATAAGGCAACCTGACTGTGACAAATTATGAACATGTAAAAAAACATGAAATTAGGGATGCTAATTTTAAATTGTTTTCCAAATTTAAAGTTTACTATTAAAACGAGTAACATCTTATCTAAATGTAGAGCTGCAAGTACCGTACTGCTTTACTCTGCACCTCCTTTCTCTTTCTCTGTTTATCATGACACTACTGATACGGGAGTGTGAGCTCCACACTGGGGAGAGTCCACCGGCCCAGCTAGCATCACACGACTAACGCTACCTAACAAGTTGAGCCATTTCTGTGTGATTTTGTTGGGACCATTTAACGGCTCGGTGTTGGATGTTAGCTGCTACTGCTGTGTTAGCTTGTGCTAACCGGGCAGACATTGAAGAAATTTATGTATGGGCAGCAACTGAAAGTTTGCTAATCCTTTACACCACTGACAAGGATTAACATTAGCACCCAATGAGGGTAGGACAATGGAAAAAGGTTATAATTCATCTCTGCCTCTGGGTCATTAGCTTGGTGAGGGGTTCTGTAACTTCAATCATCTCTCAGGAGCAACATCATAGTACTGCCCTGGTGGTGTCACATGACTCCAGTCTAGGCAGCAGGCTCCGCCCGTAGCTCCAGTGTATTATATCGAATATATATTTTTAACTGTTTATCTGATAGTATCAGTAGGTCAAAATTCTTATTGTTTCATAACAGTTAAATTGGTAATTATAAACATCCCTTCATGAAATAGATACAATGCTGCAGTAAGGAGTGTAAAGTGGGTGGCAGAGTATCTACCAGCCTGTGACCTGTTTCAGATGGGGCTCCATGTCAGCCAGAGGTTTTCCTAAGTGCTTCTCTGGATCCAGGCCTGGCACCCACGTGAGAAACGCACACAGGAGTAATACGAACACACACACAGCCATACACAAAGACAGAAACACACAATTTGACACAGACACACGTATGGAGAGTGAGAAAGAGAGACAGAGAGAGAGAGGTCTGATCAGGAACAGAGAACAGTGATTGAAGATGACAGGCAGGGAGGTTTACGGGCAGTCGCACAAACACACACGTAAACCTGCACCCTGGGTCTATTTGTTTGACTTTGCAAGTAGTGTACACAGATCTCTCCGGGTAAGGGCAACAGTTTTCAATTGCTGGCCGCAGACCCCCCACGCCCCCCTCGCCCGCCGCCCCCATCATCTAGTTCCCTTTGAGAATATAAACTCTGGAAAGAGATCTTGTTTATTTGCCTTTTTCCCTCCCCTTCCCCTGAAATGGTGCATGGAAGTGACTCAGAGGCATGGGAGAGAAAAGAAGGAGGGGAAAGAAGGTTGGAGGAGAGCTTTGTGTGAAGACCCAGTGGTGCCACACTCCTAAAATAAAAGCTCACTCCCAAGACCAAAAAAAAAGTAAAACCAACCAACCAACCAACAAAGTACACCTCGAGAAAAAAAGTCAACAGTCCTTTGCCATAGCCTCCTGCCCTTTTAATAAAATATCCAACTCTAGACTATAGCTTCAACCCAAGATTAGCACCTTGATCAGTCTTATTTAGGGATTATGTACACATTAGCAGGAATAAAAAGTTGTCCTCAGCTTGTTGAGCGTCAAAGGGTTTTACTCTTTCGTGACACTAAATCCCGATTTTGTCTTTCAGACGCCTGTCGCTGATGGCACCATGCTGAACTCGATCTCACCCTGTAAACAACTTCCCTTCACAAAGAAAGAGCACCCTACTGTACATTCTTTACTGATACGACGAAAAACAAAGGCAGAGAATACCAGGTGCTTTCCACAAAGAATAGAACAGTAAAAACAAAACAGGACATGAGTGTAAAATGCAAAATTTTAGGAAATTCCAAACCGTGTAGTTATATATTCCTGCCACTATGTTTAGCGGAAATCCTGATTGTTATCTAAAAATACGAGGGCAAAGTTACTGCAACCCAACAGTCACTGGTAATGGCTTGCCTCACTCTCCTACATTCTCCATTTCCTTTTTCTGTGGCTGCCTCTTAATTGATTGACACAATTATTAACAAGTTGCCGATGACCTATGCAGAGTGACGTGCAGTTGTGACAGTAATGCCATCGCAATAAAAAAAATTGCGCTGAATTGTCCCTAATAATTTCTTGGAAAATCCAATATAGCTCCTCTACTCCGAAGTGTCACGTGATCCCGCTCATCGGCACGTTCATGTGTTTAATTAAAGGAACAAAGTTAATCGCAATGTGAGAATCTCTCCTCTCTCATGGCCTGACAACCTCAAAGGTTAACGTGTCATCCGTGGGGCCCCATGGGGAGCAATGGATGGGAGACGAGAGGGAAGCATGAAGGAAGGACGTCGCATCCCATCCTGGGTTCATCTTAATCCCAGCTGTGTCTCTCCTCTGGGCCCCGGTGGTCCAGCACTACGGGGGAGAGACGGAGGGAGCGGAGGGAGGGAAGGGAGGGTAGAGAGAGTGTGGAGGGAGAGAATGAGTAGGCCCGTATTCTCTTCCCAGGGGATCTGTGGTCTTAATTAGTGTGAGAATATCTAATCTCAACATCCTCTCATCTTAACCCTGCCACAAAGGTAATAAGGCAGGAGAAGAAAAAAAAAGCATTAAAATTCAATCCCATTTAAATATCCTCTTTAATTAGTCATGCCTTTTAACAAATTTTAATAATTGGCTCCAAATTGCTGAGGGGATGCCACGTTTTTTAATATGTTCATTAACTTCCCTGCTCTTAAATAATATATGATACATGATTTGATATTTACAAGGAGGGAAGAGGACGATGGAAATCTAGGAAGACAGGAGTGAGTGATAAAATGATACAAAGATGGCATTAACGTGGAGGCATTTCTCCCAAGACCACTTAGCACTTGTAGGAGTGTTTTCTTAATTGATGTTCCTGACTGACTTAAGGTTACTGAAACCGTTTGGAAATGAGGATAGGTGGGTTGAGCTTGCACTTGTACAATACCTGCTTTGAGAAGTCTTCTGAGTAGCCGCTGGTGTGAGCCTTCAGCGATCTAACACCACTCATTTACATGATCTTCACATCTCTGTCTCCTCTGAACCTGTTTTACAACTTGACCTAAACCCAATTACCTAACCTCATTATGCCACATTAAACCCAAATAAGCCCACTAGAAGCTGCCATTAGTCTGCCGCCAGAGACAGTAAGACCGCACTTTGGAGAGAGAGGAGCTTCCCTAAGAGAGACTGAGAGGAATGGCTCTCCTTTAAAAGGGCTTTTTACCTCGTATTATCCTATAAAACTCCAATTAAATTCAGTGAACTTTAAAACCGGGGAGCTCAGTAATGAGGGAGAGCATTTTTCAAAAACCTTGTTGACATTTAGGGCCTTGAAATTAGCCAAGAATAAAAAGTTTACCAGTAAACTAAGAGCCATTTAGGCATTTGAGTTTGTTTTTATATTACAGATATGAAAAAACTGTAAAAACTGATGTTAAAAACTTCATGCAGAACAATAAAAGACACAATGCAAGTTAAAGGAATACTTCACCCCACAAATGACTGTAGATCATGTGCTCAGCCTGTGTTGCCTTAAATTTGTAAAGAAAACTTGTTTTTCTCACATGCTTCTGGTGAAAGAAGAATCCAAAAACAGAGCATTTACAACAGCAAACTATATCAAAACATCTGTTTACAAACTCTCGCACAACTCATGCAGTATCATCTAATCTCATTTTTTCAGTTCTACACTCAGTGCTTCCCAAACAGAAAGCCCTTACTGTTTGGGAAGCATTAAACGGAAAGTGAAACTTATCTATGTTCTCTTCAAAGCCAGACTCCATTGACAAGAACGGTAATTTTACCTCGCTGAACACAGAAGTTGCTGGTCTACTGCTGCCTTGATCAGTCAGTTTGTGTTATTGTGTCACTTTGGTGTTTTAAAAGATTAATTCAGACTCAGAAAGTCACACAATAACACAAATAAACTACTGGTTGAGGCAGTGATAGACCAGCAGCTTCCATGTTCAGTGAGGTGAAATTACTGCCAGAAAAATAGACAGCATTACACCAGTGCTAGCATCCCTGCACTGGCTGCCTATCAAATACAGAATTGAATTT
>JAPZEB010000007.1:12540950-12561423 GCA_029783705.1 Chaetodon striatus
AATTTTTCTCTGCCTGATAAACATGCTGATTAAAGCGAACAGCGTGTAAACCTTTGATACTTTCCTAAATGAAATCCATGCCCTGCCTGGGGCCTGACGCTGCGCTGCAACGCACTGTGCCTCACACACACACACACAGCTCCACGAAGGCGTGCCAGCTAATCAGATAAAGGATGTGCTCTGTGTGTGTGGCTATGTGCATGTGTGTGTGTGTGTGTGTGTGTGTGTGTGTGTGTGGTGTTTACGGTGCAGCAGAGGATGTGAGGTATAAAGCCGAAGTTAAACACATACAGACAAATACACAGCCAGGATTTAACTCTTTGACCTATCGTTAAACACCAAGAGATCTTAAGAACTTGGGATTCACTACTCAAGTTTTAATATCTCCCCAACGTGTCCGACACTGGAATATACATTACAGTCAATTCCACTGCCCAGTGACAGTAATTAAGTCAGACTGATAACATTTCAGCCCAGCACAGAGCGAAGGGGGCTGCAGGCAGTGTCATGTAATTCTAGGTAAGCCTCAGGGCCAGCACTCTATTCTAATACAATGATAACCTTTTCCCTAAATACAACTGTCACTTCCTAAAGAGGCATATTAGGAGGTAAAGAGTGGGATAAGGAGAGACAGAGAGAAAGAGGAAAAGAGATAGGAATGAGAGTGTTGAAGGAGAGTGCTACATCAACACCAATTTGGTCCCTGGGCTTTAAACTTGGCAGGACCAGACTTGGCCTGACAGAATAACAGAGCATCAGAGCAACAGCAAACAACATCCTCGTCTTGTGTTTCTGTCTCTCCTTCCTTCTCCCCTTCTCTCTGGAGGCAGACTGTTGTAGGTTTTTAGTAGTGGTGTGCCGTATAATATTGTTCACAAAAATACTGGTATAATTCTTAATATCATAAAAAATGTATTTTGATAAGAGCAATATGCCAGCTTGTTGACATAATGATGCCTTTACACACAGCTACCGACTCCACAGTTAGTTCCAAAGTGCAAGAAGACCGTAACAACAAAAGAGGATAATACAACAAACTCATTTCACCACCTCAAGCAGAAGCACCCACTTGAGTATGAAGAGAACCAAAAATCCCACAGGGAGAGCTCAACAGTGAGCCCAGTCTCCAGAAGACAATGTTGGCATTGTGCGTTTCTGCAAACCACAAATACATTACATTTGCATGTTTTATATGCATCATGTCAATGTTTCTAAAGTTATATGAGTCAGCTCTGTCACGTGGAGGGGGAGGGGATGGTGGATGGCGCGACTCCTTGGCGAGACGCCTGCCAAGTTGCAGACCACAGCAGACAACTGTTTGAGACAAGACGAACAAACAAAACCGGTTGTTTTTAGTGGGTCATCGCTGCGTCTTCCAGTGGCTTCTTAGTCACCAAATAAATCGCTAATTTCATCATAATATAATATCATACTGATTCTTTGGACAACGATAGAACATTTGCCGATATTACAAAGTCTGCCACGATACAATTTTGAGTCAATGCGATTCAGGGGCCTTCGATCGATATTTTATGCTCATTTAACACAATCAGTTACAGGAAAAGCTGTATAAGCAGTATTCCCGAGTAAATACTGTTATCCTTGTCGTCTTTCTCCTGGCTACTTGCCATCTGCCTGCTGCTGTATGACGGTGGCACAGAATTTCAAAATGAAGGTTTAACCTAAAGATTATGAAATGGATCGATGTTTTCACTTTGCATCGACGATACTGGCTCGTCGTTGATTAAATCTATATATCGATCCAGATCGAAGGATTGTTACACCCTTACCACCAAACATGAGAATTCAGATGTCAGACATCGCTGTGTTTCAAGCAGGGACTGTGCCACTAAAAGTGGTTGTGTTTTACCAAGACATCGCTGCATTTTCAGTGTGGATTGTGCCCACAAAACCAGGTACTTTAAGCCCAAACATGATCTTTTCCTAACCATAACCAAGTGGTTTTTGTGCCGAAACATAACCGTTAATCGAAGCATTGCTGAAACATAAAGCTTCAGCGTAAGTGCTACATAATAACATGCAAATGTAATGTATCAGTGGTTTACAGGGATGTACAATGCCAACATTTTTCTGGCAACTGGGTTGTAGCAACTATTGTGAGTTCAAAACTAAGCAGACAAACTACTTTGGCTCAGCATGGAATTGCCAAAAGTTTGGCAAGTTGCACTTTGTAGGACAAGTTACTGTTGTTTACAAACTAAACAACTGAAAGATAACTTTCATGCGGTACTGAATATCTGAAGGCATAAAAAACTGTAAGACTTATTTTGTTGCAATTGTATGTTCTTAAAAATTAAAGACTTTTCAATATCTTGTCATATCCTCACAATATCATTAATTCATAAATACCCTGAAATACAGTGACATTATTTTAGGGCCATATTGTCCACCCCTGGCCCAGGCCTCTGAGGTTTGCCTCAGTCTCAACCAATTAAATGGCTTCTCTTTACACTGGCTCTCATTACATTACATCATGCAGCCTTATAATACCCAGGCATACTCGCCACTAACACAAGACCAATTTCTCACACATCCCCTTGTTTTCAATGGAGTCTCCAGCTAGTAGACCTTTTGGCAAACAGCTTTGGAAAATGATTATTTTTGGATGTGGTTATGTTTTTGTCGCTATTATAGCTATCACCAGGAGACAGGCAGGAATGAGGGGGCAGCTAATGCTGCTCTGGACGCCATTCTGCAAATTCTAGACATAGTTTCTCATCCTCTGTGGGAAAGGTGGGATAAATTATTGTGAAGAAGTGGTATATGTATGTATAAATCTGAATTGATGGATATTATGGGAATTGTTTCATGTGTATTCATGACGCCATAAAAAATACAAACTTTGATTTTATGGTAGCTGAAAAATTTATCAAAATGGTTTATAGTGGGAATACCTGACAAAGCGACAAGGTAGCTCATGAAGCACAGTATAATAATAAATAATAATAAAATCTTTATGAGAGCTATCTGGCTAAACGATGTTTTGACTACATTAGAGGTGGGATCCGGGTAAGAAGCTAACATAACGATAAATCAAGGCAGAGGTCATCAGGACTCTTGTGACCCGCGAGCCACTTTTCTTTCTTCATGACTGTTGGCACAAGATCCGAAGAAAAAGCTCCCTGCCTGCCCCGATTCCATGTCACTTTTCTTTTTTCAACATTTAATGACCCCAGCTCATTAAAGGAAGCTTCACCTGATCCAGGACCCGAGGCCCCGCATTAACTCACGCCCAGAGCGGGACTAATTCTGGCTTGGCGTTGTGCAACAGTGCAACCCCGTAGCAGCCCCGTCAGAGGCAGACTAAACAAAGGCCTGGCCTGGCTTCCCCTGTCCTCTCCAGCAGGCAGAAAAGCTATTAATGAGGATCTATGGCCCAGAGCAATGGAAGCCCTCAGTCCCCCCAGCCATGTCCATCAGGGTACTTAGCCCCATGCAGTCATTAACTTCTGTTACTAATTGTCAAATTCATTAAACTAATCCTTCCCCCACATCCGGATGTCTCCCGTGGAAATGGATGGAGAGGACTGAGTTATTAAGATGTCAGCTGTGGGGAAGATTAAGGCCAGCAGACATGCTCCACAAAGAAACGATACGGCCATTAAACTCTATATCAAGGTAGTGTGCGTGATATACTTTGTAATTATATATACATTCATCTTGGTAAGGGAGTAAAAGAGTGGTTCAAATGTATTCACAGTCACAGACATGCCTTCAGTCAAGATATGTATCTGCCCCAAAGATACATACACGGCAATCATAAAGCAAAGAATTTCGGCTTGAGAATGCGGCTATTTCATCAGCTCCCAGCTTAAAGGTACTTACGCATGCCACACATTCAGTCTGGGTAATATTCAACAGTCAAAACCATTAACAGCAACCAAGGCAATTAGAAAGCCATAAAATATTAAAAATTCAATATTCATATTCATATGGAATACATCAGAACCCTCATTAGCTCTCTCTCAATGGCTGTCACAATGAGGTCTTAATTATACACCCTAACAATACAAAGCTCCATTTTGCAAAATGGTGGGTTTCCAAAATGCCTGCTTCAGCCTGTTCTGACAACGAGGAAGCCAGCGTTGGCACATCTTGGCTATTACAGACACAAGGCCACATATTTCCATTACAAAATACTCTTTTTATCGAGTCCAAAGTTGTTGACACATACTTTCTATTATATTACTGCCTCCTGCGTGTAATACGCTTGTGTGTGACAAGGGAGGCGGGGAAGAAGACAAAGTGGAGAAATTAATTAAAGTGGTTTGAATGACAGCTTGCTCAAGGGCACCGGGGTACCATCACATGCTTTCCATTGCCGCATCCGCACTGTCATATCGACACCACATCTAACCCCCTATCCCTTCCCCCCTTTCTCTCCAACACTCCATCTCCTCTCCATCCCTCTCTTCCAGGATCCATCAAGTAAGTGACTGGACGCGACATGGTTTTAATGTTCTCTCCATTAGATCAGCTCTGGGCCTGTTGTAATGTAATGGGATTGTTCTCCCCTGTTCCCCCTACATGGTGGGAACATGGAAAAAAGGGGTTGGACCTTGTTGTAGCAGCTCAAGTAGATGTGGTACAGGGGGATAGGGCCAGCTAGGGTCAAGCGATTGTGTTTAATGTAATGCGGACATAGTCCCGGGGCGTGTTGGGCTGTCCTGACAACTCAGACATGCCAAACTGACAGGAAGCTTAGTGTGAGCTTAGTAGGAGGAGACACTGGTTATTTGTTTTAAATCAGCTTCCTCATTACCATTCTGTACAGACAGTTACACTTCAAGGTGACTCACAGAGTTGGTGAAGGAGTGATCGTGTGTAGAAGAGGTGTGCACAGGGCACAGGATACCGTTTGAAGCAATTATAATGTTATAAGTTACACCCAATGCTTACAAGATTATACGCTGCTTATATACACTGAGGCTAAAGCACAGTACACAATGTCTGATCCATCAAAATAAAGCAACAAAATGGACAAGCAACCTTAGCGAATGTCTTTGTAAAACAAACATCGGCCAAGACCTTGTTCAAAAAGGCTTTCAGAGACATTCCCTTTTGTAAATTGGTGGGGCTGTCTGTTTGAAGCAGCTGTTGAAAGACGGGCTCTTCCTTTGTGCTTGTGGATGGGCTGGCGAGATGACTCACCACGTGTCAGTCCTCAACCATACAGAGCGGTGGAATAAGAAAAACAAACTGCACACAAAGCTAGCTGCTCATAAACCGAAATACCCCGACCGGTTTCTGAGATGATGCAGGTCAGAGATACAAGACAGGGAGAGAGGAAGCAGAAGAGGGGAAAGTATTACCCTCCAGCTGATGCAGGTGTGACCAGCCAGCAGAGGATATGACATGAGACATTGTCTCATCAGTGCGATGAGTGAGGGACGCTTATCAGCCCACAGACATGTGTCAAGTGACAGGCCGGCGTGCACTGATTTGGGTCCGGAGAGGAATGAAAAAGAAGCAGCGAATTGAATCCATGAAGGTACCACTGCAGCTTTTCAAGGCTGAGTTTGTATTTGTACAGTTTCCTAGCCTGAAGTTTACACACATACACATACACATACACACACACACACACACACACACACACTCTTTAGTCTTGGATAGTGATTCATTTACAATGACAGAGCTGTTTTCAGCGATAGAGCCTGAGCATAAATATGCCATGCCGCACAGCTGGAAAATGTAGAAATTCATCAGGGTTAAAAAGTAGGGAGATTAACGTTTCACGAGTTTCCTATCAGATATATATGGTTACGTAAACACGGGCCCAGCCAGTCGTCAGGCAGGGAAGGAGAGGGCCTTGGCCAAAGCAAGCACAAAGCCCTAGTTTCAGCAGGCCAAGGACAAGGAGGCTTTCCATATCTACACGCATGGAAAACTAAATGTTGGGAAGCAGCGGGGAGACATAAGGTTGTTTATCGATGTAGTATATGTCCATGAATACATGCAATTCAAGCAAACAAGTTCCGTTATTATTACTGGCTCTTGTTAAATGCAATAATTTAATGGTTGTTTCTACATTAAACAAATTGTCAATTTTTTAAGATGACGAGAAATCATGTAAATTCTTCCGAGGTCTCGCCATTAAAAGGATAAGGGGCTCCAATAAATAGGCGTCAGCAGCCGTTTTCTGTAAGGCATAAAACAAATTCATAATCCCAGCTCTGTCACAGCAGCATTCCCACTTGGCTGAGGTAAGAGCGTTTGAGCGTCTGAGACAGGAAGCTGCTTCTAGAAAGCGAGCAGGACAGAATCAAAAGAAGGAGTCTCATGCCACAGAGAGGTAAACTATGTCAGTTGCTTTTCATGGTCCGTAACAACCACCTAGTCCGCAGGGTGTACGCACGCACATGTATCGACATCCGTGTATATACACACAGTCAAGAGCTGGCCTACAAACACACACACACACACTCACACACATAGACACGCACACACCAAAATGTAAATGTTTTTCTGGTGAGGTCAGGTTCCAGGCTTTTGGCATCTTGGCTCTCCTGTCCTCTATCCTCCATAGCTCCAACAGACATCATGAACCCCCGCCTGCCCCCCCTTCCCTCCCCAGAGAGAGACTGCAGGAAAATATAGCAGTGATGCTGGTTTAACCCACTCTCCAGACTCCAGACAGTGTTTTTCTACGGCTGGTTATGACTTTAGCTGCGGGAGGTGATGAGGCCTGCCACAAATATTTCTTGAGGGGAATGGTTCACAAAACAAAACATAAAAGCCCTCTTAATTTTGGAGTAGATGAATGGCAGGGAGTTGAAAGACGTAGCACTATTCCTCAGCTGTCTGTTCTGAGACAGGCAGAATTGGACCTGACTAGCTGTTAGTACTGGTGAGTTTAAAAGGTTTTATTACAAGTCCAACCTCCTCAGTGACTGGCCGGATTATCCTCCACACTCTTACACAGGGTTGAGAAGTAAAAAACAACTGGCTAAAATCCAGACGGAGCAATAAATTAGCCTGCAGAGGCCATGTAAATCCAGCTTCACATTTTCAGATTCACTTGAAATTTTCTCGAGGAGAAAGTAGAGACTGTAAAAATATATATATTTTCATCGAGGGTGACAGTGAAGACGTAACAATAGATCTCTGATGATCAAAAGTAGCAGTTGTTTTGAAAGGAAGGACATCCAAAGGCATTTTGAAGAAAAAGTGACAAAACACACAACGACAAAAATGAGGAAAGAAAATCAAATTTGGTCAGCCAGGCTTAGAAAATGATCACAGCATTTCCCTTAATTTTTAATACGAATAATCAAACTAAAGAGAAATTACAGTAATACACTACCCATAATGGCGTATTTACATAAGTGCATAACAAAACACATCAGCAAATATCTAAAATGCAAATAACCGCTTAGACGCAAGTACAATTCATCCAGCATCAGAATAAAATCAGAAAAAAAAAGACTATAAACACACACACACATTCTTCATTGGAACAATGTTCAACCAAGCAGTGGTAGTGGCTCATGCCCTTGGCAAGGCGAGATAAGGCTATCAGCTTCCATCATCGCTAAACAAGATTGAGCAAAGTACATTAAGCAGAAAAATACAAACAAATTACAAAGGCTTGAGGCTAGGCTCTTTATCTAATGTTTGTGGGGACTGTTAGCGTCAGTTGGAGGGAAATGGGCCTGCGTCTAATAGATCCTGTCCCACCACTTCCACACGGCCGGCGAACAATACACAGCGCCATTATCTCAGCGCTAATGCTATCCTTCCTCATGTGCAAAACAAGCCTGCAATCTCAACCCCACTGCCACAGTGTCGACCAACATAAATACAAGCAGTCTCAGACCAAAGGAAAAGATAACAATGGCTATCACATAGCGAGGCGACGCAGAGAGACAGCTGTTTGAAGGAATCTAGCTGAAATATATCCCTTTAGTGCGGTGCTCTGAACTTGCACTAATAAAAGAAAACTTTCTACAAAGTGATTATCCATCGGTTTCAGACTGTTTGTAAGCTACTTCCAATAACACCATTTAGAGGTCTCTCTGCACCACAAACCAGCTACAACACGCTTGCATTAGCTTTGTTATTGATCTGATCCCCTAAACCCTCGCTGTGACCCCAGAGGTCATGATTTATGTATTAAGCAGCTTTTTAAAGAAATCCATTTTCCTGTTGAGCCCCCAATGTACATCTAATGCTGCACCATGCCGGTAATCAGAGAAGGGCTGCGTGTTTGATTTTGACCGCCTCCCCTCCCCTTCCTTCGTAGTTCACACCCCTCCTCAATGACTTGTCTCACAACACCTCAGCTCCCTAATCAATACCACAGAGCTGCTGGTTCAACTGGAGATTCCTCCGCCTGCCTGCCAGCCTGCCTGCCCTCCTCCTCCTCCTCCTCCTCCTCCTCTCAGCTCCTTTCTTTCTCCTCTCCCTCCTTTCCTCGCAGCAGGATACACCTCCATCAGGGCACTCGCAACAACGCAGTGCCAGGCTTCTGAAGGGTCCGGATGAAAGTGCGACGACAATACAATGGAGACAAAGATGCCAGTAGAAGAAAGCAAGACGGAGCGAGGGAGAGGGAAGAATGAAAAAAGAATGTTTGGACTTGTGGACAGACTGCCTCTGCGATCTCAGAGGGCCCCACTCTTGTCTGCTGATGTCGATAATGGAGCGGCGGTAGAGACTGAGGATGAGGGGGGAGTGTGTGCGTGTGTATGTCTGTGTGTAATAAAGGTCAAGAGAATCGGAGAATGGGGGGAAGAGTGTGTGCGAGTTTAAGAAAAGGATTATCTCACTAAAAACAAGGTGTTTTAACACACACCAGCGGAAGGGAATGTTTCATCTACAAAGGCCAAAGGTCTCAACGCGCCTCTTCAAGACTTTTCCCAGACGTCTCCAGGAAAAAAAAATACTGGTTTGATGAAAAAAAAAGAGGGGAGGGAGGACTGGAAGTTGGGTGTTAACTGACCCGTGATATCAGTAATCCAAAAAATAAAAAGAAACAGTGTTTCTGAAAAGTCGAAAGCATTACAGGAGAAGAAATTAGATTTGAAAGTAACATTTCCATCGCTCTCAAAGCTGGGTCTCAGTACGACAGAGATGTCACAGTGCTGCTAATTAGAGCTGGCAGAAAGGAACGTGTGCGTAGATATCATCTATTGTTCCTCATCACTCTAATGAGCTTAAATGTCTTTGTCTTTATTCATCAGCTCAAAGGTTGCAGAGTTGCTGCAATAGAGTCACTATCTTTTTATATATTACGTGTTACTACATCGAGCCATTGAAACTCAAGTTGCATCTTCCCAAAACTCACTAGCCATTCGTGCCCTATAGGCTGTGCTGCTTTCAAGGCACATCTGGGCGTTGTAAAACACAAATATCTATTTTAGTATCTAGTAAAAATGTAAAGAAACAACTGAGAGGACTAAAATAACACCTAGTAATACATAATAACATCTACCTGTGTGCAGCATCAAGTAGTTTGCAGTTGGAAGAAAGGAAAAGAGCGTGTGAGGATGAGAGCAGTGAGAGCACTTCTTTCTACCATGGTGTTGAGAGAAGGCAAACTGGGGTAAAAGAGGTGTGCAAGGAGAACAGAGATAGACCTGTTATCATGTAACAGAGGCCCGATTTGACCTGACCTTGAACACACGAGCGTGCGCGCGCATGCACACACACACACACAAGCAGGGTCACGGGGCATAAAGAGCCACTGTGTCAGGTCACAGAGCACAGAGGGAAGGATAAAGGACTTGAGGGATGTGATATGACTAATATGAGGGGTTTTGCAGGCCTTCGGGGGGACTGGCGTTACAGCCAGGGGTGACTGACACTGCTGATCTGTATCACACATCAGAGCAGATCACAGCAGAAGAGAGCAGCCCAGCCACACACATGAAGTATGGACACGGAAATTTCAAACAAGAATACTTCAACGTGAAAAACGAGTGTTTTTATCACAAACTGCAAATCAAAATGCATCTTTTTACGCAATGTTCATATTCTAGCTTCCCTTTGAAGCCTGGCAGAGGACACAAGGACCTCACCTATTCGATAAAAATATACCCTTTCAGCCATAGATGTGCAGAATTGAACGATCCCCCCTGCCGCTGACAAAACTGTTATTTCTCGCCCTCAAAGAGCGGGTTCAAAGATCAGCACCTAGCAGGATGGGATGGGGTACACCGTGGCTTGCATGTCTATCAGGTTACACACTTCAAAGACACGCAGCCATACACAGCCAGCGATGAGAGCAAAGGGGCCAAGGATAGGGCCGCATTGTCATTCTGCCATTATCACTACAGCCAGGAGATGGACGGCTCATTTTTTTCTATTATAATTGAGCTTTCTTTCCTCCATCAACAATGGTTCTGAAGAATATGATCTCTTCCTTTGAATCTTTTGAATGGCTCCAAACATTCACTGGGAGGCCAAAGTGTGGAGAGTCTCTTTGGTCTGTCAGCTTCTGGGAACGATCCATAGATGGCACTGTTGGCTCATGCTACGGGCCCGTCGCAGGCACTGCAAAGGAAGAGGAGGAGGAGGGAAGAATATCCACTTAAAACTCATCAACTCCGGATCTGAGAAAAAAAATTCTTTCATCTATGCTCAAGTGTCATTTGCCAAATATAATCTTGTAACTTCTAATTAATTCAAACTGCTAGAAAGAATCTTTCAAAATATCACACTTTCCAAACAGAGCACTTTTTTTTTCATGCTAAAACTGTTCTTTTCCAGTAAGGGTGATTTAACAGCTCATTATCAAAAGAAGTGTTTTTTTCCCTCTTCCTCCCCCCTCTATCATTTCCTTCGCTTATCAACAACACCACAAACTTTATGGCTAAAAAAAAAATATTGTTTTGCTTAATAAATCAGGTATATGGGTTAAACATAACTGAATCTGACCATAACCCACAACTTTTTGGGAGGAGATTTGCAACGCTCTAACAGAATTGTTTCTAATTACTGGGGATGCAATAACTTGCATGAGTTTTCTGCCCTTCACACTGTGGTACAATAGTACGACTCTGAAACCTAGTGATTAGTAAGAGTGCCAAAAAAGCAACTTCAGAGAGCAGCTGAAATTTGAGATGAGAAAGTTGTATTCTTATGGCTGACATCACTCAGTGAGAGAAGGAGGAAGCCTGTTGTTTATGGTGCAGGTCTGCTGATGATGGTGAGAGGGGTAAACGGGGCGACGACTGGAGGTCTGCTAGCCCGCGAGGGCCCCATGGGAGTCCAACTGCCCCGATCTATGGCCCGTCTGACTGGTGAGGTCAGACCAGAGAAGCCCTGGAAATGGGAAATTAGCAGCCTTTTGCAATTAGAGCCCTGACCACAGGCAGAGATGGTATATTGCATCACGTATCAAGGAGACGTCCACTATTTGACTGTGAAAACTCACGAGACCGCAATAACCAGACACTGGACTGTGCGAATGTGTGCGTACTCACAAGAAAACACACAAACAAGGGCTTTCTCATGTAGCCACATGTGTAATGCCTGCGATTTATACAGAAGACGACAAAGAAAGTCAGACAGAGGGCGCGAAATGCCCTGAGGCAGGCTGACTGGCCCTTGCCACCCAGGCGGTGTGCGGACATGCAGGGGCCCTGGAGCAGCCCTCAGCTCCGGATGAACATGTCTCCACACAGACCTACAGGAAGAACCAAGCAGCAAACCCCCCCCTTTCTCTCATTTACACCACGTCAAGCCAACTCCCGTCTTAACAACAAACTCCTATCCACCATCCCATAAGAAGCTCTTAAATTTTGATGCTGCGAGCTAAAATGAGAGGTTGTGTGTGTGTGTGTTGGGGGGGGTGCAGAGGGGAAAAAGTGTTACACAGGATCAATCCCACACCCTGTTTGCGCTGACAGCAGGGAGAGCTGTTGAAGTGTGCGTCCAGGTAGCTTCCTCATGGCTGCAGGCGGTCAGGTAGGCAGGCAGTGCCAGCGGTGTGTTAAACACACACACACAGTTGTCTCGAACCTGTCAGTCAGCCACCCCGCGCCACATCAGACCACCGATGTCTCATACATAATTTGGCATCAAATGAATATTTTCTCAACGTCCTGGCAAAAGTGGTATTTGATGAAATATTAATTTGGTGATTAATTTTTGCATCTGATCTTCTGTCAAGTGAGATAAAAAAAAGAATGGGATTTTTCCTGTGAAGCCAGTTGTTGAAGGGCACCTCTCTCCAACTTCACACATAAAACTTTGATTAACCAATACAACAGGCACGCTATTTTCCCAGAGTAAGATGAAAAGAAAACTTATTCCACTTTGAAAGTGAAATCAAGACGTACTAAATAAGACAGACTAAAAGCACTAACATAGCTTTTTAATCTACTGAGTGGCTTGGTTGCACTTTACAATAGGTGCTGAGGACCGTTAGTGAACAGCGGGCCAGATGAAACTAGACAAGCAGGGTCTCTCGGAGACAGTGCTGATGGGCTACAAAGTGACTCCGAATCCACAGAGAATGACTTGTAAAACATCTCAACAGTGTGACATATGTCATGAACCTTAGCTGAGATGAGAAGTTTAGTAGTGCTCTGAGAGCTTGTTCACTAAAAAGCAGTCAAGCATATGTCAGTGGTGGCAAGGAGTCAAAAGGATGACTATTGTATAGGCTCAATGAAGCATTGCAATGGTGAGTTCACATAATGACGGTGTATTATCATAGCATTTGGAATAATTTCACTGTCTATTTCATGAATGTGTGAAGCCGCTTCTGTCACATATTACAATAAAAGTTGGATTTTTTTTTTCTATTACAGCTCTATGGCCAGATGCTTTACTGATTGATGTCATCTTTTTCATTTTGCCATGAAGTCCTGTACAGTTTTTTTATGATATATACATTGGTGCATATGTAGGTTTGTGCATATAAACACGTATGTGTATGTGCAGATATTTTTATTACTTATTTTTACATTGAAATTATAGAAAAGAAGCCAACAAATGGCAAATGAAGAAACTTGAACACTGGCAAGACAAACAGACCCAGATGTGTTTCTAGGGAGTCATCAAATACGAATCTTGGACTTAAGTTTGACAGGTGCAAGAATGAGGTGTCCCAATAGTGGGATACCAATGCTGATTTGTTTCTTATGCGTGTGCAATTAAATTTAGTCAATGGGATACACAGGAAGGCAAACAAGGAAGGAAATATTACAAAAACCTTAATTACAGTCTAACTTGCAAAAATAATGATTTTAATGCTTCAGCGTTTCGGTGACTAGACCTTCATCAGGCAAAAAGCCTTATAAGTTTTATTGTTATCGTCCCTCTTCTATGCACCTGTTTGGAAACAGATGTGCGAGGTATTCCTTTGTTTTGAGGGGCTAAATCGTTAAAAAAAGATTTCAAAATGCCTGAACTTTGCACATTTAAAACTACTGGCAGCTTTTAATACAGTGTGCAGATCTCCTGCCTGGTTCTTGATTTAGTTTGAGTTTTAGTTCTTGCTTTAGTTTTTCGATTCAGCACCTGCAAATGTTTTTTGGACGTGTGTGTCCTCCACCCTGCGTAAATCATTAAAAAAGCCAACATGTTTCGACCACTGTAGATCTTTGTCAGGGTTTTAAAAACATACAACAAAGGTATGGCCTCAACCTATATCGCTGCTACTATATAGGAGTGCCTGGATTGCCTTCCTGTGTATCCTGTTGTTTGCCGTTCTCCATGAACACCTGACACAGGGTTTTGATCTACGTTTGATTATACAGGTAACCAGTCATTGCTCTCTTTTTCTGAATTTGGACAATTTTTGGTACGCTTATTGACAGCTGTTGCTACAAGTCTGCTTCGGCCCGATAAGTCCAATATATAGCAGTTTGTACCTCTTTGTACTTCTTATTATAAAGATGGCACAGTCCAGTATCCTGAATTAAAATACATAAAATTGTAAAATGTGTGTGTGCATGTAAAATAAGAGGGGGTGGGTTCCTTGTTTGGCCAGAAGATCTGGATTTGAACCCAAATGTAAGGCAGCATCCACTCTGCAGACGAAGCAATGATAAAATCCTCTATTTCTCAGGCCTACCTTGACGAGGCGCAGCAGCTCATACAGGTCCTCCACCTCATCCCCCTCTGTCACCTTGTAGTCTCTGCTGGTGTCAAGGCTTGAGCCCTGGATGGTGCGTCTATACAGGGGCAGATCCATGGCTTCAGCATACAGCTCTATGGCCTGGTGGCCCACTGTCTGGTACATGTAGCTGTCCAACTCATCTGTGGCGTGGAGGAGAGGATATTTAGGTGAGTGTCTGGTGATAAGCCTTAGCATTTTTTTTTTTTTAATTGGTCATTACACAACAATACACAAATAGGTTACATAAAACTATTGGCTTGCAAAGATGTTTAAAAACAAAATAGTGCAAAGTGACATTAGGATTCATATGGGCCAAAATAATCATATCCAAAATTATTACAAAAATGCACTTTATTTCCCTGAAAAGTGTGACTGAAAAATGCCATCATGAAACAAAAAACAAACATTTTAAAATAAAAAATTTATAAAATTAAAATAAACTCCAACAAACATCAGTCACCATGAAAACTTTATTGATAAAGTTAGATTTATTAGAATAATCAAATGCTTCACAATTCATTATATTCATTGTATCATTTAACTTAATTATATCACATAAATATTTATTCCCCTGTGTTTTTATTATTTTACCTTTACCAAACTAAACTTCATACAACAGGAACCAGCAGGAGTGTGAACCACAATAAAATACAACTCAAAATTTGATTAACATGCTTTTAAAAAAATATATTTAACGTGTAATAACCCAGCTGGTATCCATCTTTCTTTCAGCAAAAGTAATCGCGAACATGGTGGGGCTGTAACTAATGATTATTTTCATTATTAGATAATCTGCAGATTATTTTCTCAATGAATCGATCAAATGTTTGGTTTATAAAACATCAGAGCATAGTGAAAATTATAACATATAAAACCCACAATATTCATGTTACTATACTAAGACTGACAAAAGCTGGAAATCTTTACATTAGTTAAGCTGGAACCATCAAATACTCCATTAATCGATTATAAAAATAGTTGACAGCTTTAAAGTATATCATGTGACATATACATGCAAACCCTACTGGAGGGTTCACAGTACATAAAGTTCTGCAGCACTAACAGAGTGCACAGTTCTTAGTTTCCTGGTCTGCAGAAGTGCAGCTGGCTGGCCCACATAGCCCAGCTAGCCCCTGTAGATCACATAAACCCCAGCAGTGCATCTTCCTCACCTGTGTTAGCAGGACGGAGGTTGGCCAGAGCTACGATCCGGTGCCCAGCAGAGACACACTGCATCATGTTGTAGCAGCTGTCTTTGCCCCCACTGGAACACAGCATGAGAAATAGGCACAAAGATGAAGCTGTGTGTGAATCATTAAGATGCAGACCTATACATTATCAGGGGTGCACGGTTAGTGATCTCGGGATGTGATGCAGCAGTGATGAAGGTGTTTGTGGGTGAGGATGCTCTTTCTAAACAGTCTTTACCATACAGTAAGTTAGCTACTGTATGCTACTCTTATACTGGTTTTCAACAACCTTATAGTCGATGACTTTAGGTTTCTAAAAGTGACATGATATATCCTGGCTTTGAACGAAGTCAGAGACATAATACAACACCTTACACCTCATATGAAGAAGTTATCTAGCGTTTGTTGACAGCAGTTCAGGTAGGATATAGTTACTGCCATGCTAGCATAAAACATCAATGACATAACTGTGAGACAGTTACAGCAAAGAAACGCGGTTACCTTATTAACGCGACCACTTTCATCCTCTTATCTTTGGCTCAAGAGACTAATGACAGCGAAAGTATTGACTGTAATGGCACACAACGTGATAACTCTGCTTAGCAACCGGTGTATGAACATAACAACATGTGAGCTAGACTTCCGGGTTATGAAGGACCCTGCCATAAATGAAGTTGCCCTCTCGTATGCCTGATAGAAAATCAGTCCCTGGCATTTTTCTCTCCTCTGTCAAATTAAAATGCTTAACAGGCATGGCCTTAATTAAGTACAGTTTTAACAGGTTGTTTAAAATGTAAACATAATAATTTAGAAATTCTAAATAAAAAATTAATGAATTGTGTTCACATTACTGTGGCTATACAAGAATCAGAAATGCAAACTGGTGACAACAAATCATTTAAAAACACACAAAAACTAAAGCAAGTTATAATAAATAACAGTTTAATGAAACAAAAATTAAAACAATAAATAAATAAATGTAAAAAAAAACAACACATACATAGATGGATGAAGCACATCTCTTTCTTTTTCACTAACACAACAGCACACACAATTTACCTATGCAAGCAGGCCCAATGTGTATGTGCACATGAGCTTTATTTTTTATTTATTTATTCAGGTTTTCACAATTTGAATAAGATGCAAAATATCACTTGTAAAAGCAGCAATTTTATATGCAATATTACAAAAAAACACATTTTACATGCAATGAATTAAAAATGTGTTTTTTGGACATTTCATGTGTGAAAGATTTTATTTACTTAATTTTGCAGCTCCCACGAACTTACCACATTTTAAGCAAATTTTACTGCTGACGCAAACTGTACTATAACATAATCAAAGTGGATAAGCACTGTAACTTTATACTGACTCTGACACACATCCTTTGCCTCTTGCGTCTCAAGAGAGGACCAAAAGTCCATGCACTGGTATTCACACACAGGTTGCGCTTTTCCTCTGAGGGAGCCCTATTTTGCTCAGAGGAAAGCCTTTGATGCTCCTTTTGCTCTCTGTTGTTGTGCCAGAGCAGAATAATTGCACTGCTTTTGTGTGCTTCCCTCACCTTCTACCCCTAAGCAGGCTAAAGGCAACTGATTTTGTTTGAGCGTACAAAATTGAGAGAGACGTCTCTTCATCCCACCGCTTTTAACTAGGTTCCCTTTTTTGTTTTTGTTTGGTTTTTGTTTGATTCATCCTGAATATATGGCAAAATCTACAACCTGCAGATGAGCATCATTTGTGTTGTGGTGCAGGCGGTGCAGACTAAGGATGTGCATCTTTTTAGTTCAGCTCATTTGACAAAATTCAAACACAGTAGTGAAAATACAAGCGTATAAAACACTGTCAGGGATGATACGACAACGTGTTGGACTTATTTCCACTGTGGTCCCTGATGTGCCACTAGTCCTGCCTTGTTGCAACAAGGTGGAGACAGCCGTTCAACGTCCAAAGCGAAGACATACAATAACAAGGTGCCACATGCAGCACAACAATCTACTTACAGATAATCATGCCAATAAAAAGATAATTATGCTTTGACATGGGTTCATCCCAAACTTTTACAAAAAGGTGAGCAAATAAACACTGTAATGTTTTCAATTAAGTGTATTTTTTCTTCTTTTCTTGTTCCTTTGTTTGACTGTGTTCCTTTTCATTTACAGTATTTAATAATTCTAGTTTATTTAACATTAGGCATTATTCTGTTATTACTTGATATGGCTGCAATAAGATATAAACACAGTGAAGTCTGATGTATTTTATAGAGACATCTCACTGGACAGGTAATATTCATCCTCAGTCCCTGGGCAGGTGAAGCAAAACACAATACATGCACCACCACAACAAAAAACAACCACAAATAAATTTGTAAAATGAATATTTCACAAGTGTTGGACATTTCATTTGACAGGATGAGTGATATAGTTTTCAAAATGTTTCTTTGACATGTTGGTTTGAAAAATAGCCTTGTCTTGGAGAGAGCAGGACACGTCCCCCTGGGTCTGGTTGTCCCTCAGTTTTGTAAACTCATTAATATATCACCTATGTTTTCCAATTTTGTGGGCAGTACTTTATAATACAGCTTCACTGCCTCTGGTCATTTCCATTAAAGCCCAGACCCATAGGATATGACTCATGCAAATTTTGTCACTTATCAGTTTTAATTTATGTAGTTTATTACCCAGACAAATAAAGAGGTGTGTTGTTCGGGTTTTATTTGTAGCAGCATTTTGCTGACGTAAAAGAGCATTTTATGTCCGTATTGTTGGTGCGATGGGGATAAAAAGTGTTGATGGATAGCCCAACTGAGACACAGCCAATGGACGTGAATATGAGACGCATAAATATGAAAGCAAGGCAGCAGGAATCAAATGACACCCTTGGCCTTTCCTTAAAGGAGCATGTGCATATGACAGGTGATTTACACAGACACACAAACTAATTTTTGTCGCACAAGGACACAAAAACTTTGGATGTAATGAGAAACTAAGGCCTCAAATCACAAGACGATAAATTGAGTGTCAGAACAGGCCAGCCAAGGTTGCACGCTGAGTGGCCAGAATACAAACACACATACACACTTCTGGTCCCTTCAGCAACATGACAAAGCAAGTACATGTGCAGCACAGTAACACAGTGCATCACGTATACCACTGAATAGGAGGAGTGGATTGTGGGTATAATGTGTCCAGAATAAAAGATCAAAATTTAAGTTTCATGATAATAAAAACGCTATGTCTTTTTATTGATTGGATATGCACCAATGTGCGGGAACAATTTAAAGAAAACTTTATGTTTTAAAATGTTGTGGTGTGTGAATGTATTGGGATAAATTAGGAAAAAAAATCTCATCACTAAATGTTTAACTTAATGACAACACTAAAATTAGGAGTTTAATAACTGGGTGTTTTAGTATGACTTGTCAATACTGTGTATTGCTCTACTGTAATGCAAAAATATTATTCATTTGGCAAGGTTTACATCTTGTTGATGTCAAGAATAAACTTTAATATACTTTAGTTTGCTGACAGCTTTTAAAATGTAATGCTTGTTGTATCATTGCCATATACAATAGTTTACACTTATAACATTAGTTTTGAATGTGAACATTAAAAATGTCAACAAAACAGATTACCTGTAGTGGTATCAACAAACTTCCATAGTTTATTCTCCATATGGATACATCCTTTTTTTCTTGCCAGTTTTTAAATTGCAGAGAATCTTACAATAGACATTTTCACACTCAGACTATGACAATCCTGTATGAATATTCTTGAGGTAGATTTTCTGTCAAAGAGACACTGGATGTTAAAGGAATATCCCCAAATGACCACTTACATATCAATTACTCACCCCATGTTACTTTGTTTTTCTCATGAATTCAGTGTGCCTCCATGCATACGCCTCCACGGTGAGCAAAGATTCCAAAAAAGGAGGATATTCCTGATGAATTAAAGTCATAGGGAACTGCTTTACACAACAGCAAAACTATATCAAAACATCCACTTGCAAACTCTCACACAACTCATGCAGTATAATCCAGGTCTCACACATATATGTATTTTTTGTCATTTGTCATTTTATTTCGAATATGTAACAAAAACATCAACAATGCCGTCCGAAATCATACAAAACAAGTCAAATGAGCCATGATATTAGGAAATGGAAAATAGAAGAGAGGAAAAAAAAGCATGTAAACATATTTGAAAAGGAGTGAGAGGAAGTAAAACGTATCAATTCCCATTGCCCTACATTGAGAAAAGATCTAACAGAACTCATCAATAGTTATTGATAATATAATTACTACAATTCATTATTAATCCTGAATAAATAATTATCCCATAACTTTGAATATATAACACCATACACACAACCAAAATTATACAATGTATCATACAAAACAACATACCATAATAAAATTTACGATACTATATCATACTCATTATATCATATAAGACCATATCATATAATACTATATTATCTATACCAATATATTAGAGATACATAATACATTATATTATTGACAGGATTATTACCATTAGTAGATTCTATAATAACAACTAATGACAGTATTAATAATATTAATAATACTATAAATCCTTACTATCAAATATAATTCCCTATACACAGTCTCATGCAGGCTTGCATTGTTTATGCGGAAGTGTTCAAAATAAGTGGCACTGTGGTGCGGCGGTTAGCATTGTCACCTCACAGCAAGAGGGTTTCTGGTTCGGGGTTCAAATCGTGGGGAGGGGAAGCCCCTCTGTATGGAGTTTGCATGTTCTCCCTGTGTCAGCGTGGGTTTTCTCCGGCTGCTCCAGCTTCCTCCCACAGTCCAAAGACATGCAGGCATTACATCAATACAATAGAGAGAGGTAGGTGAGCCCGTAGGTGTGAATGTGAGCAAGAATGGTTGTCTGTCTCTTTGTGTTAGCCCTGCGATAGTCTGGCAACATGTCCAAGGTGCATCCCGCCTCTTGCCCAGTGTCAGCTGGGATAAACTCCAGCCCCCACGCGACTCCCACCAGGATAAGCAGTTATGGAAAATGAATGAATGAATGAATGAATTAATTAATGTATAAAATAGGAACATTTAAGGAAAAATTCATGTTTTGGAAGCACTGAGCATACAACTGGATAAATGAAACATGGATTACATGAGCTGTGTGAGAGTGTGTAAATAGATGTT
>JAPZEB010000007.1:12569906-12583897 GCA_029783705.1 Chaetodon striatus
CAGCCTTTGCGCTGGCCCTTGGCTAACCCCTCATATTCAAGGTTCAGGGTCAGGGCAGCAGACTCCCAGCCAATTTGGCGGTTGCCCAGAGGAGCTGATGCAGCCGTGAGCAGCAGGAGAGACGTAAGAGACCCTGGGACCCCTCTGATGTTCCCGAGAGTTTCCAAAGAGGGTGAGGCTGCAGTGTGTTTACAACATCTTAAATTTAGGGAGGGAAAGAGAGACACACAGGCTTACACAGAGCATGACGAAAGAGCGGTACAGTATATAGAGAGTGTCACGTAAAATGAAGAATGTGACTTTCATTGCAGTCAGACAGCTGAGTGACGACAGAGAAAAGAATGACATGCACATTAATGCTGTCTTTGATGTTGATCAGGGACCTTAAGTTTGTTTTACTTCTTTAAATGTTGTCAGATCTTTCTTTTCTAAATACCTAAAGATGGACACACAATCATTCTTGAGGAGCAACTAGTCACATATAGCTGGTAACATGCAAGTGAATTACAAAATAAATGCAACTGTAGTCAGTTACAGTTACTGAAAGAAAAAAGTAACTAAATTACAGTTACTAATTGAAATGTTGGCGATTACAAAGAAGTGACATCCAAAACTCTTTTTGGTAAAAAGTTTAAATATAGAATATAACTTTCATTCTTTCTTTTTCGCCGTGCAGGAATGCCATCTTTTGGCACAGCCTATTTCTGGACATTTATTGGCTTTATTTCCCAGTTTAAAACATTTGTTAAAAAACAACCAAACAGCAATCAAATGTAATCAAAGATTACTTTGATGAAATAATTGAAATAGTTGAATTACTTATTACATTTTTCACAGCGTAACTAGTAATCTGTACCTTATTACATTTCAAAAGTAACCTTCCGAAAACTGTACACAGTCGCCCCTTTTACACAGCTTGTTCAAGGTGGCAATGTTGCGCTGTTATTTTGTCTCACCATTCTTTATAAAAGGTACAATCACAAAATGAGGGGACAGAGTTGTCTCGAATTTAAGCCAGTAGCAGAGGTAGTAACAATGCTGAATCAGTATCTGTGTAATATTGTGTTCACACTGGATGCAAATAAAACAATTTGCATGAATTACATGTAATGTAAAGACATGGTTGGACGCAAATTCCCGCTGGATGATTCGATGAACGCAATGCAAATGACGCGGAATATGTTAATTAAGTGGCACAAATGAAGCAAGTAACGCAATTTTGCATCATACACTTGTTCTTGAGAGTTGAAAAATCTGAATTTCAGCAACAATTCACACCGCAATAGCCAATCAGGATTTAGATCCTCTTGGAACGTATGACGCCGAGGGTGTACTGGTGGAAGTTCATTCATTCGCATGAAGGGAGTCAACACAAAATATTCTAATATTCTCATTCAAACTAGTGCCAGTAACATGATGCGAAAATTTGCATCGCATTTGGTGTGAAAACAACATAAAAGAGACGGCCAGGAGGACGGGACCATGGACCACAGCTGGTAAGAGTTAGCAGCTAACTCAAAGAAAAAGAATAGGAAATGGCCACAAATTTGGGAGACAATGAAGTCCGGGAGCTTCTCACTCTTTATCCCAGAGGGTGGGATACTGCCATAGAACAGGGACATTAAATTATTGCTGTTGCCATGTTATACTATTGTTATTGTTTAAAAAGTGCTGCCCAATGTGTATGTTACATGTAGCACTACAGGCCAATGCAGCTGTGTTGCCCGTTATGTCTCCTTTGGTGGCATGTTATCTCAAATCACACACTGGGGTGGCATTATTCTGCCATTGTGTGTTTCTGTGTTAAAAAGCAAAGCTGACGTAATGGAGGTACTTTGTGGCAGCCCTATCATGTGATCTCTGTCTATAAAGGACTGGTGAAAGACACAAAAGTGACTTAACTTTAAGATTAGCAGCCACTTTAGGAGAAAATAATTAAAAGAGGGAGACTAGGACAAAAAAATAAAGATTAAACTTAGAGCAAGTTCTGTCGATATGGAGTGTAGAAAACAAATAAATTATGGGAACACTTCTGTCTAAGAGTTTGAGTGTTTCCTAATTCCATGGAGGACTGTGAATGCTCCGCTGCGGCTCATTTCTACTTAAGGAAGTCTCTTCCGGCCTTGAGAACGCTGATTCAAGAGTCGTATCTGCTGCTTCCTGCCACAGGACAAAGAGAACACCAACAACTCAGCACACAGACTCCTCCTTCATTTTTAGGTCACTTGCGTGTGAATCTTTGACATTATCAATTTATGCCTGTACTTCTTTTGTTTCCTGCGGATATGAAATACCATTCAGCTGTTGTTCTGTCTTCTGGCCCACTTATTTCCTAAGCACCTATGATTGCACAATAGATGTAACTCTGTTAAGGAATCTATTTCACAGTAAAGACAACGACGATACAAACAACAACACTCGTAAAGCCTACTTCCTGAACTGGGTTCTTTGGAATAACAAATGCCGCCTGCTTATGGCTCTCTGATGGCTTCATTTTTCACTCGGTATAACTTGCTAATTTTTACTGCTCAATGTCCTCCACTCAGCCTGTGTCACTAAGTCATAAGCATGCTGCTCCTGGCTGATATATGGGTCTGCACGATGATGTCAGCGAAAAACACTTTCAATAATTGCTATGATTAATATTCTCAACCTTCCAACACCTTCCCTTCTCCATCCAGCGACATATCTCCGGCGAGGTTCATCTATCAGTCTGCTCTCAAACTGTTTAAGTCCTCCGAGTGATGCATGGCACGCTGCCAACCCTGTGTACCAATGCAAACTATTTACATTCATTCAAATTATGAGTCGATGAGCCTCCGGAGCATAAAATTACCATGAGTTAAAGAGGTAGAAAGAGGGAGAGGGCCAGAGTATTTAATATTTAATTGTTTCAACTTCATTGTGCAACATGGAGAAAAGGCATGTGTATGGGCAGTGTCCTGGACTTTCAGCCAGGACATAACTGTTTGTATACTGTGTGAAACCGAAACTCATCATTGAATTATTTGACTTAACCAACTTAGGTACTTTTCGTAAGTAGGTCAGATTAGTGTGATGTTTTATGTGATGCAATTATGTCACATAACGACATGCTTGCGATCCGTACATAATTAGTTTGACCAAAAAACACAAGTCTTACTCTAAACCTAAGTACCTAGCTGGCATTCTAATGTTTATTCACTATTGAATCAACGTCATACACCTTGGTTGAATCCAACACATTCTCACTCCGACCTCGTCACATATTGGTCATGGACTTTTCACGTTCACATGCGATGTTCAAGGTACCCTGGGTGCATTGGTTGTTGACATTCTGGGACACCTTGTCAAATTCTCTTCTTTGAAGACACACTTCTGTTTTTACAGGAAATTTAACATACAGTCTCTTTCATAGTAAACGCATGATGTTGGTACAAAACCGCGAATTGATGTTTTTTTCCTCCAACAATAAAAACACGAGGTTGGGTTTATGAAAAACGAACAGGGTTTGGCTTTACAATCTTACGGGACACAAACACCGCTCTCTCAGGTGAAAGTCGGTGTTTGTTGGACCCATCCACAACACCATACCAACATTAAGGCCGCCTTTTTTTGTTGGGTTCTGACGCCGCAAGTCACTGCCCAAGCGCCATAATTTTGACAACTTCAGAATAAGACTATGCTCTTGAATCACTGTTGAATGACGTTTTGATTTCAAAAGATGAATCAGCGTTGATTTTGCAATGTTGTTTCATAAACTTTAAATGTTGTTTCAAAATTATTTCAACATTGAAACAAATCTTTCTGAAATTTCAGTGTTGATTTATGAGAATTTTGTTCCCTTTTTTTTTTTTTTACAACAATCAGAATTAAATGTCGTTTCAATTTTGTTTTAATGTTGAAACAGCAACTGACACAATTTCAACCACATTCCAACGTTGAAGGTCGGTTGTGTGCTAGCTGGGTACTTTTTTTCCCCTAAACCTAACCAAACTACAACCATCACACAACATTTATCGTGGCTTAGAAACTGAAACTGTTCTTTTCCATCAGCATTGTTATTGTGGTGCCGGCACATTATTTTAAAACATTACGTGCCACCATTATGTAATGCCATGTTAAGAGGTCATGGTCGCTTCATGTATTTCTCTAAGACCACATTGTGAAATGAGGAAAACCAAAACTTACCATGTTTATCTTCTTTTCCAAACAGTTTTTACCATTAATTATTTAGTTAATAAATGTGAATTGTACAAGTGTTTCCCCACATTTATCCTGTCCATGTACAGTACACGATGCCCTACAGCTGTCTGTACTGGCTGGAATGTGCTTGGAGCTCTCACAGGACGGGTTTCCTCTTGGCCTGCACGCTAATTGTTTAGGAGGAAAAAGGTGAAACAGATATGTATAAACAGCGGAGGTCTTCCAAAAAGGCGAGAGAGGCCTAGAGGGCCTGGGACAGTAGCTGACCTGTCATATTCACCATTCACACCGAGGAGGCAGGTCCGCCATATTCTGTCTAGTGGCGTCAGAAAAAATAAACTCTCACTTCCTTAATGTTGATAGACAAATTCATACTCCTGTGGGAAACATTTCTCATACACACGATAGCCTGCCCAGAGTATGTCTACAGTAACATACAGTACAGTTGAGTGTGTTGTGATTTGAGCTTCACTAAATTAACTGTAGCCTCTCCAATTTAGTGCTTCAAGTATTATACAGTAAATAAAACCCTTTGTACTCTCTTGGTCGTAAACATAAGTTATAAGAGGACTAGGAAGAAGTGAAAATCCAACATTTTAACAGGTACTGGTAAAAAATTTCTGACACTGTCTTTGCAGCCTGACATACACACATATGTATAAAATCTCTAAAACATCTCATGATTTGCACAAATTAAAAGCTTTTCTATTGACTATACAATATTTGATTTACAGCCAGGTATACGTCAACGTCCTATACCTATATCCTTTGCTTTCTTTCTTTCAGGTTTCATGTCGTACAACAGACTACAGTGTATGCTGTTTATAATACATAATGTGCACATACAGTATAATTTTGTATGAAAATGGCAGGATTGAATAGAATCCCCAAAAGGAAACATTTACATTCAAATTCTAAATAATATATGTGATATGGCCACATGTATAATTTTCATACATCTCTATATATCTCATACATTTTAATGAATTTGGGGAGGTTCAAAGTTAATGTCTAAACTTCTCTTCAGTCTTCACCTACCAGTGTCCACATCAATGTGACTTTATACTTTACTATGTTTACATTATTCTGCATTCATTACTTGTGCTACCATGTTTGAATTATTATGTGGAAGTTTGGGGCAACTAACAACCATTATACATCCTTCACAAGAGAGCAATCAGGACAGTACACAATGCAGGGTACATGGAATACACAAATACAGTTTTTAAAGTCACATGCACTGAAATTTTTAGATCGGGTTAAATTTTAAAGTGCAATAATCATGTGTAAAGTGAGAAATTATTCTCTTCCACGCAACATTCAAAAACTATTTTGGGACGGGGAGGTGGGTTATAATTTAAGAGGAGAAGTACATTTTAAAAAACAATGTGTTTATACAACTAAGAAGAATCTGTGTATTTCAGTGTATGTGTTGGACTTGTGGAATGGGCTGCGTGATGAGTTGAAACAAAGCAGAAATATAAATCAACTTAAAAAACTGTACAAGAAAAGATATTTTTGGCAGTTATATAGATGAGAAAAAAGTTGTGTTAAGGGAGTGCATATTTATTTTGTAACAGTGGGTAGTACTTGGTCTTGGTTTATTACTTATTAATTTAATTGGGTGCTAAATAGACTGGGGATAGTTGTATATTAGTTCTGAATAGATTTGTGAATTTGTTGGAATAATATATGAGTTAAAAGAACAAATGTAAGAAAGGGGCAGGGACATATAACTTTTACTTCTACCTACTCCTTTTTGGACATTTTTATCTTTGTCTTGTTTGTTTTTATTTTTCATTTTTTATTTTTTTGGTAAAAAATAAAGTCATTTATTCATTCATACACAGTAATGAACATTTGTCCAATATTTAGGCTATACAGATATGTATTTCATGTGTGTGTAAGTATTTTCTTTGTCACTTTCACCTGTTTTGTCTTTCCCGTCTGTCTGTCTTTCTTGCACTGCACTGCTTCACGCAGCACTTCATTCTCTTTGTGCATCCCAAAAGTGCAGGTCATAAAAAAGAAATATGTTCATTGCTGGGAATACGCCTGCTCCCTGTATGAATGAGATCTTTAGACAGTGATGTTCAGTGTAACAAATTGATAGGAGTCAATTAAGCATCTATTATTAACCTCCTATGGTTCACTGTCAATTATCTGTCCCATTAACTCTGTAATACTGTACGCAGTATGTGTTTAACACTGAGGGGATCCAGCATGGCTCATATCTAATCTGCACTTATGAAAAAAAGAGCCAGAAATGATGACTTTTAATGTCAATTCAATTTAATTAGATTTAATGAAATGGTTAAGGTCATTTATACCTCCGTTCCTCAGCTCTTAGATGATTTATAGTAATAATAAGGTATGCTTATATAGATTAGTCATAAATTCCCCACACTTGTTCTACAGTCTTAAAGTCAAGGCACAAAGGTGTTTTTTCTGCAATGATTACCATATTAAAGATAATATTACTGTCCACTTCTGAGATGGCGGGGAATTACTTAGATCTATTTAAAGGCATGGGAAATTTTGGAGATGATCTTTTCCTCTTCATGAAATGAAACATGCTGAAAAGCACCACAGAACCGATAATCATCATCACATGGGAATAATGCATATTTATCACATGTGGCGGGTGCAAAAAAATGCCCTACCATTTCTCCCATGTTGCTTCCATGCCTGTGTTACATGATGCCAATTCCTGCTGTGTCCCTCTTGATGTTCATCAGCAAACCACTGCGCTTGTAACAGGAAATCATTCTGCTGCTGCACTTACTGGGCCCTATTTACACAAACTCCCCCAAAACACTTAAGACAGGATATTTGATTGTGAGAAGTCTTTTCCATGTTGTTTTCCCAGAGCTGGCCGTCACCCTGGGTTAAGCCCTAAACACATGAAACACACAACTCACAGCAGTGCTTACATCGTAAAGAAAAAAAAATTAAAGACCTGCTTGTCACACAAGACTTGGGAAGCTGTGTTCCACAGTACTGATTTGGTCAGACTTTGTTTGATGCCATTGTTTTTGTCTACAATGTACTGAGTCAGGCATGTGTTATACCTACTGCAAATGAGCTCAGGAAACAGATCACATTGTAAACTCTTTGCAGCAGTTAGAATACAGCACCAAACACAATGACATTCAGGGAGCATATTATGCGAATATGCAATTCTTCTGAGAGTTGGGAAGGAAACCGTTCTAACCGCAGAAATCCCAAATACCAGCTGGGGTGGCTGCTGACATGAAAAGCAAGGCTGCCAAGCCAGACATGCTGTCATCTGACCCCGCTGAATGGACTGCCACTGCATACACTTGTGTCTCGAGTCAGTATCTGGACATCCTCTCAGTGTGAATGGAACAGCAACGTCCCTGTGGCAGGGTCTCTGCCAACCATTTTTGCTAATGGCTCTTCCCTGAGAGATTTACGATCCAGAGACACAGCACAATTAGAGAAAGGGAAACACAAAAGCCTGGCACACTCTGGAGAAAGATTTATGATTTACATAGGTGCTATTTTTGAAATTGAAAGTCTGATTAGAAAGTGCTGATGGTCTGATCCAGCAGAGGACTCTGTTCAGGTGTCACTAACTGGTCCTCTCTGGTTCCATGGTCCTGTGCAGTGACTGGCATGTCCTCTTTGTTTGTTCGCCGTTGTGTTTCTGCCATTAACATAGGCAGATGTAATAAATGAGTCACAGGGAGATATATGACATGATGGCAAAGCTCGCTCAGTACAGTGTCTTCAATCTCTAACCCCACCCCCGCCACCACTGCCACCAAGATCCCTCCACTCAGGAAGTGAAGCAGGAAAGACTTGTAGTCATTTTCCAAGACTGCAGGAACCTGGAGTCCCGCAATACACGGAAAGGATATAACAGTGACAGGGAGACTGAGTCACTGAGGTGAGGGAGAAATAAAAGACAATGGAGAAAATTATAAAAGGAGACATCAAAGGACAGAGAGAGAAAAAGAGAAAGTGTGTTGAGGAACGAGAAAGTGTGTTCAGAGAAATCTTATATCGGACAAATTTCCTTGCTGATAGGTACTAATTGTCACTATACATGCAGTCAAGTGACAACCCCATCCGACTCTTCCATCGCTACGCAGATGACACCACACTATGTCACTGAAATATACGACGTCTGTATGGCATACAGCCAGTATTGCAATGACATTTTGATGATGTTCAGGTCAGCTTGTCCAGTGTGATCTCAACCTTTCTTGTCATATTTTTACACTTTGGCAGAAGCAGCCTTTTGCGTTGTTGGTTCTTATGTTTAGCAACAAAACTACTTGTTAAGGATTAAGAAAAGATTGTGGTTGACATAAGTCACATTAGGCATCTCATGAGACTTATAACTGAACAACAATTCATGTGACTACGTCTCAAGAGACAAAATAAGTCAACATTACCTTTTAGTTCCACACTGGACACAAACACTGGTCACATAGGTTAAAGACCTGCACTTGTTAGATGCATCCACCTCCCCTTCCACCCACTCTGAGCAGACTTTCTCACATATCAAACTACGTCTACAATTGTCTAATAATTACACAGACAGTTTTATATTGTAGTTGGTAGAAAGCTCGGCTTCAACTTCTTGTATTTTAACTGGGACAAATTGTAGGTCATATATCACCCCAAATCTTGCCTCACTCCATTGGTTGCCAGTTAACTTGAGAAATGATTTTAAGATTATTTTAATACCTTTTAAAGCCCGACATGGTTTAGCACCAAGTTATATAGCTGAACTTCTGATTACCTATGCTCCAAGTCGTGACCTGAGACCCTCAAGCCTACCCTCACTAGTCATCCCTAGATCAAGGCTGGTAACTGGAGGTGACTGGGCTTTTGCCATCAAGGCCCCAAGGCTCTGGAATTCTCTGCCTGAGGAGATCAGGCTGGCTGGCACATTACGTGTTTTTAAATAATTGCTTAAAACATATAATATAGGAAAGCTTTCCCTTTTAATTCCTGACTTTTGTGATTTGTAATGTTTACGTTTTATCTCCTTTGTATTGTTTTGTTGTCTTATTTCCATGCACTTTGTGAAGCACTTTGTAACCTTGTTTAAATAAGTGCTATACAAATAAATAATGTTATAATATTATAAAAATTATAAAATCATATATATCATACAGATACTAAAGGGTGCATTGTACGTCCTTATCTGTCACTGAGGGCCAATTCCCAAGCGGTGTTTTTTTGGCGCCCTCAGAGTGAGACCAGGCTGGCTTGTCTGAAAACTTTATGTGGTTAAACCATAGATTTTATGAAATAATGGATGAATCTACTGCAACGCAACCTATTGGATTGTTTCCTAGTGGATTGCTCTTTTTGAAGTCTCAAGTTCAGCATTTCTGCTGTTGCCATCTTGGTTTTTTGGAGCCAGAAGTGACCATATTTAGAGAAGGGATGGATTTGACTTACAGATTGTAGCGATGCTTTGCATTCAGCCTGTCAGTCAAGTCGCCCTGCCCTTAAATATGTGTAACTTTAGGCCTTACTAAAATGTAAAATGATGAGTTATAAAAAAAAAAATCCTCCTCCCATACAGTTGTCATGAATGTTGAAATCAGCTATAGAGACCAAAACCGTTTTTTTTCCCAGGCTGTGAACATGTTTATTTCTACTTTAAAGTTGTACATTTTAACATGGGTGTCTATGGGGACTCACTCTGCTTAGAGCCAGCCTCAAGTGGCCATTTGATGAACTGCAGTTTTTTGGCTTAATTTTTCAGACATGGGGGTTGTCGCTTAGGTTAAACTTATTCAAGGCTTGAATGGATTCAAAATAAATTCAACAGTATGTTGGCCTTTTTGCAGATAACGTCATGTCTGTATTTAAAAGCTGACTTGTAATGCCTTTGATCCTCAGCTATTTTTTTTAGTTTGGGGTAAAGATTTTATTGCCCAAAACCTGAGCACTTGAATCTGATTTGCTGCATGAGGAGTTGAGACTGTTAGGATCACTTTCATCCTTTGAAATCACTCCTTAAAACGTATTTGTATAAATAAGTCTTTTCATTATTAACCTGCTTTTGTTGGCTCTTATATACGCCATCAACCACAATCAAGGATCGTACAGATTCCTGTAATGACACTAAATCTACAGTAAGCCTGTAGATCTACTGTCTTCCTCTCTGTGCACAACATATTGCTCAGTGATTGTGTTCTCTGATTGTCCGTGTTTAATGGCAGCCTCCATCTGCCAGCCCTGTGTGTCTGCAGGCTAGCGGCCCGCGGCGCCCCACATTAGGGCCTGTTGGCGCGGGCCCCAGGCGCATTCCGCTTCTGGAAGTGTGATTATTGAGGCCTGATTACAATGTCTGCGACCACGATAACAAACCAACCCTCACTGAGTGCTTGGCAATCTCATTGCAAAACAAAACGGCTGGAGAATTAATGACGCTTCAAACTGGGACAGGTTTTTTACTGCTGATAATCTGGATCCAGGGTAATTTGCAGCAATTGGTGGCATATGGTTTGGTTTTACACTCGGTGTCCAGCAACAGATATCAAATCTGTTGGACTGGAAGTGATAGGGCACCACATAAACAGATCCATTCAAGTTTATTTAGAGTTACTGGATAAACAAAAAAAGGTCAATTAGAAAAGCGATTTGGAAAAGAAGTGGAAAGGCAAGACAAAGATGAAAATAAAAAAGAGAAGCTTACAAAATCAAACAGTCATCAAAACAGCAGTTCAGCTGTCTGGTTTGAGTTTTCCATAGGATGTCCGTGGGGTGGCTAAAGCATGTCGCTGTGGAGAGGAACCAGAGAACAAAGAGCATGCTGCTTAGTGTTTGACACACACCTGAAAGCCCCCATGTTCTCTCTCTGTAGAAGTGCCTGTGGTGGTCTCCAACTGCTGCTTGTTTTTGAGGGGTACTCATTGCCTCATCCCTGCCTCCAGGCAAAACTCCATCCCTATCCCTACCTTCTCTCTTTTTCTCTTTTTCTATTCTCCTTCTCCCCTCACTCATCAACTCCCTCTTTTGCTCAATCTACTCTCATTCTCTCTCTTCTTCTCTCAGTTCCTCCATCTCTCCGTCCCCTCAGGGCAGCAGGTTCAGGTAGAAGTCTATTGCGGCGATCAGAGCTGATAACCTGTATTCTGGACAGGCGTGCCACATGGGGCCACACCTTGCCCGAGGATAGGTCCATCCATGCTGGGGGCAACAGAGGCACAGGGGCCAGGGGGCTAAAGCCGGGGGCTAGGTCTAGAGTCGGGGCTGGGAGCTTGAACTGCAGCATAAAGCAGGGGGGAAACGGGATGGATGCTGGGACAGCAGCTGCATGAGCCCGAAGGCCAGGGCGGGCGGAAGGGGGCGCAGAGAGGGGCCAGAGGCAGAGATATAGAGCCAGGAGGAAAGGGAAGGGTCAGGGTTAGTGACAGGGGTCTGCACGGTCCAGCTGAGGCTCTACTGATCCATGGTCGAGTGGAGCTGACAGGTGAGAGAACAGCACCACCCCTAATGATGGCAGCCAAGGAAGGGGTTGGGGGAGATGTTGGTGCAGGTTGGCGTGCGTTCTTGCACTGTGAGGTGAGTTTGATGAGTTGGTGGAGGGGTGAGGTGAAAGGAGGGGAAGAAGCAAGAGGTGGACACAGAGCTGTGGAGAGTGATGGACTCGACCGTTACAGCTTGCTGTGTGAAAAGCTTTTGTTCATACTGATGTTTCGAATCAAAGATCAATTGGAGGCCTGAGCCTCGCTGTGTCTGCAGTGCAGCTGTTGTGCTGCAGCCCAACCACCATATAATTGTCCATCAATGCAACTCGACAAAAATGCATTTGATAGGCAAAATTTGTATTTGAAGTACAAATGCTGGAAGTCGAGTAATTCACATTCTCCCACGTTCCACCATTTACACAGTAATAATGCCGTTTTTATTCTCTGAGCTGGCTCCACAGTGTGTGACAACAGGCCATGTGTTCTGCCCCCACAACTGGGTTGTAAATAGGACTTTCTGTCGCTTTAGTAAAAGACCACAAGCTGGAGTTGTTGGTCAGAGGAACTATGGCAAGGTGCTGTGTGTATTCATATTTGTGCATTTGTCTTTCCGTGCATATATCTATGTTTGTTGCAGAGGCAGAGCTGTGTGGCAACGCTCCATCTGCCTGGCTGCCTGGATTGCCCTGTCTGTGCTGCCCTGATTCCATCACCTTCCATGGGTTTGGAGGGTGGCGGGAATGGGGGTCGATTGGGGGAAGGAACGGCGGTGGTGGGGAGTGTACACAAAAAGTCACCCTGAATCTGCCAGCTGATTAATCAAGGGTGATTCGGCGGCAAGCGCAGCCTACCCGCTCCTTCCTGGCTAGTCCGTGTGTATTTATTTAGAGTAACCCGTGGCCAGTCACGCCTGACCTCAAACCATCAGGAGCAGCCACAGTTGCGCCCAAGCATAAACAAAAAATGCGTAATGAAGGTAAGAGGACAGAGGACGGGGTGGTGTGGGGCAGGGATGGAGGGGAGGGGGAGAGGAGGAGAGTGGGAGGAGGGCAGGCGCTCTTTCTTTTCTCAGAGATAGGGATCTTAAGCTTCACAGCAGAGCTCATGGGTCCAGACATTGAGCTGAAATAGCTGCCTGTGTCCTGGTGTTTACTTCTTAGCTGACATGGGAAGGGAAATCATTGACCTCTGTCGGAGCAGCCAGGGTCCATCCATCTTCCAGGCCGAAGGTATTTTTTGTTGGGTATCAAATAGCTGGCGTTGAAGGGGAAACCTTCCTACTTGCTTAAAGAGTTAATTGGAACCTCAGGCTACAACTGAAGAGAGATTATTTATGATTTTATGAAAAGGGGAACATGGCGGGGCTGCAGTTGTGAATATATTTTTCAGACAAAAACACACGAACTGTTGTTGGCAGCCAAGTTCAGTTGAAGAAAACCAATAAGAATCTATTCTATTATATATTTTTTTTTCACGTGTTCTCTTCTGCTCCCCTCTCTAAAATGCTCTAGTTCATTTCGGGGTTAAAAGCATCAAGCCTGATCAATTTCATCATCTTGGCTGTGATGTAAGTAGCACGGCGAGCAGGAGAACAGAAACAAACAAACTCCAAAGATGGAGCCTCTATAGAGAGTTATTGATTGAACATGAAGGTTAGCCAGAAGTCTGAGAAGGTTGGCTCTCAGCGGTCCCATGTGGCGTCGAGAGGCCCAACTCTCTCTGTCTTTAAAACACAGGAAAGAACAAACACAGCGGATGGGAGAGAGGAAGGGAAGAACACGTATAACACACTCTCAGTGAGGCTGAGGATGTGTTTTGATGAGTCACGTGGTCAAGAGTCATTGTTGGAGAAGGCAACTCAATTGGTATTGTAGAAAATTGTATCAATAATAATAAGACGTAGATTAAAACAGCACAATATGCTGCAACTAAAAGGTGGTTTATATGCTTTACTATCATGCACCGAGTCCTCAAAGTTATTTTAAAGGCACAGACGGAGCAGAAGTCAACTGTGACAAGAGCGGGTGGCAGTTAAGATGCCTGTTTACCAACCTCAGTGTCCTACACACATGTCTGCCTCTTTGCCTTGTGTTGGTAAGTAATCTGCATGACACGTGGTGATTGTCCAGGAGAGGCACAGTGGCATTTCAGGTGAGCAGGTGGAAACAGGCAACACACCACCTGGTGCTGGGAGAAAGCGGAGAGATATAGAGAGCACAGCCTCCCAGCACAGCTTGTTGGGTTCTGACCCACCACAGCCCTCAATCTCAACAAACCCACCCACCCGCCTTCCTTTTTTTTTTTTTTTTTTTCCTCTGCCATCACATTCAGATCAGCCACGCG
>JAPZEB010000007.1:12604275-12625851 GCA_029783705.1 Chaetodon striatus
TACCTCTGGAACACCCAGGAAGCCAAAGTCCTGAGGCAGCAGGGACAGGTTGGTGAGACGAATGCTGCTCTTGACAGCGCCTCATTTAGGAGCGCACAGACAAAGCGCCAATTAAGAAGGGCTTTAAACAATCAAACAGAGTTCCTCAGGGCCCACAGACACTCCACAGGGCACTAAGAAAGACAGACAGACACACACACATATCCATGCCTGATAGTACACATGCATGTAGACACGCACACATGCACACAGACAAAGATGGAAAGGTAAAAATAGACTGATCATGACTTTATCTGAAGACATAATTAATGCTTGTTCACAGGACTGCATGGGTGAACTTGTGTGCAGGCATCCGTCTGAATTAAAGTGGAAATTAAACGTGACTGACAACAACACAACACTGAATCAATACGAAAACGCTCAGAATATAAAACAGAAGTCCCATATTACAGTAATTATTTTCTGCTGAAGCTCTTTACGGATACTTTTTCCTCTTTAGATGAATTCTCACATTTTCCAGTTCTGGTAAAAACTGCAAACAATTAGTGCAGCCATGACTTAAAAAGGAATCACAAACTTGCTGCAATCACAAAAGGACAACCTCCTGCATCTGCCTGTGTTTGTGTGCCTCCAGTCCCACGGAAGGAAGCGCCTCTGACTGATATTCCCCACTAAACTGATGAACCTTGCATTTTTAAGAGCAAAGCAGAGTCTTTAATGTATATCTCTGTCACTCCCCTCCTTTTGCCCCATCTTCTACTATGAGCTTCCATATGCCACTTCCATATGGCCCTGCACCCTCTCCTGACAAGCCCATGGCTAAGGCCCATCCATCATTCTAGGGAGTGCACTCACTTGTTATCAGCTCAGGCTGGCGCTGGGGAGTAGGGAACACAGACGAGAACGGGGCTGGGAATAACAGAATTCAGGCAAATTGCCCGGGTCCCTCCTTGAACTATTTTGTCTCAGAACAGAGAATCATTTGGCTGTTGGATCTTTTATTTGGGATTTTTTTTTCTCCCTTCGGTTATCGAATGACCGATTTCAAAATCTGGAGATGGAGATGTGGGCTCTCCAAGTGCTGCCTTTTCCAGCCTCAACACTGAGGGAGAATGGGACCATAATGCAAGTTGTCCTGGAGGGGGAGATACAGGCATGCAATCGAGCTGGAGCACTGAGAAACACTACACCACACTATGGTGGGGAGAAGAGCAGAGACATGATCTACACCTCAGTGGAATAAAGACTCTCCATGTACACGCTTGCAAAAAACAAATAATAATAAAAACAACAACAATAATAATGCATTATGAATGTGGCCTTTCAAAAGCCTTTAAAGTAAATTTACACTGCATGTTCCAAATGATTCATTAGAAAAAGGAAATGAATATGAACAAGCAGAAATATTGCAACAGAACCAGAGGAATCTGGAGAAAATATATCATCTCTCTTGTACAGTAGAAAAATAAACACTGTCCTTAAGACCAGATGCTGCCTGAATTCATGATGTTTATCAATGCTAGTATAAACATGGACCACAGACAGTTTACATTTCTATTAGAGAGCATGTTCTGTGCTCTCTCAGTATTAGAAGAAAAATATATTTTCAAGTACAAGTGGGTGGAAATGGAAGGCCGTGCTTGTATTATATTTCAATTATAAAAACATTTCTATAAAAGTCATAACAGCGTCTGCAAGAGTGGGATATTTTTAAAAAGCAGAGTCGACACACAGCATAATTCTATATCTTTACATGCCTGAGCAGTATTTCCTTACACGAGTCAAGTAGGGCTATCAGTCTGCTGAATGCATATGCTTGAACGGAGTGAAATCAATTCAGAGAGACGATAAACAAAATACACCTCGAGAACGATAGCCTTGGTGGCCGCAGGTGTAATGACATTCAAACACTGATAGAAATCAGTAAACACTCAGGAGCATAAAAATGAAAAGCAGCTCTGGTAACAGACACTGGAAGAGAAAGGAGGAGAGAAAAAAAGTGGACTTTATTTGCTATCCACTGGTGTAAAACAGCCACCTTGAAACACGAGAAAAGGCGTGGAAGAAAAAAAAAAAAAACATCCACCTTGAAACAAGGGAAAAGGTGAGGAAGGCGATGCGTCTGGAGATAAGAAAGACGACAAGGGCGAAGTGGAAGTGGAGGCATTGTGGCCATTTTGTGGTATCACTGGTGCCAGACATTCTATCTGGAGGGACATGTAGCCTCCATGCGCTTGTATGCCACAGTGGTCACACTAGTAGTCGGCTGGGGAGCAGAGGATGAGTAATTTTAAACCCCATTAACAATCACCATATTTATTTATGAGGCTGGGGCTGACTTGGTATGTATTGTTGCCCACACTTCCTTACTTACAATGAGTCCAGAGGACAGATGATCCTTGTCTGAGGCTTTCTGGGAGGAAGAGAAGCCTCACTTCCTTGTAGACACTCTGATAGCATGAATTATTGAGAGGGTGTAAGAAAAAGAAGCAACTTAAATGTAATATGTGGCCTTGTTATTGGCTCCCACCTTTTGTAACCTTTCAGCTTTAATTAACAGTGTGGGATAAAGCAGGGGCTGGGGTGGAGGGGTTGAGGGGTGGAGGTTGGCACCCATATGCAGATCTGTGGCAGCAGTGTTAGTGATGCAGAAAGTGTGTGTGTGTCTATGTGAGTGTCCATGAAATGTAATTTAGTTTTTGTACCTTTACACTCATGAGGAAATGGCTGTCGATAAGCACACATTTGGGGACATTTTATCCACATTTCCTGCATTTTACATCCAACAAAATTTAACGCTGGAAATGCGGCACTGTCTTGCAAAAAAAAAAACAACGTTTTGGTGACACAATTGCGGCTGGAAATGCAGCTATGTTTTGCAAAAAAACAACCAGTTTTGTTGTTTGCTGGGCACAGCAGTCTTCAGTAGTGTGCAGCTTCATAGCTGCCTTGCCTATGTGTAGAAACTTTACATTTCTTTACATTTAAAAAAAAAATTCAGCTGGAAATGCAGCCCTGTCTTGCTTACAAACTCCTAGTTTTGCTGACACAATTTGAAGCTGGAAATGCTGCAATGTCTGGCTAAAAAACAAACAGTTTTGTTGTTTGTTGGTCTTGAACAGTGGTCTCCAGAGGTCTGCAGCTTGGCAGCCATCTCGCCTAGATGTAGAAACTTAATGTTTCTTTACATTTCAACAATGCTGTGGTTATAGTGTGGTTATGTGTAGGTACAAAAACCACTTGGTTTTGGTTAAGAAAAGAACATGTCTTGACTTAAAATACCTGGTTTAGTTTTGCCGCAATCCCCACTGCAAATGGCGCAATGTCTCGCTAAAAAACACCCAGTTTTGGTTACACAATTACTGCTGGAAATGCTGCGACGTGTCCCCAAAGACACCTGGTCTCCGTGGCACAATCACCCCTGGAAATACTACCACATGTTGCTAAAAAACACTCAGTTTTGGTGAAACAGTTGCCATTGGAAATGACACAATATGTCGCAAAAAAACCAACCCAATTTTGGTGACACAATCACCGCTGGATATTATGTAATGTCTCACTGAAAACACCAAGTTTTGGGGAAAAAAATCCCTGCTAGAAATGATGCAATGTCTTGCAAAACAACACCCAATTTTGGTGACACAATCACCGCTGGCAATTGTGTAATGTCTCCCTAAAAACACCCAGTTTTGGTGACAAAATCACTGCTGGAAATTTCGTAATGTCTCGCTAAAAACACCCAGTTTTAGTGACAAAGTCACCGCTGGAAATGACGTGATGTTTTGGTGGCATAGTCACTCCTAGCAATGCTGTGATATGTCACTAAAAAAACACGAATTTTTGGTGACACAACTCCCACTGGGAATTACGTAATGTTGCGCTAAAAACTCAGTTTTGGGAACGTTACAGGTGGAAATGCTGCAACATCTCATTCAAAAACACATAGTTTTGGTGATACAATCCCCACTTGAAATACCATGATGATTTGCTAAAAACAACTGGTTTTGTTTTTTGTTTGTTTCAAACAGTGGTCTGCAGCTTGGCGGCCGTCTCGTCTGGCTGTCACACCATCCATGATTCCCTCCAACTCCCAATGACAAAGTGTGTTGATGATAGCTCATATGCATATAATCCGAATTATGTCACTTTAGAAATGTTAATACAATGCATATGAAATGTACAGGCGTGACGTATCCGTGGTTTGCAAAAACGTACAATGCCAACATTTTCCTCTGGCGACTGGGTCAGGATTTTCCTGTCACTGCCTTTTTTTACTAATACAGTCAACAACATTGTGGATTAACTCACATCTTTATGACAGGCGAAGCATGGTTCTGATCCCAAACACTTTGAATTCAAATATCTCCTCACCACACTTTGCATCGGACAAATGAAAAAACCACAGAGCAGCTGCATACTCATCCTCCTCTGCTATTAAGGTCGAATACGCTCCCTGATCAAACACTCTGTGTCTGATTCTGCCCATGTGTCTTCAACAACAAGTGCTGCCAATATGGCCGCCTCTCTTCACGCTCCCCGGGCGGGATGCTGCATCATCGCTGCACCCCGATGACTTCAAAGACCCTGACGCGCCGCACACAACTGACGGACAGGCGAGGAGGCTGCCCCGATGTAAATATACACTCAAGCATTTTACCATCAAAGAGGTTGAGCCATTGTTGTGGTCAGTGTTGTCTCACATGTGTCATGTTGGATGATGTGGCGGGGATGTGTTGGTTGTTTTGATGTACAGTGGTGCTTTTCATGACCTGTTAAAGGGTTGTGGGGAAGGGGGCGTGTGTTCAACCACAATGCTGAACCTCTATCGATCAAAGTCAAGTGTCAAAACAGACAATTGGGTGATATGGTATCAGAGGAGTTTTCTCTTTAAAGCGATAGAGAAGCAGCTATGTATCAGAAGAAGGATTTTTAAAGATCCTCTGGCTTTGCTCTTACACACAAAGAAACACAATGTATACATTTTTTCTTCTTATTTACTGAAGATGTTCAGCTATGAAATGGGGAGTCTTTAACTGGATTATAAAGTATTAAAAAATACCAGATAAAAGAAAAAAAGTATTCACTTAGATCTCGACTGTAGCAGAGAAATTATTAGACAAACACAAAATCCATTCTTCTGCATTCAGGCTCTGAAAACAAGGTTTATGTTTCATGCTTTAGGTCTCCAGGCTGTCATTCAAAGGCTTTGTATTGTAAGCAATTTTTCTTTTGCCCTCTTCCACTTTTCTTTGTGTGCCACTGGCGACCATCATATTAAAACACCTTTGTTTATGTTTTCTCTCCCGAAACTGCCTCTTCTCCCTTTTGCCCAGTTTCTTCAAAAGATGTGTCATCTTTTTACATGATAGGTCTGGACCTGCAGGAAAGCCCTCCCCTGTCCAGCTGTTTTGTTCTGAGGGTGAAGTCTGGGGAGAGTGATGGGGGGTCAATACGGGGGGAGAGGGGAGGAGGAGGAGGAGGAGGAGGAGGAGGTGGAGGGGGAGTCGAGAGAGGCGCTCAAAGGGGAAAAACGAGCAGAGGGCTTCTTCTCATCCTCGCTCCGACCATGTTAACCATAAAGATGTGTGTGGGTATGCATGGGAGAGAGACACAGAGAGTGAGAAAGTAAAATCGGGGCCTGAATATTTCCACCCAGTCCTCACAGCAAAGGCATTTCCATAGCAGGTGGTCTGGCTCAGCCGCCATCTGGAGGCCTCGATGGCCAGATAACCTTCGCTATTTACAAACCCCAAACTTTGTTTAGACAAACCCTCTAAAAGCCATGTGATGGCCAAAAAAAACTTCAGGCTCACTTTTGTTTTTAACCATCGAGACCTGGGAAAGGGAAAGTCACGCTGAATTTCCCCAAAACCACAAAGCGAATACTTCTGTTGGGATTACATAAATAAATAGTGAATTAGAATAAGATTGTGCAGTGACGTCTCAGACGTTTTGCGTACCAGAAATCAAAGTCCATAAAGTGGAAATTCATGGGGCTGCATATGAAGTAGTTTCCTATTATATCCCTCCCAGAGAGTAAAAATAATCATTTAATTTGCATGCTGGGAATGTATAAGCACTGCAGTTTTGTGGTGAGGGAAATGATTTGACAGAGGAATGTAATGTCTAAGGGAATTAAAGAATGCAAAAAAAAAAGTTGACATTATGTCATTTTCCAGATGTTTTTCTTAATTCAGAACTTTTATCTGCATTTTTTAAATTTTTCTTGGATTATCTTGCCTGAATACAATTGATCATTTTCTCTAATTTTCATCTCTGTAGCTCCCTATGTCACATACTTTTTCATAGGCTACACCAGGTGAGAAGCTGGTTCAGGAGTTTTGTCGAAAACTAGGTCATTTACATCGGAGATGCACCTGAGTTCAACACTCTTTGAATGTTGTTTGAACATCCTTTTTCCCCATGCAGCTTCTCAGCGTCTCAGTGATTGGGAGTGTAATACAGGCCGACTGCATTAAAGCCATTTCCGCTAAGTGAAATATGTGTCCCGTCAGTGCGGCTCATTCATTATTTATCCGTTTGCGCACATCTGAAACAAACCTGAAAAAAAAAACAAAAAAAAAAACAAAGCTGTTTATGGCCCTATGGGTTGGAGGAGCACTCGCTGATGTCATCCAGGGGATGTGCTGCATGTTGATTTATTCTGAATGTTATTAACCTTTCCTTCCCCGGAAGGCTCCACTCACCTCTGAGTGAGACAGAAAGGTATGGGGGGGGGTTGGTGTATGATTGAAAAGGTAAAAGTGTATCAGGGATTGGGTTGCTTCACGTTCGTTCGGGTCAATCTGGGCAAACCCTCTTCCCCCAAGTTCAAAGCAGATAGCATGTGGTTTTTCACTGTCCTGTGAGTAATTATGAATGGTAAAATAAAGTCACTATGATATTGCCATAACTGAGCAAGCTCGCTGTGGATGATTTCCAGATGTCCCTCGCGCACTAATGCATTTGCTACAGCAATAAAAATACTTTCGATTATATTTTCATTTCAAGAATAGCTGGAGCTATCATTGTAACTGGAACAAAAGCACATGAAAAGGCATAGGGAGATCAGAGGGAGATGATGAGAGGGTGGGATTCCAAGAAAATGGCATTATTGATAGAATTTTGCTATGGGGTGAGAGAAAGGGAAAGATCAAGAGAAGAGATGGACTACGGCTCTGTGTATGCAAGTAGCACAGAATTTATCGTCTCGTTGCAGGAGCAGGCAGGGAAATTAAGTGATAAGAAAATCAATTGCATACTCCTGGATCCATATAAATGTTGCTAATGTTTAAAATTCCCAGTAAATGTGCAGAGAATGCAGCACAGGGGAACACAGGAGGGTGAAGTAAGAGAGGACGTGGGTGGAGGGGGGGGTCGAGGGGCGTGGAAGAGAGGGTCATCAATCACGTCTGGGTGACACACAATGAAATCTGACCGCAGCCCAAGATGTTTTAATACGGCATCCATTAGAGCCCTCAAATAAATTGCAATTTGGAAAACAGAACATAATACCAGCCAAGTTTTCCTCATCCATCTTGCAGTGTGTCATGTAATGTAATTGCGTTGTTAATTTATCCAAGAATTTCCTTGGTACACCATTTCATCCGCATTGGTTAATTTCCCTGTAGAGTATATTTTCTCCCTTTCCCTCAGCCAGCCCTCCCCTCCTCTAGCTGTATAGCTAGCGGGGGCAGAGTAATGTTTCTGCTTAGCATGGCATTAGTCGAAGGGCTAATCAAAGCACTGAAGTCTGTGACACTTTATCAATGCCTGGCTGTGTTGGCTGAGCGCCGGCCGACCTCGCTGTAGTGCAGATCCAATCAGGCCTCCACTGGCTGTCATTATGTCCCCCCGACAGCAGGATCACTCAAAAATGCCTGTGGATTACATCAATATTATTGACAGAGTTTGGGGGCATTTAAAGCTGGGCAGCAGCACCAAATGCATAGCAGCGAGGACTGACACTTCTTGTGTTTGGACCGAGGCATTACAGCGAGCCCGGGAGAAGACGAGAGCAGAAGAGATGTATGGGCACGACCGGGGTGAATACAAAAATCAATACACCGCCTAAAATAAAACAGAGGAATAAAAGAAGTAAGCGGGTGCGGAGTTTACTTTGATGCATAAAAATGTAACTTTGCAAACAGATTCGTGTAACATTTTAGTCCCAGTTTGAGTGAATAATTCCAACGATAAAGACAAGACAAGGGTGGTTAAGTTGTCAGCGATAATAGGCTAAGGACCTGTAATGCAACAATAACACTCTAGAAATTTTCCTCATTCCTAAAATGGCTAAGTCTGCATAGGGGATTGGCACGTTTTGACATCCTTTTACAGCCGCATGGCGGGATATCCACAGGTGCTGACCCCAGTCTTGCTTAGAGGAATACCACTGACAGTGAACTAATACGGGCCCCTGTTGGAGAGTCTCTCCTGGTGTCTGGCAAAAATCCCAGAGTGTTTTCTTACCTCCTGTCACCTGACTGGGGATCTTCAGGAGGGGGGGCTGGGAAGGGAGGGTAGGAATGGCCCTGCGGGGGGAAACGGACAAGGTGAATGGGATACTTTTGTCTCTCCCGGTGCAGTCCCGAACGTGTCTTCTCTCCCATCAGACCCATGAGGGTAGACAGAGAGTGAGGAAGAGAGCACGAAGCCTGACATGATCAAAGGATGACAGGGGAGCTAGAGGAGGAGAGTCGACCAAAACAAAGGCTCATTCTAAAGTTCCCTTGTGCAGGGTTCCTTACCGGCTGACAGAGAGGCAGAGACGTGGACTCCACCCCTCAGCCAGTGCTCGTTTCTGCCAGTGGACACATCACAGGCAGCAAATGAGCTCCTGCTATTTGATTCATCTGTATATTTTACATACAAGGAATAGCTGATGATAGAAATGTGGGTTAATTTTTAGCAGTTCCTTTACTTGAGCAGAAGTTGTAATATCGTATATCGCTGACTAATTACTTTATACCAACGCTGGTTTGAAATCTTACCAAGTAAACGATTGATTGCTTTCAACTGCTCTGCCTGTGAGTCCTGCTTTTGTGTCTCTGTGTTAAGAATTTTTCCATTAGGAGTTAATGAAGACCAAAACAGAGCTGAAAGAAAAATACAGAACTTTTATGCATCAGGTGAACACAAATACAACTCCAGATGAACGCTCATGTGTAAATAGACAGCTGTTTGCTAATAAATAAAACCAACTTGGTAATATATCAATGTTGTATTCACAGTTTCTTTCTGCTGGGCCCCAAAATCAGGTAATGTAGATAACAGTACTTGTAATATAAAACAGTTAGTGTCAGGGTGTATGTTTATTACAAATTTTATTTATATTTTCCTTATTTTTTTAATTAAAGCTGGGGTATGCTATATTTTGGAAAGGGAAATACATTTGAAAACAGATTTGAGGAATTTGAAAATACACAGTAACCCAGTGTTTCCTATGTATTAATTAATTTAATCTTATTTTCTTATGCCATTGTAGAGCTCTTTTTTTGTTTATTAGACCACAAATGAGACAAGAAATCGCTAGGTACCACACCCACGGTCCCTCCACCTTGCTCCCTGCCACTGTGGACTGTCTTGTATAAGCCACAGACGTGCGCCTTTGGCTACGATTAGCAGAAGGTGAGACTATTAGCAACATTTTCTCTCCATCTCAGAAACGCTTTACAGATATTGACCCATATTTTCCTGCATTTACTGTCAGACTCTCTCTTTGATGAGTTCATCTTCCGTTTTGTTTGCTTTGCAGTGTAGGCAATTGTTGCCAGTGCTGGAATAGCAACTTTTTCTGCTGGACTTTCCACCATTGAATCAGGCTGTCACTATCTGAAGAGATGTGCACATGCATCTGAGTTTTTAGACTAACTAATAGGATCGCCCTGTCTTTGAAATGACCTGTTATTGGCCAAAGTCTGCCGTCATGGACTAGATATTCCAAAGTCTGAAAACGAAGCAAAGAGGAGGAGCAGAAGTCTACTTTCCTCTCAGACCTCTTAAATAAGAATATGCTCAAAGGTTATTATGGAATTTTTTGCCCAATGATGCAAAATAAAACTGCCTACACCTGCTTTAATCTGTATGCAGGATATAATGTCTCAGCAGGTCAAGGTGGGGCTGCTGGGTATTTTAATCTATAAAAATGCATCATCTTTTATGCATTCCTCTGATGTCCATTTAGCTTAAAATTAGAATTCAGTTGCTAAACTTGCCGCATGGGACCATAACAGTGTTGCCACGAGTCCAGCTGAGCTGTCTTCTCCATGTTCTACACATCTATCATTAAAACTTTGGCGGTTTACAGAGAGGAAGTCTCACTACTTCCAGATAAATCAGCGAAATAAAGACAAAACCTTTCATGCGTGTCCAAAAAGCAGCGGCCCTCCAACCTCACAAACCTCAAAGCCAAGGCTGCAGAAAGACATATTTATTTTCATGGTTTCGAGAGGTATAATCTGATGTCATTATGTGGATTTGGCTGAGCTGAACGTCTACATCTGAGCGGAGTGGCTATAGTTTCGAAATCAGCACCGAAAAAGACACTTTTTTTTCTATACGGCAAGCATCTGTAATGTTTAAGTGATAATCATATATTTCAGTTTCTATTTTGCATTGAACAAATTTGTTACAGGATAAGGTTTCACATAATTTAGGAGAGCGTACGCTACTTCCTGAAGGATCTGGGTGATCTGGAGGATTTACAAGAAGCACTCAACATTCTCACCAGAACACCAACCATCATTTACTGTTGAGGACAACTCTATGAAAATTATGTTGAATACAGTTTTGGGTTTGGTTTTCTGTTTGTCTGGCTAGGATTAAACATCTTATATTTGTTTAGATGGACAGGTTTTTCCTGATCTGACCTCAAAGCCCACATCGCCCAATCCTGACCCTCAAATCCACCTCCACCGACCAACCCTCCACACTCTCTCTCCCCTTCTTCTTTGTAGTAAATGATGTCTCAAGAGGAAGAACGCAAGGAAGAGGTGCTTGCTTCCTCTAATTCCAACCACCTCACATGAAGCCCAGCTATACCATGAAGACGTGGGGGGTCCTTGAAATGTGCTCTGTGCCTATTTCCTCCACGCAGCCTGTCACAGCCAATGCGGCTGAGGACGACAGGAACGGCAAACAAGCACTTGTACGTCCATCACCGTTCTGACAGGTGAAGTAAAAGGTTGACAGGACTGAAATCCAGCTTGGCCCCCCAGACATGGCCTCCTCAGCTCTTAGTCCAGACTAGGGAAAGGTGAGAAATAAATTAGTAATAGGGCTTTACCTGTCAACAACACAGGCACTCTAGGCTATCGACCCACTGATGTGTTCTCAACTCAAACACGTTTACCCACAGTCTTAAAGTTACAGCAATGCACTCAAGAAATGGATTCAAAATCATGGAAGTTTGATCCCCGCACGGACGGCGTAAAGTTGGACGGGTGGTGAATCAATAGCTTTTGCGATACTCTCTTTAGTCACCGAGGTGCCCTGGAGCAAGGCACCAAGGTCAGTGGTAGCCTTTAAATGTCTACACACTTTCAGCTACGTTACTGCTCAATGTCACTTTGACGAGAATTAAACAACATTTATTTTCAGCCCTCCTCAAGCAAGTTTCAAGTCTGCAAGTTCTTCAATTTGCAAAACTTGCAGTATGTGTGTGTGCTGAAATGAAGCACTGCCAAACTAGGCAGTAATTATCATGTATACTGGGGGGACACATCTCCACCAGTATTCACTACAATGCCCCCCAATATATTAATAAAAAGGCAACCATGCACAGCTGTCTGAAATAATCATTAGCAAATGTTATCCTAATCATATATAAACTTAACAAATTGCTACTATCATTACTACCGGTTATAATATTACAGTGTACCCTAGTTCTGCGTGTGACGTTGCCATACCCCAGCAGAAGTCATTGCTGGACTGCTGTGGGAAGGTATAATCGATTACCAACACTGTACTGTGTCCCTGTTTTATTACTTTGAATGAAGAAAATAGCAGAAAACTAGAAGCTAAAGGTCCTGACACACCAAGCTGACAGTCGGCTATCAGTCGATGTTGGGATGTCGGAGAGTGTTTGTCGCCCCAGTTGCCCAAGTGTGTCCCGCACCGTTGGCCCTCGTCGCCCCATGTTGGCCCATGTCGCCTTTTTTTCCCGTTGATTCAGCATGTCGAATTGGTGTCGGAGGTGATGGAGCCCATCAGTGAATGAAATTACTCTGATTCGCAGTTCAGTTCAGCGCATGAGATGAGAACGAAAGTGAGGAAAGTAAACAAAGCGCTAAAGTCAAGAGGGTGTGAGAAAAGAACAAACTTACATATAATAAGATTATTTTTCATCAGCCATTGAGCTCTTTAGCAGAGACGTTTAAAGATGGCTTGTGTTATAGTTCACTGGCGCATGGTAAGTATACAATAAGATGCAATGCGATACGATACAATACAATATACTTTATAAATATGCTTTGATCTTGGAACACTGGATTGTGTTGTTGATGTGCTAAATGGCCAACTAGCCTCATGGTGGTTTCCCTTTTTGAATGATGGTTACAGACTACCGCTGTCTACTGGTGTGGAGAGTTATTTCCTCTCACACAAGCACAGAACTTACATGCTGGTGGGTCATCAGCTGTAGTCTTTGCGGTGTGTTTATGTGCAACTTTTTGACTGAAACACAGCGACGTGAGGCCACACAACAGTTCTAGTGCTAGTGCTAGTTCTTTGGCATTGGTTTGGTGTGTCTTGGCCCTAATATGAGTGTTATATAGACTTACTCACGGTCGACTGTTATGGTTTTTAATAAAGCCTTAGTATAAAACAGGGGTTCCCAACTGGTCCAGTCACGGGGCCCAAATTTCTCCTTAGTCCTTAGTTCAACGCCTACACAGTTCAATACATTTAGCGTCATACTTTCTTTGGCCATGTCGTCAAGCTAGTTTGCTGTCTTTGTGAAGTATCTGTCCGTTAGTCACTCACTCTACAACAGGAAATGGCACTTCAAAATGAAATCTCTTTGCCAGAAATCCACAGAAATTCAAAATAAAGTTTGTTTTTTACAAAGTTGACAAGTTTGAGAGTCACTTGCGGTCCGTTCAATATGGACCCATGACTTTTGGACTGAGATCCACCACTTGGAAACCACTGCTATAACAAATGTCATAAAAAAAGTTGTAGTCCAGCATGTCAAAAATAGTCAATACATAATATGTCATTGAAAAGTCATAAAAAGCCATAGAAATGTATTTCATAAAACACATAGTATAATGTGTCAGAACATTCTCCAGTGTGACCCTTAATCTTATGCTGGCCCCCTAAAATGGCACTCAGTCATCAAAACTTTGATCTATAGATTTTTGCTTCAAAATGCCCCAAAATGGTCTAAAAACTTCTCCTGTTGGGAAGTCTTCCCAAGGCCAGTGATTCCAAAGATGATATTTACAAGTAAGTAACCCACATTCTGTCTAGAAACAGGTATTTCAGTAATAATCGAAGAAGTGGACCTGGTAACTGAAAGCATCACTAAGCTGCACAGTGGAGCCATTCAAAGGACATACTACCATTTAAACCAAAGGCTTTTCTTTTACTGCCCTTATCCAAAGGAAAATCTCCCGGCTTCAGGTGTATCACATATCAACCAGCCTCTGAAATTAGCAAAGGAATTTGCCTAATTGAATTTGCAATCAACTTAGGTTTCAGCCCCGTAAGTCTGCTTCCATTTGTGCTCTTTGTAGCACCATTAAAAGAAATAAATGTTCATCTTAAAATAATACTTTATGGCTGGACTCTTAATTGATATAAACTCAAGACCTTTCCACACAAAAGAAAAATATTTTCTCTACACATCTGGCTTCAAAGCCGTCGGCCATCAACACTCTCTAATTTATAGATGGAGCGCTTTGTAATGCAGCATTCTTGGTGCATTTCGTTGGCCTTTTGCAGGATGCTCTACAAGCCTCATTTTTAACCATCAGACTTTCATGACCCCTTAAATCTTTCTGTGGGATTCTACAGGCTGGTAAAATGGTTATGACCTATTTATCTGTTTTATGGACTCCCTGGCCATTTCAGATGGGCAAAAATCAATGTCATTTTTGACTGAAATCGATCGAATTTACTGGTGGTAATTTGAACATGCAGTGGAATAAGGTTACAAGGGAATTCTGGGCTAGAAAACCACTGACGGGGAGATTTCGACCAAGTCAATAAATACTGTGATTGAGTTTAAGGTTGAATATGTAGAAAATGGGAAGAGTGTTAAAATAACCAATTCACTGAGCCTTTATAAAAATATATCATTTTTATATTTTTGTTTTAATCCTCCAGCTTCTGGATACTTTAATTTCATGTGAATGAACACATGGCTTCAAAGAAAAAAAGGGATACAGCACGTTTTATATGACAAGACAAAGACATCATTGATCATTTTGTTGTGAAAGCCACATCTTGGTAATCCCTCTCTTCCTCTCGCCATCGCTGCACTGTCTAATGATGCACAGATTGACACTGTGGCCCCTCCTCCTCTCCTTTCCTCTTCTCTGCCCATCTGTGTGAAAGATCCTAGCGTACAATACTGCTTCTGCATGTTCCCTTAGATGTGCCTCCCAGCCTGGGAGAATAAGGGATTAATGAGATAGATTTATCTTTTCTGGTAATACACCCGCCATTGTTTTCTCCATGCATGTCCTAAATGCATCCCAGAGTGCCTTGGGAGAGGGCTGCATCATTGAGTCCCATAGATCAGTGGCGTGGCGTTCTATTCTACATTCCCATTTCCCTTTAGAGGAAAGAGCAAGACGTGCATGCATACACATATTATTCACTCAACATTTCAGCACTTTAACAAGTATGTTATTCTGAGTTTAGAAATGAATATTACAAGTGCTGGATTTGTGAACGTCTCGGACTGTCATGCATAGCTTAAAACATAGCTACAATATTATATACATTGTATTATGAATAATTAAAATATATTGTTTTATAGCTATTTAAACAATAAAACTAATAAAAGCATACTTTTAAAGTGTGCTGATGTACTTAGAATAGTCTCGATTTGTTCTATATGCTTGAAAACACAACTATTTTAACCAATAAGATGTGTTTATGTATCTAGTTGTGTTCTTATTAATGTAACACATCTTCTCCAACTGATTTTTATTATCTTAAATCACTGGAAATACAAAAGACAAAGCAGTTATTAAATGCTTTCCTGATTACCCTACAATCCATATCAATACAAACCATGATTGTACAATTTACAGAGACTACATACATGAACTCATCAAAGAGCAATCTGAAACAACCTGGAGCTACTCATATACACGGATAGACAATTATAGTGTCCTTAGGAGAGTAGTTAAAAAAGGCTAAGAGTCAATAATGACTTACATGTTCTTATTTGGTTTTGTCAATGCTTTTGCCCTCACTGGGAAATTGTTTTGCTGCACTGCCTCAAGGATGATGTAAATTAGCCAAGATTTTTTACATTACTGCCATGCAGATGAATATGCGAAGGCTCCATCTTGGAGGACAATTACACCATTTATGTAGATTGTCAGCGCAGCACCCATTTACACATAGATTAATTGGTTATAGTGAAATTTAAAACGAATTGTTGATGGAAATAAAGATTATCTTTACAAGTATTGTTTCATAAAATGCAATTAAAATATCACACTCGTCTTCTAGATGAATTTATGCTTGAGTTAAATTGCACAGTACATCCAAAGAAACACATAAATCCCTGTCAGGACATATCTTCCATAGCATCTGTTTGAATAGTCAGCTGCTAAAAATGAGAGGACACACACTGTAATTATCGGGGCATGAATCACACACACTATCCTCCCACTGCCATGCATTCCTGCCTGGGTGGCAAACCGGAGAAAAACACACAGTGACCCCGGAGACTGGTGGGTGTTCTGCTAACAGGTGAAGAACCAGCTTTCAGCACGCCAGAGATCAAGTTTCCCTTCAGAAACCTGGCGAGAGCGCAAGAGCATTGATGACTGTTAATGCTGCGTGTTCAAAGTGTGAGAGCGTGCGTGTGCATGTGTGTCTTTCTCCAATCGCACTGGCCTAGAGCGAATCAGACACACATATACCCCCAAAGTCCCTGACCTCCCAGTGTGAATGGCAAGTGTTTTGGAAATTTACAGTGGGAGTGATTAGCTCATATTAAAATGCAGCTTAACAGCCAACTTCCTGAAAATTTCACAGGGGTGAAGTAGTCGCTGGTGTTTAGCCATCCCAGTGGTGGCAAGTCTTCCTGAGTGAGTGGCCAAGGGCTTCCGTAATTACCGATTTGGAATTTTTTTCTGGCCTGTTTAGGGCTTCAAGGTGAAAAGAATGAGATCATATCCAAGTATCGTGCTTATTCAGCGTGGGGAGTTCACTCGAAATGGCTTCAAACTTAAGCAAGCTGTCCACCATTTGAGCAGGCCAGATGTGCAGTGGTCTGACAATCATGCGCACATATACTTCAGATTCATTTTTCCTCTCACGAGAGCCACGTTAGTTTTCTTATGTTTGAAGGTGAAGAGAGGAGACGAGGCTAAACCTGCAGAACCAGCAGCTTCCAGAGAAACAAATGAGTGATCGCTCCGCTGGAAGACTTTAGCCCCGGTGTCACAGTAATGTGCGCGGCTGTCTTGACTTGAAATGGCGACGCAACTGAAGAGGGTTTCCTCCCCTGAATCCCCTCGCTCCTCTCCACACATGCACAGCCATCAGCAGGTTAATTAACTGTGAAAGCTGCTCACTTGAAACCTTAAATCACTCATTCAGCGTTCTGTCACGAGCCGCCAGCTTAACCACGCTGACGAGGGTTCCGCCTTGTTTACCCAACACAGGAGACGGCGGCACGGAGGTGGGGAGGGTGGGGATTTAGGTGGTGTGGTGAGGTACTGAGCGGGGGGCATCGAATTTGGACGGCGAGGATGGAAGGAAAGTGTCAGCGAGCGATCTAAAATCACATGAAGAAACGTACCCCTGGGTGTCACCATAAATGTGTGGCTGCTCTTTCTCCTATCTGTGTGATTGCAGACTGCCATTCTTTGTGCCATGTGAAACGTAATCTGTCGATTCAGACTGTTTGAATAAGAACAGGTGGATTGGATATGAGAGTCTTGGGTATTTTGGAGGTGAACCAATCCCACCCACTCCACTGACATCCCTCCTGAGCACATGCACACCCAGACACCTTCTTTGTCTGACGTAAATTCTATACCGGTATATATGCAAACGCTCAATTCATTCCTTCTTATCTGCCGAACCATCCTCTCTGCTACAGGGCAACATGGCGAGGAATTCCTAGCATTCCACGGCGAAGGTGGCACGGACTTTTTGGGTGACATCTGTCTGCCAGGCAGCCAACCGCAAGCTGATCTCCTTCACGCCCTCCAGGGCTCGTATTATTCCTGCCTCCGTAGGTCATCCATAATATCCAAATGTGTTTGCTTAGGGAGAACTGTGATGTTTGCCTGTTTTCCCTCATTAGTCAAAAGGCTGCGGCGGGATAGGCCTCTCTCTCAGGCCCAACGGAGAGGTTGCGCTCATGTCTGCTCATTTCTCCTTTTAACAGGTTGGACATCTCAGAGGCGCGGGTTCATTTTGTTCTCACTGCAGGGGTATTGACCACTAATGGCACCCTTGGGAGGGCCGGACTAATATGTAAGAGCTTTCAGCAACAGCAAATATCTGCGACACAGATTTGGATTCACTTATGTTGTGAAATAATCCATTCATTAAAAAAGGATGAGATGAAAACCAAGTTACACTTTGAAATGTGGCTCGAAAATGTTTTCCCTTTGACTGCTAAAGTGCAAACAGTATTGACCATAAACTAAACGACCAAGCGCTGTTGTGAGAACGTCCCCCTTTTCTCTCCCTGCCTTCACAATCCTCTGTCCTTCCTTTGAAACATCACCAGTGAATATCACATCCATAAATCACCCCCCATCCAAATAATCTCATAAACTTTTTTACAGTGTAATTCATGCTCATCAGCATTCTTTGTTTAACATTTATGTTTATTGATAAATGAAGATAGGTTTAAATAATTCAGACCAAACATTAGCTGTGAGCAAGGAGATTAATAATTGATGGGGTGTGTGAAGGGCTGGGCCACTCTGGGAATAGATAATATTAGCTTAATGCAGGGCTGTGTGAACAGGGGAAGTGTAATGGACCCGCCGCCTTTAACTGATGATGGTTATTGTGGCCTGAAAGTTGTTACAAAAGGGGGAAAAAAAAGGGGTCTGAGTCGTGCAGAGGGGGGAGGGGTTGTAGTGCGGTCATAGATTTGGCTCATAGGAGCTGACAGTGCAAATTGTGGTTTTAATAGCAGGAGGTTTACACATTCTACAGAGAGGCCCTAATGGCCGGTCCTGTGCTTAGCGTAAAGGGAGAAAAATGGCCCTGTGCTATTAAAATGAAACTTGAGAAGGTCCTTGCTCTTAGTTTGGTGTTTTCCTTTTTTTCCCCCACAGTCTAACTCTGTCTCTCCATCACTCATTTTGATCCCCTCCTGTCCATTTCCTGCTCGGGGTCTCACTTAAGTTTGCCCACACACCCTCAACGCAGCGCCTCGCAAAGTGATCCAGTGCAATGACCCTGTGTGTGACAGGCAGCCTCATTTTACTCAGACAACTGAGGACACGACCAGGTCACTGCGAAAGTCTGAGCCTGTGTAGCTGATACTCTTCTTACGATAATATCTGCATTACATTAAATATGGATATATGAAGAGACTGGGATGCTTTGGCCGTCTAAGGCCACTACTGTCGTTCCCCGGAGAAGCGCACAGTGCTATACATACAACAAAGCCATATTATTGAGGCATCATTATTTCTTGTACACAAAAGCAGAAGGCAGCAATGTTAGATATTACCCATATGCTTATGTTAATGGCTGCTCAGCGCCTGCAGGTCAGCCTGCAACAAAAGGGCCTCATTTACTCTCCAAGGGATACTATTCTTGTTGTGCCAGGCTAGTAAAAAAAGATGCAGAGGGGTAATGTGTATCAAAGGCAGAGGAGGACCCCTTCATTCTATATTGCTATCACAGCAGCATATTAGCATCTAAACAAAGGAAGCAGAATCCCCTGCAGCGCAGCAGTGTTTCAAGTGGTCACTCACAGCCTTTATTTATTTCTCAATCCGACACATTTTATGCTGAGTAGCAGAATTCAGCGCACACTCCCCCACCACCACCACTACCACCACCAAAAAAAAAAGAAAAAAAAAAAAATCCTCTTGTGTCTTCAGCACAAAAGTGTTGAAGTTGCTGCTTCTTCTCTTTTTCTTCTCTCCCTCTCTCATGTTTGACTTTATCACAGAGCTATGACAGCTGTCATCACTCCTCAGCAGGCCTCAGATCTGCATTTCAAGGTTTGCAGGTTCACCGGTTCACGAGGTTCTGCTTGGGCAGACAACACAGGCAACGCGTCTGAACCCCCGTCTTCTGATGAGTCCCTCTCATAAACAATAGGTCGCACATACATGCAAAGCGCCGCCAAAACATGTAACACCTCGGGAGCATTAGTGTCGTCTTAGCTGAGGTAAAGTAGAGAGCTATGTGTGGGACTCATTATCAATAACACACACAGGTAATAGCGCTGCTGTAGTGATGCTACATAAAGATCCCACTGTATGCCATCAATAGTAATCCTTGTATCAATAATTATAAACATGCAATGTTTATTTATGACGTCACATTTTTTAGATATTTTTCTAATATGTAGCCTATGATGTCTTAAAGACTTTGAGCCATGTAGAGGAATGCAAAAAGAGGGACAGAATGAGCATTAAGCCAGAAACAAGGGAAAGGCCAGTGTGTCTTTAACAGAATAAGGAGTGATGAAAGAGGATTGTTGGTTGGTGTTGTATTGTTGCAGTTGATATGTTTTATCTATCTGTCTGCTCCCTTTAAAATTTGAAGATTGATGTGATTAGCGCCAGTTAAAGGAATACTTCACCCCTAAAATGACCATTTGTGCATCAATTACTCACCGCTTGTTAAACTGAATTTGAGGAGAAAGCTTTGTTTTTCTCGCATGTCTCTACGGTGGACAAAGAATTTATGATAAATTTAAGTAAAAGGGAACAGTGTTTAACAACAGCAAAACATCTGTTTTACAAACTATCACACAACTCCTACAGTATAATCTAAGTATCATTTATCCCAGGGTGTCAAACTCATTTTAATTCATGGCCCTTATTCAGCCATATCTGATCTCACGTCAGCTGGACCAGTAAAACCATTGTAGAATAACCTAGAAATGATAACAACCTTCACTATTTCCTTTTCTTTTAGTGTAAAGAAGTACAAGTACATCTTAAAAACATGTATCTATTTAATAACAGATGATGTTCAGCCTGAGATATCTCAAGAAAAAAGTGTAATCTTTAACGATATGTCAGTCCACGACTCGCTGTCATTACATTTTTCCATACGTTCCACTCTTTTGCAGTAATGCTGGCATCAAGTTATCCTTGTCTTACAAACCATTTACATATCTAAAGTTTTGGCAGTACCTTAGCTGTAGGGTTCCACCAAAAGTGTTTGGTCTGATACAGATTATTTTGTACTGAAGCTGCTGTCTGACAATATTTTGCAAACCGTTCAATATCTATAAATATGACCACAGTATTTATTTGTTCTTTTTTCAGAGGACAGTGTTCTGGTCAGGGTGGACAAGCCTCTGAAGCAGCATTTTACATGAAGCAGGACACTCATTTAACTTGCAGCCTTCACAACTGCTTCAAACTGTGCAAAGTCAACTAGTGGGCCAGATTGGACCCTTTGGTGGGCTGGTTCTGGCCTTCAGGCTGTATGTTTGACACCCCTGATTTATCCAGTTGTATGCTCAGTACTTCCCAGACAACCCTGAAATGACGGAGAAACTCATCTCTGCTCTATTTAAAGCCAGGCTACATTGAAACAAACAGCAATTTTACTTTGCTAAACACGGAAGCTGTTGGTCTACCCCTTACTCGATTAGTAGTTCGTTTGTTATTTTGTGACTCTGCTAAATCTGAAAAGCCTTTGAAATGCCAAAATTAAATACCAACACAAATAAGACACACTCACAAAAGACTGTAAAAAAAAAAAAAAAGTAACACAATCTATGCAGCACAGCCAGAAAGATCCACAGATTTTTCCTCTTTGACAAAGCCTGGCACCTACATTACATTTACACTTACTACTGGTAGGCAGATTTTTTATTTATTTATTTACCTTTTTAAAGAGCCAGGATAGCTACTTCCTCCATTTTCCAGTTTTTATAATAAGCTAAGCATCTCCTGGCTGTAGCTTTACACAGAATACTGTAAAAATCTCAGAAGGAAATTTGTCTTTGGCTTCACAGACATACATACACCTATAAAACGTCCTCTGCCATGGGTTCGGACAGTGGTTTTCAAACTTTTTGTGCCCAAGGCACACCAAAGGGCAAGCCAAAATCTCAAGTCACACCTGTATTCATATCTGTGCACAATAGCTTCCTTAACATGTGTTACGAGTCTTGTCACGACATAAGAAAATAAAAAAAAAAGCGCTCCAGCTTTCTCC
>JAPZEB010000007.1:12638277-12653271 GCA_029783705.1 Chaetodon striatus
GATAAGTCTGCAAAAATCATGCGTCATTCACAAATGGGGTTGGGACAACAGCTATCCAGGGCAAAGGGGTTTCAGCCTATATAATAAAACCTTATTCTCTATGTAACTCATGGAGTACAAGTACATAAATGATCCCTATCTAAACAAACTGAAGACTCTGTGAGCAAAATGGGAAGAGGTCAAATGTAAGAGGAGTTTTAAAACATGACATTAGACAAGTTCTGTATGCTTAAGTTGTGTCACAGCTTGATTACTGTTTTGCGATTTGGTCCAGCGCTTCAATAAAAGGATAAAAAAAAATACAAGTGGCTCAAAATAAAGCAGCACGTTTTACATTACAGTGCTCTTACGTGAAGAATATGAGACTGAGTCAGCCAGAGACCCACCTACACTTTGTTAAATTTAGTTAGAAACATGCTGGCATGGGGCTGGGTAATATATTAATATTAAATTGATTTGTGATATGAGACTAGATATCATCTTAGATATTGGATATTGTAATATCATAAGTGTTTTCTGGTTTTAAAGGCTGCATTACAGTAAAGTGATGTCACTTTATGAACATACAAGACTTTTTTGTCTTTACCCACTCACTATATCCACATGACTGATGATTATTTAGCAAAAATCTGACTGTGTAAATATTTTTTGAAAGCATCAATAATCAACCCTATAATATCGTCCATATTGATACTAAGGTATTTACTTAAAAATATTGGGATATTTGATTTTCGTCATATAACCCAGCCTTTTACTGTCAACACGATTACCTAATATATTGTGTGAAAGGTTGTTGTCTAATTTTGCTCAGCACAATCATTAAACTAAAGCAAAAACAAGTATAATACAGAAAACAGTTGTGTACAGAGCCATAGTCAGGTGGAATTCACTGCCAGTGTATATACAGTAATTCAAGAAAATGGTAAAGATCAGTTTAAATTTCTATTTAGATAGTATCTTGAAACATTTCTGGAACCAGAATTAAATTGTGTGTGCATAAAGTATGAAAAAACTGTGGAAAAAATAGCATGTAAACCTGGGTAAAAAGCAGAATTCCCCTTTGACAGAAAACGAGAAATGTATTTTCATCACGGGGAAACGCGGCAGGACAAGAATGAGAGTTAAGGAGGCAAAAGTCTGACAAAGGCAGGTGGGAGGTGTGGTGGATGGCTCAAACAAACCCCAACTTTCACCCAAGAGAGTGATGTTTGTGTCCCGTAAGGTTATCAAGCCAAACCCTGTTCTTTTTTCCTAGACCCAACCACGTGCTGTTGTTGTGTAAACCCAGCCACGTGCATTAGTTGTTGAAGGAAAAAAAATGTCAATTTGTTTATTTTGAAGTGTATCTTGAAAGAAGACAATGCATGTAACGGGCAGAACTTGACACGTTGTCCTAGAACATCAAGAAACAATGCACCCAGGGTACCTGTCATGTTGTAGCTGGACGTGGAAAGTCCACAACCAAACGTCGATAAGTGACAAGATCGGAGTGAGAATGTGTTGCATAATCACCTGAAACAAAGAAACGGAGCGGGTCCTCTTCCACCAAGTCCGCCATATTGTATCTACAGTAGCTAAGAGCGGACAAACCAAACACTGGGTCTAGATAGGGTCATTTGTGTTCTCGTATGTTTGTGTTTTTGCATTAGCCGCCATAGTTCTGCTACAATCTTGGCACAGACTTTTCGGTTCTGCAACCTTACCATTAGATACCACTAAATCCTACACACTGTACCTTTAAGAACTCTTTTTTTGTATGATGAAGAAAAAAAAATGTGTGCCATGAATTATAAAGATGATGTGATGTGAATGATTTGTAATTCTGTGTCTGGATGACAATTTTGTTTGATTGTTACTTCAGTGAGATGACCTCTTTTGTTGGTTGTGTTTATGTGGCTATAGCGCGTATAAGTGTGAGTGAATGTACAGTATGTGTTTGGACCCCAGGAAGAATAGTTAATGCTTACACTGGTGCTAATGGGGATCCTAATAAAGGAAGAAAGACAGAATTAGCGGCTATGACCTCTGAAGGCATCCCAGCCTGCTATTCCCAGCCTCTCTTCCATGAGGTGAAAATGTATCCAGAGGCAATCCAGTCTCTATGATGTTCAACAGCATGTACCCATTAAAGGCAGTGCATGGAGGAGTGCGCACACACACATAAACACACATGTATACACACATGGAAACGTACACATGCTTGCGCATACACACACAAACACACAGATCCAGGGCTCTAACTCGCAGTCTGCATTGATCTCCCCTGTCATATATCATTAATGAGGGTATTAAATCCATGTTTAGGAAGCAGAAGGCTGGCTTTAAGTGGGGTTTGCTAGAGGAGCTCATAACGCAAAAGACCCTCACTGAAATCTCCCCCAAGGAAGGGCCACTCTCTGGCTCTCTTTGGCTGAGGAGCACATTAACGGAGTGATGTCATGGTGGCTCATATCACTGCTACTGTCCAGGGACAAGGGAAGGAGAAAATTCAAGTCTGTGACCCATAAACTGACCCTGAGCCAGCTAATGATGATGGACAGAAATCACCAAAGGCACAATTATATATTTCAAGTATAAAACTGCCTCTACCAAAAAACTTGTGCAACTAAATTATCATTTTAGCTCATATTTGTTGATTTTTTTAAATATTGTAAGCAGCAAGGAGCAAAGAGAAAGTGCCTCCTTATATAAACCTTGTCATACTGTACACCAGCTGTATTGATCAGTCTAAAATTCTCCCCTATGCGCCTCACCCCCGGGTTATCATCGCATCATTATCATCCGGAGTTTGGGGAGACGCTACAGTATGATATGGCAAATGGACTTGCTATTGATTTTGACAGAGAGGGAGAGAGAGTGGCAGATGGAGAGGAAGTCAAAAGGGAACATCTGGAAGGGGACAGGGAGGAAGGGTGCGTGAAGGGCCGCGGGTGTTAGACGATACAGGATAGCGCAAGGAACACACACCATCCTGTTGAAATCCGTGTCAGAAAAAGCAGAAGTAAGAGCTTCTGTAGGACAAATATTTGAAATCCGAGCCGCACGGAAAATAAGCAGAATACGTCTCTTCATATTTTTTTTGCTCTCATCAGAAATGATCAAAAAAGACAAAATGTCCATTTTTATCTCGTCTTAAAGGAACGCAAAGGCTGCAGCACTTTACACCACATTAGAAAATAGCAACTTTGCTCTGACTAATCCCATTATAAGAGGGAGTCTTTGCTTTGGAGTGTAGCTGAGGTGTTAATGTGATGAGCAGCGTGAGAGTTGAAAAAAAAAAATAAAAATGGGGCAATCCTTCCTTTCGGGAAAGGGATATCCTGAGGCACGGCTATATAGACCTTAAGTGCTGACAAAGAAGATATTGTGTTTTTCCAGTAATCCTTTTAAACACCGCAGGGCAGAGGCATACAGTTAATTTCAGAGTAATGCTGTTAAATTTCATTGAAGAAAGACTCCCATTGTGATCTTATCATTCATTTATTCCGAGCCAGATAGAAAAAGGTGAATATTCATAAACTTACAAGTCAGAGTCTGCTTTTTGTGAAAGGAAAAATGTCTGAGAAAGTGAAATAATGGCGGCAGCTCCTTTAGAATCAGGTCATCCACACACGCCAAAAGGCCAATATTTTTTTTCTCCTTTCCTCCCACTGGCTTGGTTTGTTTTGTTCTGCTTGATTAACCAAGAATGCTGGAAACTGTATGTATTGTTTCCGCACCATGAGCAGTGTCTAAAATATTTGCTGTGCATTAAATACTTTAGCAGACAATCAAAATCCTTTCAGCACTCCCCATTACTGTGAATAGGCTTAAGGGGAAATAATGTGCTGGGCATGCTGGTTTCGGAAAACATGTCAACAATTCATCGTCGGTGGAGTTTCTCGCTGTCAGGTGGAGCTTACTAGGGGCTACGATTAGCGCGGATTTGTGTGATGCACCATAACCTTGACACTGAACTGTGAAACAGCTTCACGCAACATTCCAAAGCACCTGTCAATCACCTCACACCTACATGGATAAATACCCATCTGCTAAGGCGGCGCTTTGAAAGAAGTGGTACAATGAGTTCTGTGTGGCTGTTTTAGTTACATCAGGAATATGTTTTGAAATATATTAACGGCTGTGTTTTCGGTTCTTGCATCACAGCTGACACTGTGGCATGCAAAAATCAACATTACTGACAAATTGACCCTCATAGTTTGTCTGCAGGGACTGAGTTTGGGGATTGTAGTCGACTTTAACTGACATTAAGATGAAATAAAGTGTCAAAGGTCCAGTGTGTAGGATTTAGGGGGGTATATTTGCAGAAATAGGACATAATAAGTATGTTTCCTTTAGTGTATAATCACCTGAAAATAAGAATTGTCATGCTTTTGTTACCTTAGAATGAGCCATTTATATTTACATAGGGAGCGGGTCCTCATGTATGGAGATCGCCATGTTGCACCACCATGTTTCTATAGTAGCCTAAAAAGGACAAACCAAACACTGGCTCTAGATGGGGCCCCACCGCAGTGAGGGCGTTAAATTTTATTTTCCTTGCTTTCAACAACATAACAGCTGTAATGCATCCAGAGTGGAATACTAAAATCACATTGAACATTGTTCATTTTTAGCTTCCTTATACCTACTGTGCAAGTATAAGTCATCTAGCAATTAAGGAGGCAAATGCAATAGCATTTGAATAGTGTCTATGAAGAGGTATGTTCTCTGGAACTACTCTGAAAATGGCAATTAGTGGGGAAGGGCTAAGTTTGACTCCAAATACCACAGAAAAAAAACACTGCTTTCTTAACGTGAAACTGCTTTATCCAGTGTTTCTACCGCTTTAAATCCCTGGGTTCATTTGTTTTGTGGAGGAAGAGACCTCTGCGGATAATTCAGCTCCCGGTAAAACACTCCTGAACATCTAGATCTTAAGTCACTGGAGAAAAAAGGTAAGCACACACTGCAATTTGACTCCAGACATCACAGAAATAAAGCACTGATTTCTTAATGTTAAACTGCTTTATTCAGTGTTTTTACCAGTTTAAATCTCTGCTGCTGTTTGTTTTGTGGAGGAAGAGACCTCTGCAGATAATTCAGCTCCTGGTAAAAACACCCTGAATGTCTGGATCTTAAGTCACCAGAGAAAAAAGGTAAGCACACATTAGCAGGCTGCCCATCTGTGACCTGCCATACAGCATACGAGAAACACTGATTTGTAACGTGAAACTGCTTTATTCTGTTTTTGTATTACTTTAAATCACCTGGTCTGTTTGTCTGGGAGAGGAAGAGACCTCTGTCGATAATTCAGCTCCCGGTAAAAACCTCCTGAACCATGAACACTTACAGAATTCTAACTGGGAGAAGTTTTAGCTCTTTGTAATCCTCACTGCTAGATGCTACTAAATCTTACACACTGTTCCTTTAAATATCTTGTACTCTTTGCCCTTCACTTTCTCAGCGTGGACCTTGAGAAACTACTGCCAGCTGCATCGGATGTTGGCAGAGCTCTCTCCTCGTCACTAGACTTTCTGACTAGACTGTCTTTTCCTTACCACCAGCACAGGTGGATCCTCACTGGAGCCCGCTCTGTTGTTGAAGCTTTGTCTGCTGCGAGAGCGCCATTAACAGTAGAGGTTATGTGAAATGTGAGGGAGGGAGGAAACACATTTTTCAATACATTAATTTTCGGGAAGCATCTTTCACAAATGTCTCCGTTATTAGCTGACCTGTGGGAAGGGGTTGAATGAGTTTCACCCAGCGTTCAAGGTAGGATAGCAGCGTTTAGGAAGGGCATAGGTCAGAGAGCATTCGTTTTCGTAAAACTGGCTTTAATCACGCCTGTGCCACTTGTGCTTTGGTTGAACTGCAGCGTGTGTGTGTGCATGTATGAGTGTTTTAAGACCATTAAAAAGACAACTTATTCTTCTGCACCTAATTAAATCTGCATACTTCACAGTACTTTGCTCTTCTTCAACACTTCTAACACATGTACAGGATGTAAAGTCAGACTAACTACAGTAGCCAAAAGGAAAACAAAAAGGAAATAAACCAATTAACAGTTAGACGTCTGTTTGAATTTATCGCAGGTTTTTTAACTGGAACTTTTCCCTGCCGACGTCTGCACATACAACATCTCATGGCTGAGAAATACAGGAAGTCTGGCTGCTTTGCCAGGGGAAACCGGAGGTGTCATGAGGGCACCCCACCGAGAGGAAAGATGGGCCGAGGTGTGGTGGAGTAGTCAGAGCACCTCACAGGGGACCAAAAAGGATTTCACACCAGTTGTGTCCAATTGTTTCGGCTTATCCCAGAATATATCGCTGGTTATTAACCAACTCCACCTCGCTGGCAGGAGTTTGAAAGCTACAGAGCAACAGTCCTAATGGGAAGCTTAGACACCAACGAAAATTATAATTGCCCAGAATGCTTTTGTAAAAACACTGAGTGGCGTTTCTGTTGTCATGAAGCTCACAGGATTAATACCCCGGCCTCGCCTCCCGCCATTCCTCCTGGATTAAGGCTTTGGCAGGGCGGTGAAGCTGTCAGTCAGCAACATGTCTGGACTCATCATCCACTAATCATCAGAGTTTATGAAAGTCTCTCACCTCTGACAGGTTAGGATGACTGATACCTCACAGCAGCAGGCCCCACTGCCTCAACATGCACTTTAGATCCCATCTGAAGCCTCCAAATCAAAACAGGATGAAATGGCCACACTCCTATCACTGAGTGTTTGGGAATAATTCCCCCATGGGCAGATTAAAAGGGTATTTTTTCTGGTTTGTGCCTTGATGGAATTCACCATGTAGAGTTTGACAAAGGCTGGCATTCTCTTTGACGTCTCTTCATCCGGCGCTCTGTGCCATCGGGGCTCTGGAGGGTGGGAGATGAGTGGCGTGGTGAGGTACACATTTGCCTGCTGGTGTGACGTAAGGGCAGTGTTTATGCGACATCATAAATATGCATGTTGCTTCGTGCGATACAGGGGCATTTATGATGTTGGAGTGACAGTATTTGCACTTTTAGAGGTCATTTACCTGTCATCCACTGTGACAGTGGGGACGAACAAGGCAGAGGACAACAACTGCACATCACGTCTACTGGACAGGATGATTTTAAAGGCTTTGAGTGGCTGGGTGCAGTGGTGTAGTGGAGGGTATACGCAAGTATACAGGGTATATCCGCCTCTTTTTCTGACCATTTACAGTATACCTCCTTATCAACCAAAAAGCCATTGGAATATCTAAGAGAGTGCACCCACTTCCTACCTACCTTGTAGTTAACCCTGGTCATCAGCTACCACTATACCACTGGCTGAGGGATATATGTTGCCAAATAGTTGACAGAAGATTGCGGCTAGGTATTGTAGCTCATACAGATCAATTAACAAAATATTGAATACAAAATATTATATTATTGTTCCTCTTTTATATATGAGACCTGAAAATTAGTTGGCACAAGTTAAATAATTCAATCTTTAGGGCATCTTTGCACCCTTGTTTATTTGCTGTATCTCTGGAAATGACTATGAATGCAACCATAAATTTTCCTCAAGCAGAAAAGATAGTTTACTCTATCTGAAAACTACATCAATGCCTAAATAATAAATCTTCACTTCAGCCAAACTTAATATTTGGTTATTCATGATGCTATATACATTTGCAGTTAAAATATTGCTGCATTTTCTTTCAAACAAACCCACAGTTATAAAGCAATTAGGGCAGAGCTGTTTTGCAGGTGTGTGTTCAGTCGCACGCCGTACTTCTTGCCTTGCGTTCAACAACGTCAAGCTCGCTCTGGCCCGCACTCTCTCACACATTTTGGCTGCGCTGCCCTGCCTGTTTCTAACACCATGACAAACCTTTGCTAGACTGATAAATTGTTTATTTTGAAACTCTGAATTCCAGACTTCAGAAAACAGAATAGAGGCAGTAGTCCGGAAACACAAATATTTTTCCACTTTTCATACTTCCAGACCTGAAAAATGGCTACAATCAAATTCCATACTGTGTAGGAACCTTGTAAGATAGTAGTGGCGATCCATAAGATAAAAGGAAAGGCTTAAGTGTACAGGACTATTAACACCATTTTACACCACCAAACATCCCTTGTGTGACTTCCTTGAATTAGAACAGTGGTCTTACACATATGTAGTGGTTTAGGAATGATTAAGATGTGGTGGCCAGAAGAAAGACAGGAAATGTAAAAAAACAGATTGAAGTCTGTGTAAAGTAAAAAGGACAAAAAGTTCAGCTCCAAGTATTTATAATGCTACCCCCACAATATTAGAGTGTGCAATAAAAAGCAAAAAGAATGGCAAAAAACCCCACACTGTTCTCTTTCTCTCCCGGATACTGTCCATAAGCTGATTGGGGTTAATGCACTGGACAATAGCTCAACACTGCACCTCTGTTCTGCATTATTATGCTCCTTTTTTGGGACAGTGTGGTGCTACTTTGGAGTATAAACGAGCCCTCGCCTCAAAATAATATTTCCCAGACCTAAACACCATGTGGTATCACTCGGATGGAAGAGTAGCAAGGCTGATATCATCGAGCCTCGTGACCTAAAGCTTGTCCTATGGACGTATGAAACCATTATAAAGATGTCTGGTCTATGACACTGTGCCTGTTCACCTTCTGTGAACTGTAGCTCCGGGAAATAACTTCTGAATACATCAAGCAGGCAGATATATAGAGTAAAGGGTTTGAGGGCTGCAGAATTAGAATTAGTATAAATATATTTATTAGTATATTGAAATAAATAAGCTGTATTAAGTGTATTAATTGAAATTCTGTGAGGACATTTTGTATTTTATGGAATATATTCATCAAAAGAATGAAGTAACTGTCCGACAAGTTCAGACAACAAACTGAACAGAAAACATCAAATACTGTAGATGATGTCATCTTAAAGGCAAGCGGAGGCAGAGATGGATGAGTCCTCTCCTTGGTCGGCACAAGGTCAGTTTGATGAGCCACGATGAGTTCTGGACATCAATGTGCCCCAGCTGCAACCCCGTCTCCTCCCTGTCCCGCCTCAGACGGATCATGTGATGTGCAGAGCTATGTCCAAACGAACACAGGTGCTCTGATTCGTCCTGCATGTTCCAGCACAAATCCAGGCATCCAGGGAGCCGCATTACCCCTCCCCAAAGACCATCTGCCCCAGGGAGACACTGATCCTGTGGATCTAATGTCAACACCGAGGGGATGTTTGGGAGCAATGGTGGAATCTTAAGTATTGAGTCAGAGGTAAAGGCGTGTGTGCAAAAGACAGTAGGGTAAGGGATAGGATTTCTTTGCAATCACTGAGAAGGTATATCCAATGTAAAATATTACACACATGTAAAGGTATTAAAAGAAATGCAACAGCTGAGTAATAAATAATGTATGCTGTGGGATATCTATACTGATAGAGGAAGTATTCAGATCACTCAATTAAGAAAAGTACTTATACCACACTGTGAAAATGTAACTGTAGCTCCTTTCACTACAACACAAGCACAGGTCGGTTCTCTCAAACGGCCGTATATTTGGGCATTTCTGTCTCTCTGAAGCATCTCCTTCTTGTCATGCCTTGAAAACTACTTTTAAGAGTAAACATAACAGAGAATGCATCAATGCAGCGTACAAAGTGCAGCATGACAGAAAATAAAATGGCCGTCAGAACATGGGACGCAAAGTGAAATAAAATACCTTGTTGGCTGCTTGCCATGAAAAGAGTTTCCAAAAGCTCTTGAAGTCCTTTAAACATCTCTCTGACCATCTTTCTGACCATCCACTTCGACCTCAGACACTAACAAAACAAAAAAGTCCAGCCTAGCAAGACATTCTCAACACTGCGTCATACACAGTGACACGGAAAATGCTGCCATAGTGGCACACCAAATACAGATACAGATAAGTAAACAATGAACTAATGCCTTAGCTTCAGGCTTTGCAATCATGTATATTTACCTTTTATACATCAACTCCAGCACAAGATTTAGATTTTAACCTTAATGAATTAAATTATTTATCCATGTATTTATTAAATTATGAACTTGGTTATGCATCATGCACATTTTAAACTAAGCATTTTTAAACAGCACAAGTGCTCTTAATTAAAAAAAGATAAATAAATAAATACCAAAAAAATCTAAATTATTCAAAATAAATTGGAAAGTGACTTAAATGTTTATCATAATAGTTGTCAATTATTCCCTGTGAAATGGCTGACTGATTAATAGCTTCAGCTGCACTTTTGGGTACTGTTGGGTCTTCAATTTAAAACAAAACATCATATTTTATGACATTTTCTTATGTTGTTCAATGCAAAAATCTTAATCTGTAAAGTAACTAAAGATGTCATATAAATGCAGTAAATTAAAAAGTATCATATTTCCCATTGAAATGTATTAGTGTAGGAGGTAGTAGTGTAAAAGACTCAAGTGCAAGTACTTCAAATTTGTACAAGTACAGTACTTGATTTAATGCACTTATTACATTCCACCACTGGGTATAAATGATTATTAAGTGCTCTTACAGATGTGGTTTTATATTCCATCACTACAATATCACTATTTTATCAATGAATAAAACCTGAGTGAATATGGATAAATTGTAACTATATAGATAAAGGAGGAGGGTCATTCAGGAAAACTGCATAAAGATTTAGAGAAACAACCAATCACACGTGTCAGTAAGTCGAAAAAATGATAAAGTCCACCAAAACCAAACCCTGCTGTGCAGAGACTCACAATAACTCCCTGTTTCCCTTCTTGGATACAAGTCTCAACAGTCTCCTCTCACTGGGTCAAAGTGTCACATGGCACAAGCCCAAACACAGGCCTACAGTAAATAGAGAGCGCTTCAGAGTGCTCAGAGCCCTGCTGCGGAGGGACAGTGTTTGGATAGGCCCTCCCTGTCTCATCCACATGGACTGAAATGTTGAATTAATGAGCTCATGTGCGGCATGTTAGATTTATCTCGCAGCGCTGCTCCGTCTCCCCGGCCCGGGCGCTCTCCATCATGCCGTGGGTCTCTCACCACAACATCCAGCCACTTGCTGATAACTTTGAAGTTTATATGCAAAAGCAAACAACTGCTGGGGCACTTGAACCTGACTCTGTGACAGGCGGAAACATTTATATGATGTTGTCATTTTTTTTGTCAGTTTTTTTCCTTGTTTACTGAGCTAGGAGGTAGGAAGTCGTAGCCTCAGGCTTTTGCTTGGAGTAAGTCCATTGTCAGTGTGTTATGAGCTAACAGGATTAGCTGTGTGTGTGTGTGTGCGTGTACTGGAGTATGTGCATAACTGTATGTTCTGAAAAAATTCAAATAGTTACAATGCCTACGGGAGAATGAAGTAATACTTATGTATAGTGTGTATATTTACTGTAAAGAAAAATTGGGCAGGGAGGAGGTGGATGCCGGAAAAACAATTTCCCCATTCCTCTTGCTGCCTCAGGCTGGGGCTGAGCTGTCCCTGGCATGGGCCCCAGGCACTGAGAGTGGAGATACACTCCCTAAAATTATCGGCCTGGAGAATGAGTACAAGTCTATCATCGCTCAGCTGAAAGACTCATTAGGGCTAGAGGAGAGACGGAGGAGTCAGAGGATGGTGCAAGTTTGTTTGCGTATGAGTGTGTGTTTCGAGAGGAATCGGGGAGAGTATGATCAAAAGCGAGGGGGAGGCAGGAAATGATGCAAGGCTGTAAAAAGACAAACTGCTGGTGATGCTTATTTTCACTGCACTCAACACTAAAAATGGACTGAGGTCTGAGGCCCCAAAAGGTTGGGAGCTGATGCCGTGGACGTGACCCGGCACTACAAATAGCCCCCCTGCCCTGTCTAAACGTCATTGTTTGAGTTCCGTCTGGAATACAGATAGTTCCTATGGGGTCAGGATCCCAGGAGATGGATATTTCCCTCATGTCCATATCTACAGAGGAAAGGAAATATTAAACAACTCCACCGCACATTGATATTTCTGCCCACTGGTGTTTAGAGTGTTTCCTGACTGAAATCCTGCAGACCCAGGAAACGCACTATAACCTAAAGGTGCATAGCCAGCTCTACTCATCTTTATTTAAACAAAAATAACACACAGAAGTAGAAAATGATAACGGAAAAGAGGTTAGGAGCCAAAGAGAAAGGGTTAAAGAGGACCTATTATCCTTATTTTCAGGTTCATGCTTGTTCTGGTAGAAAACCAAAATACATGTTTACATGTTTTAATGGTCAAAAAACACTTTATTTTTGTCATACCCTCTGTGCTGGAACACCTTTAATTATCCTCTCTCTGAGAAGGCTCCATTTAAGCACCTGTCTCTTTAGACCCCCCCTTCCAAAAAAGCCCTGTCTCTACACCATCACTTCAGGCGCGCAATGACTGTTACAGACAAAAGTTGCACTTTTTTCCCTTAAATATCAACAATAAAAGCTTCAAAACACAACCGGACATGTTCTGGCAAGAATACAAGCCGAAATATGTTTCCTCGATCTTAGCATGTAGCTACATGTAGCAGTGTACTTGCAGCCAGGGTATGACAGTGAATAGCGGCAATTCATCCCCTTAAAAATAAACAGTAAAAGCTTCAGAACACAACTGGACATGTTCCAGCAGGAATATCATCCAAAATGTGGGAGAAAATGACAACACTGGCCCACAAGATTACGTGTTTCCCTGATGTTAGCATGTAGCTACATGTAGCAGTGTACTTGCAGCCAGGGAATGACTGTGAATAGTGGCACTTTCTCACCTTAAAAATCAACAATAAAAGCTTCAAAACACAGCTGGATATGTTCCAGCAGGAATATGATCTGAAATTTGGGAGAAATTAAAAACATCTGCAACCATGACAACATATTTCCCTGATCTTAGCATGTAGCTACATGTAGCAGTGTACTTGCAGCCAGGGAAATACTGTGAACAGTGACACCTTTTCCCATTAAAAAATCAGCAGTAAAGGCTTCAAAACACAATTTGACACACTGCAGCAGGTATATCATCTAAATGTTTCTCTAACGTTAGCATGTAGCTACATGTAGCAGTATAGGCTATGTAATGCCAACACTTGCAGTGGTGCAGATGACCATATAAAGAAATCGGTAACAATCTATCAGCTTGTAGCCAGAAAACGTATTCAAAATGGTCGGAACACTGAGGTTTTTGCTCACAGGCATTACTTTTACATACTTTTACCTCATTATTTGAAACTTTGGCCATGTTTAATATGGACATCTGACCTTGCACCATTATAATATACATGACAGAATGTAAGAAAAAGTGTAATAGGTGCCCTTTAAACAAATCAAGACTGAGAGAGCAACACTCTCAAACAGGAAGCTACAAGAGGCGACGGGCAGACATCAAACTGCCAGTGTCAGTCTATATGCAGTGTCTCCATAAACTGCTGGATGCAGACAGGCCCAGCATGAGGCCAGGGCCCCCAGTCTGCAGAGCGTTCCACTATAGCGAGCCCAAGGGAGTCCTGAGCCAGGTAAAGTACTATCCCAGCCCCAGCTCTGTCTTCTGCAACTAGAATCACAACCTGTCTAACGGAGGAGACAGAGCACTTCCACCACTGTCTCTCAGAGTCATTAACAATCTTCACTCAAAAAGATTTATAACCTCGTGATAAATGCGTGTGTGACTAAGTACAGTAAAGACACTTCCAAGCATAACAGTTTATTTTTCGTTCCAGGACTGGTTGGACTGCACCTCGCTCTCTGAAACTCTGAACAAAAATCCCACTGTTTTATAAAATGTTAGACAAAGCCAAGTCTTGTGCGTCATTTTCCATTTCATACCTATTCCTTATACGGCATTTATTTAAAGGGTTAGTTAAAAAAACGGAATTGTGAAAACAATAGTTTACAAAACACTATTTAGGATTTTTTTTTTTTTACATTAGAACAGGTTTTGAGATTTGTCCTATCAGCCCAGTGCAATACAAACAAATTAAATTCAGTTTGTGTTGTTCACATATTTTAAAAATACCTTTCCATAAATATATAAATGGCTTGGTGCCACTAGCGCTAAGTAAGAAAATATCAAATCTAGGCATTAAAGTATATTTGATTTAACCTGTGCTTAATGCTAATATATGAGCCTCACTGCTAAAATAGGATACAGATCTATTTAAAGTAACAGAAACCCATAAAGTGCATGATGTGCAGCATTCGTGTGCAGTTTTAAGTAATCTGATCATGACATCAAATGTAGCCAACCTGCAGTAAACACACAGCGTGCACACAAACACACAATCCCACACAGGCACAGACACACAGCGCTATCTGGCAAAGAACAGCAGCAGGTAATGTGAAGCAGTTCCAGGACTTAGTGCTGCTTAGATGGCTCCATGCCTTGAGGGCCTGCTAAACACTGCTCCCTTGGCTAAAGCCCCGGAGAGGAAGAACGAAGGAGAAATCAGTGGCTGAGCTCATCCAGGCCTGCAGCACAGAGCAAATACTGAAGCTAACCCTCACCTGTCCATGAAGATCCCCTTTACCTCCATGTGTGCAGTGTGTGTGTGTGTGCTGGTGTATGTGTGTGGGTATAGATGTGCATTGTGTATGAGGGGATGAGGAGCATGTGTGCACTCATGTGTGCGCCAAGAAAGTCCTTGCCAAAAGCACAGCTGCCTTCATTCTGACGCATGGTTCCATTCCATCTGATCTATCTATCCAGAAAATGAACAACCCGCTTTTTTTTCTCCCATGGTGTCTTTCTCTGACACCACCCCTCCTTCACCTTTCTCTCTCTCTTTCTAAATTCTCTTTATCTCATAATTTCTTCCAGTCCTGCCGTCTGACTCTTTCCTGCAGTCTCAAACTGTGCCGGGGACACAACCTGGAGCTCCTAGCCCGCCTCTTGGAATGCCATTAATCCCAACATTCCCATCTCCGTCTAAAGTGAGATCATTAGACCGCTCGCTGGCTGTGGAGTTAAGAGACATATTCTGATGAAAACATCCTGCTGCCTGCTCCTCCTTTCTCCTCCCTCCGTACAATATGTTGC
>JAPZEB010000007.1:12660432-12675858 GCA_029783705.1 Chaetodon striatus
GGGGTAGACTGTAGCTGTGTGTGTGTGTGCGTGTGTGTGTGTGTGTGTGTGTGTGTGTGTGTGTGTGTGTGTGTGGTATTGTTTTTTAAGCACTCTGAAAATATTTGCATTCCTCTGAACACTGCCTGTGTTGCCCTGATTATTTCCTGTATGCATCAGGGTTTTTCTCTCATGGAGATCACACGGCTCAAGTCACATCACACGCTGCCTGAAGAGGAGGGAGCCGGTGCTCACTAGAGCCTGCCTTCTCCAGTCTTTCAATAGAGAGGAGAGGATAAAAGAATCAATGAGAGGAGAGGAGAGGAGAGGTCCGATATGTTGCGGTTCTTTCTCAGCTGCAAATAGCAGTTGATTTTCCACAACATATTGACACTAAACTCAATGTATTGGCAGGGTCTCATTATGATATATGAAAGCATGTGACCTATTTGTATGTTTTGGACTTCAGTGTGGACTTTCAAGGTGACCAGGAAAACTCCAACGAACGTCTCATTTGTACTCTCAATCTGCGTGTCAATATCAGTCGGTTTTCCAATTCTGTCAGCGCTCATACAGCAGTTTTCTCCCAGTGCTATTTATGATAACAGTGATGACAACAATACTACATTCTTCCAGTTTTTAACAGACACCAGGTCATAGATCTTTGGTAATGGAAAGAGAAAAACACACTGTATTGGATATACGCAGCCACAGCAGACACAAACATCCAGCCACACTTACTCCCCTTGAATCAAAAAAAATGTTTCATCCATAAATATCCAAGGTAATCATCTCTAAAAGCCAGCAGAGGGAGGAGAAATGCATTGGCACGGACCAAACCTAACATGGCCCTCAGGTCCTCTTTATGAACTCGCGCCTTTTTGTACTTTTATTGAGCTATATCATTTTTTATGGTTCATCATCATCATCAGAGGATCTCATGTGAGAATCAAAGCCTAATGTCAGTGTTGAGGGAAGAAAGCAGTCAGGCTGAATGCGGTCTTAGCCCCGGGTTTCATTTTCAATCGTCCTTTTTTTCCCCCCCCTCCCCACACGTGCCTTAATTCGCTGCCAGATGCGATAAAACGGATGTAGCCTGTGGAAAGCAGGGTGGCTGTCTTATCTACAATATGATATTCACTGCCTTGCCTTTTTTTTTTTATCACCTTTAAAACTCCCTCATACTTTTACACAGCCGCCTGAATCATATAGAGCAGGTTCTACACTCCTATTTCAGTCATTCAAAGACAGAGGAGACAGACTGAAATTCATCTACACTTCAGTGCTTTGAATGAAATTTGACAAATTGCTAATTTGAACTCCCCAAAGAGTACATGCCCCGAAGCTTTCACTCTGTAAGTTTAGGTTACATCTTTTTCATCATTGTCTCCAATTGAAACAGTTTTGGATAGGAAGTTGAATGTTGATGATTCGTGACTTTGAAAATTATTTTTGTGTCCTAAAAGGGAAAAAGCTGTATCACCTCTAACCTCTGGTTCTGTTGTGCATCTCCCATGTGCATACAAGTCATGGTGAAAATATTTGAGGATCCTGTTTGAACTGACATGACCCACAAAGAGGGAATAATGGTGCAGGGGGGAGGAGGGAGGGAGAAATCTGGAAGCCTGTTTTAGTTTATGTTTAGCTATTTTCACCCCCTTTTCACCCAATTTTTCAATCCGAAAAATTACTCAGAAATTTATGGTACTATCAACATGTGCTGCCCACTTACAGTGCTACTTAAAAAATCTATTACACAAACTATTTAATGTGTAACTGAGGTTAACTTCCTCAGTGTTATTCAGAAGTTATGACTGTCTCAAGCCATTAACCCGTTGCAACACTGCAAATTGACTATTGGGCCAAAAAGCTCCTGTAAGTCTGAGCATGGGTGGTACCAGAGTTACAGTACGCACTGCTCTGTTTCTCATCTGAGTTTGGAGCTAATGTGAGGGTTGTTATGGAGGAAAGGCCACCTAGCAACCGCAGATGGTCGCCACGTGCCGTCTGTCCGTCCATTCGTCTTGTCAGCATGGTTCAGCGGGACAGTTATTCAGACTGTGGACTCAGGGAAAACAGTTCAACAGAGGAAATGACATTCAGGATCAGACACGCTGAATGTCGACTTCTCCTCTGTGCTCTTCATGGAATCTGTGGTTGAACTTCATCTGCTCAAAGGGGAACTCTCTGATCTTACACACTGACAAGGGAGAAGAATGCATGGATAAAAAAAAAAAACAACTACGTTATAGAAGTGCAATGCTATGTCTGTAGATTACTCCTTTAATGTCACAAATATATATTTTAATTCACAGTTCCTGCAAGGCTGCAAATGTTGCAATAACAATACTGAGGAAAATCATATAGGAATACATATTATAAAGGCAATATGCAGAAGTTCAATGTTCTTCTAAGGAATAAACTGAGATTTCAGCCAACTCACCTGAGTAAAATGTTGGTAAGGCTGCACAGTTAATCAAAATAGTATTGAAATCGCAATATGGCCAAGAGCAAAATCCAAATTGCTGCAATTTTTTTGATAAAGATAAAATGTCTCACAACATACTATTACTAATAGAGCACTGTGGTGCTACAGAGATGCCCTGGACAACAAATCATAATCCACATGTAGGGGAACATGCTTGTTCGGGACTGACCCCAGCAAAAATCACATTATCATCATTTTTATATTCCTTTGAGTGAAAATGAAATGCAAAAATTATTATTCCCACTAAAGTCACGACTCACATCGCAAGAGCCATATCTGTCAAAATAATCGCAATGGGGTTTTGGGCATATTGTGCAGCCCTAAATGTTGACACCGTACGTTATTGCCAACCACAAATATGTTACATTTGTATGTTTCGTATGTATCATATCAACATTTCTAAGGTGACGCAGTTTAGACTACATGTATATCAGCTTCTCATCAGCAGGAGGAGGGGATGGTGAATGGCATGAAACCTAGGCGAGACAGCTGCCAAGCAGGAGAAAGCAGCAGAACACTGTTTGAGGCCGACAAACAAAAAAAGGGGGTATATTTAACAACAGTACAAAAGACATGCACATCCCATCAGCTCCCATATTTGATTGATTTTTTTTTTTTTTTTAATTATTATGAATATGGGCTACAGGTGTTGCATGTCACATGACTGGCTCAGGCGGCACTACGTGTATTTAAGATGGTGATTTTCTGTTATGTATCAGAAGTCTGAGGAAGAGCCGTGTTTTCTCGAAACATCACCCTGCATTAAAATCCTTCTAAATGGGAGCTACTTGGGGTGCCGACTCATTTGTTTTTTACTCTGCTGGGTATTTTTAACATGATATTGGTACTTTTTAAGCCGTGGTTGTGGCGACCAAATCGGGAATTTAATGCCAAAACATTGTTTTCATAACCCTAACCAAGTGGTTTTTGTGCCTAAACTTAACCACAGCATTGTCACAACATAAATTAAAAATTGAAACATTAGTAAACGTCAAGGTTTAACCTATTTGCAACATATTTGATACATAAACATATCTGTGGTTCGTAGAAACATACAATGCCAACATTTATTATAGCGACTGGGTTGGAGATTTGGAGGAGAAACAGCCTCGGGCATAAAAATTTATTTTTCTTCTCGGACACACACGTGCACTCACTCAAACTCAAAGACCAACACATGCGTGGAGAAACACATGCACAAACACACAAACATCCCTTCTGTCCTTGCTCTGCCACACTGCTGTGTACCAGGGTTAATATTCATTCTTTTTGCTAGGTGGTTCTGATGTCCCTCCACCCATAAGTAAGCAATGAATAAACTGTAGCTTCCAATAAACAGTGGATGGTGTGTGAAGTGGATTTGAAATATGGTAATGAGAGCGTGTGTGCGTGTATGCACGTATTGAGCTTCGGCTGGACCACCAAGCCAGACCAGAGAGGACAAGCAATGTTGCAAATGACAACAAAGGACTTCAATACCACTGCACAGGCAACAATAAAATGGCATCCATGGGTGCAATTACAGAATTACTAGAGTGGTGTAGTGGCTCTTTCTCATTAGAATATTACCTCTGGCTCCCACCAGCAAGTTGAACCCCATTAAGATGACCTTCACTGGTACAGCGCTCATTAAAGAACGCTGAAATGCTCTTTTTCATCTGTGGCCGTAATGAGAGGACCAGTGTACATATCAATATGGAATTTTATCAAGAAAGGCACAGGCTGCAATTATAAGGACCTTTTTGAAAAGTTCACTTCTATTATACCCCTCTACCACTGGTAATGACATTGTGGCCATACTCGCTCCCCCAGTAAGTTAATATCAAATATGAAACCAGATATCAATGGCCCCAGAGACTGTGTGTGCATGGCGTGTGTGTGTACATGTGTCTGCATGTAAGCGCTACCCCAGTGTAAGCAGGCGCGTCCTTCATTGCATTGTGTCTTTAATCTTTTGATATTACAAGCCATTCATCATTTCATCCTGACACCTTCATAACATAAAACATACAGTAATTAATTTTGTTAGACGTAGAAAGGGAGAGAGGGAAAGATCAGGAAAGAGGAGATGAGGAGAGGACTGTGGAAAGACGGTTTGGGAGTCCTAAATTAAGATTCAACTTAATGATATTTTATGTGTCAAATCTCGTACAAATTGACTTTATTTTCAAATTCCAGATGTGTCGAAGGAAGAACAATGAAACCAGCGGTGTTTAACATGAATATTATCTACTGATTGCACTCTTGATTCCTAAAATACATCAGATTTCTCATTCATCAATATCAATACCTAAGATTACAGTACTGTATGACTGCCAACCACTGATACTGTTCAGAACATACTGTAATATCCAGTAAATTACTGTATACTGTGCTTGCCTACACAGGATTTCAGGTTTTCATACAACTAGTTTGTAGGTAGTATGGTATCATACATTTTTTCGCAAGGCGCTGCCTAAAAGACGAAGAGTCACTCATGGAGCAACATTTCATCCACCACATATCCAGCCACAAGCTTCATCACTTCTTTGTAGCTGCAGCTGCCCACAATTAAAATCCAGTTTTGGTTGTTTAGCCAGTGTAGGGCTACAGCCAACCTCTGTGGCCTTGGAGGGTTCACCTTTGGTGGGGTGTATTTCCTGGAGCTTTGCATTGTTGTTGTTGCTGCAGTGGACAGAGTTTTAGTACCTCTACATGCAGCATAAGTTTTCTTGTTCTTTCCTCCTGACAAAATCAAAGTAACGGGAATATGTCCTGTTGCTAAGGTAAGCATTTGCTGCTGCCTGACGTATGTGCGCAGCGCAACGATTATAAAAATTAGTCCACTGGTGTGATTGTTGTATTTCAAGTCAGTAGCGATATGATAATAAAAGTAACGTTGTAACGACTTGTTTGCTTTTGAGGTAAGTGTAATATTGTTACTGAAATTTAATTAGTAATTAGTTATGCTAACTGTTACTGGAAAAAGTAATATTATTATTGTAATGCATTTCTAGTAACGCACGTTACTGCCCAACACTGGTGGTGACCCCCAGGGAGTCCCAGAAAATGGTGAATAGTTTATTTTTACTTTTTAATTCACTGCAGAAGTGAGCCCAATGTGAGTAAGAGTCATAGGCTTGACTATCCTGATCATAGGTTTCATTTCCTTCATAGTTATCTCCTCAACTGTAATGACAACCAAAATCTCTTCACATGGCACATTCACATTGACACAAAAAAGGGTTGAGAACCTTTTTATTCCGTCACATCAGGGCATATTATCAGTGTATTGTTCATTCTCTTGAAGCACTACTTGCAAAATTTATGTTGGGACTGGGGGATATGGAGAAAGTAAAATATCACGTTATTTTTTAACAGATACCATGATATCGATATTGCGATGATATTGCAGGGCTGACTATTGGAGCTTTCATAAAATATTTACACTATTAAATTTTTAATAAATAATTACCAGTAATGTGGATATAATTACCACATTGGTAAGGCAAATAATCGAAAAGCTAGAACAGTCTGGCAAGTTTAGAAAATTACATAATTTACTGTAATGCAGCCTTAAAACAAGGAAGACTTTCTGAACAATAAAGCACTAAAAATATTACAATATCATAATTCAAAGCCTCATTTATACAACTTTCATGTACAAAAATGGATGCCTTCATTTCAAGCATTGTGACCACTGCCAACATACTTCCATGTGTCCTTAATGTTGGCATGGACACATCCAATAGATGGTACTAGAAGGCTGAGTCAAAAGTTTCACAAAACAAACATGGCAACGGTTGGAGGAAGTCATAATATTGTACCTTTAAACGGAGGCAGCGCTGTAGACAATGGTGGTCTTTGAAGACATTACATACATTGCGACATGTGGATGGAGAATTCTTTTCACCATATTACCAATTCATTCTGTTGCACCATGTTTGAAATGTCTTTGGTTTTGTCTGTATCCCTAAGCTTTCAGAAAAGGTGCACAAATACGGACAAAATAAACAAAATAAGAGTATGGACAGAAGTCTCCGTCCGTGTACACATATGTATCTAACATTGAGCATAAATGAGTCATAAGATATTATCTAGTCTCATATCATGATATTGATATAATATTGATGTATTTCCAAGCTCCACTTTGGCATATGATCCACCATGAAAAGACGAAGAAGAGTGTTTTTTGGATTCTGACTCAAAACTGCTCAGAAAAGTATCATCAACATTTAATAACCACAAATAAAACTCTGTATAAACTGGAATAAAGAAAATATACACACACAGACTGTGTGTACAGTATACTGATTTTTTTTTTTTTTTCAAGAGATCATTACTCCATCGCAAACCCGCTTCTCCCTGTCAGTTGTGGGCTACACATCAGCCTGTTTCACACCGCTATGCTCTGAACCCTCTAACGCTGCTGCAGACAGCGGAGATGGATGCTTACACTGTGGAAAGTATGAAATTAAAAGGAAGAGTCTGATAAATTGACAGCAGGCACCTCAGGATAGAGAAGCAGGAGATGGAATGATCAACCTGACTTGAGGGTGGAGCGCTGGGCCGCTGAGGAGAGGCTGATGGATATACAGCAGGGTAAGATGTTTGGCTGTGCTGCGTTGTGTGTTCTTTGTTTCATTTGGGATTTGCATGTCTATACTGTATGCACACGTTTTCACAGCTAGGTATTATTTAAAAACCAATAAAACTGACATGCCTGCGTGAACTGCCTCCATACAGTTTAAATGTTTTTTGTTACCATACCGACATGGATTAATGATTTTGTACATACGTGTATATCTTAAGAGGCCTAAAGAGACATTTTGACATGAATGATTGCTTTTTCTTGAAAGTTCTTAAAGTAAAAAACAAGTTTTACAAGCTACAAACATTACTAAAAGGTTAAAAGGTTTCTACTCAACACATCTTAGAGTCACGCAAGCCAACAAAAAGTCAGAGAACGTATCAACTGGAGATAAAAGCTGCCATTATTCCTGAGAGAAGAGATTGTCTGAAATGCTGCCACAGGCTTATGGATGCCAGAAGAATTGTAGTTTTTCTACGTGGCTGTAGTTACTCCTGGATCCTGCTGCTACATAAAGAGAGACTCAATCCAAAAATAAGTCCTACAATTGTCACAGTGGAGCCAAATCTTTACTTAAACATGATGATATAGGAGAGGAATGGCTTTGTTTAAATGTCTGACATCAGAAAATATTGGAGGACAGACTGCATCAGCACAAACATGCAGCTGGGAGACGTAGCTGAATATTGAAGTCATATTTCTAAATAAATTCACCATATCACTGTACCAAAATTCTAAAGAGTGCCTGAATGCTACAGCCTTTTACACCGAGCCTCGGGCTTGTGCTTCTATACTGCCACGCATGTGTGTTCAAACTTAAGGAGCAACATTCAAGACATTACTGTAACTAATTTCCTTAGACCCTCACTTCTCAGCAGCAAATGGTGAGGATGTGGTGGCCTTTCCGACTGGCTTTATACCTCCCTTTTGCCTTCCCTTCCTCTTCTAACAGTGGTAAACCCCCCCGCCGCCCCCTCCCAGCACACTGCCCGGCTGCTCACCCCAGCACAGGTGTTTCCCATTGCCAGTCACAGTCCCTCTCGCCCCAACACCAACATTGTTTTAAGGCCGAGGACTCTGGGCTCCTTCCACAGGCTTCTGACAAGCCATCGAGCCCCATGTTTATCTGCATGCATAAAACTGCACGCATCGCAGTGTCCACTCGCTCAGCCTCTGGGGACAACACATGGTTTTAACATTAGTTCATCCCTCTGAATGGAGTAAAAGAGAGTCTGCGAGGCCTTTAGCCACCAAAGGAGAGGGCCCAGAAGTAGGACAGAGGACGAAAAACAGACCGCATCATCCACCGTGTACAGTAGTTGCTTCACAAATACTATATAAAACAAGTGCAGTGTGATTAGGCTGTTACCATACCTGGGTTAATGTGAGCGCCATGCATGCAGTCATCTTGATAATTTAATTTGAGTGTGCCCCGGAGGTGGAGCAATCTTTATTTCATCAGCTCAAAGCAGTTTATTTCATTAAAATGTCTACTTGTCCATCAGTAAGAACCTGTTCCTTTTGAGATAAGCTGGCGGAGTTCATCATAATTGCAAATGTTTGCCCATAATGTAAAGACCTTGTGGGGTCTAGTATTCTTTGAGATGAAAAAGGTTGTCATGCATACAAATCAGAACAAGTGACAGTAATTCCCGCCAACATTTTTCGATTAACGGCAATTCATAAAGAAGTGTCAGAGTTGCTTGGACCTGCGGGGCATTATAATTTGGCCCCCGTAGTTCGTTTTAAATATCTGCTTTTAAAAGTATTCAAAACATAAAGTTTACTGTGAAGATAAAAAAAATCTATTCTTTTGACTGACTCTTGTCTTTTGTCAACAATTTCACTGCACAGTTTGGCGTGAAAATAGGTCCTCTTACGCCATCGCTTTTCATCCGAGCCTCCGACTTCTACTTCTCCCACACATTTACAGTATGCACATTAATGTACACAGAGGATCACACATGTATGCGCACAAACACACACACACACACACACGTCTACACCCCACTCCCACACACATCTCATGCCGTAGCGTCTGAGAGGGGACTAACTGACAGAGATTGCCGGGTAATTCAAGCCAACATGATTGACTTTATGATCACTTTAAAGCCCCAACTAGTCTTTATGCTTTCAAGAAATGCCAAAAGTTTCCAGCACAAAAGTGGCAGGGAATCAGGCATGAAGGGAACAAGAGGTAGAGAAACCCCACAACTGCTTTCACTTCAGAGCCCACCTCCCTCCCTCCCTTCCACCCTCACTCTTTCCCCCTTGGCACTTTTAATGGCATAAAATTATGGGCCTGCAAGAGCGACAACAACTGTCTAGGTTTAAAACATAATACGTTGACAGGAGTGACATGGCCATTTTCTCCTCCTCCATTAGCGCTGAGACGTGGCCACCTCCTTTTGCTCTTAAAGAACCAACCACAGTGGCAGGCCATAGTTGTCAGACGTCACTTCCTCTGTCATTACCCGCTGACACACTGACTGCTGCTGCTTTCATACTGACACGCAGAACAAAATATCAAGGAGTCTGTAAGTATTTCAAGACTGGTCTCTCCTTATTGTTACATTAATGCACACTAATCACTAGGTGGATGTGAACATTTAGAAATATCAGTAAGACTGTAAGAGAGCGAAAGAGAGCTACACAATCATGTTCAATATTAAGAAAAACAGAAGTAATTTTTAATGGTATTATTGTCAAATATGGTATGACTTCATACCTCACCTATTCTGCTTTTTTCTTATTACTTTTCCTGTCAAATTCCTCTCCTTTGCAGTCATTTGCCCAAGAGTGTAAAGTTAAACATTTAGCACTGGATCAGGATTAATTAATGCCAAAAGTTTGCTGGTTCACATTTCTAAAATATGAGGGTTTTATTTCTTTGATTTATACAATGTAAAATGAATACCTTAAGATTTTTGATGATCACACTGTGCTTTGGGAAATAACGATGAGCTGTTTGTCACTATTTTCTGACATTTTATAGACTAACGGATTAGGTTAAAGGTCCAGTCTGTTGGAATTAGAGGGATACATTGGTCGAAATGGAATATATTATAAGTATGTTTTCTTTAGTGTATAATCACCTGAAAATAAGAATCATTGTGTTTTCATTACCTTAGAATGAGCTGTTTATATCTACATAAGGAGCAGGTCCTCGTCTATGGAGTCCACCATATTGTGCCGCCATGTTTCTACAGTAGCCCAAAAAGGACAAACCAAACACTGGATATGAGTAGGGCCATTTGCGTTTTGTGTCGACCACCATAGTTAGCAGCCCCTCTGAACAGCGTCGGAAAAACACAGATTTTCAACATGAAACTGCTTTACTCATTGTTTTTACGGGTTTTACTCACACGTTCAGTTTGTTTTGGACAGGAAGAGACTTCTGCGAATAATTCAGCTCCTGTTAAAAACCTCCTGAATAATGAACACTGAAGGAATCCTAACCAGGAGTTTACGTTTAGCACAAAAGAGAAGTTTGACCAAGTTGCAATGTGCAATCCTCACCACTAGATGTCACTAAATCCGACACACTGCTCCTTTAAGGGTGGATTAAGTGGAAAACTAATAAGCTAGGCCTTTTTAAAATAAATAAAAAAAATAACGCATTAAAAAAAACTAATGGTGATAAATCGCGTTCTCTCTTGCCCTTTCAACAATTGCGTTACTGAAGGCCACGGTGGCTTTGTCACGTGATGGAGGCAGACGAATGACACTGCTTGGCCCTGTGAATGGACATTTACGGTTAAAAAAAAGCTTAGATAGGACTGTTGATAGGAGCACCATCAAGCCTGAAACATCACCTCAACACAACGTATTTAGCAGTGAACCTGGACTCTGAGCTAGCAAAGCCTCTGATGCTAGTGCTAGCAGCCAGCCTCGTCAAGCCACACTCTAACAGGCATTCAGACGCAAACTAAGTAAGTTTGCTCACTAACGGCCTTACAAAATGGATTGCAACGGACTGCAGACCAGTTTTGTCAGTAGAGGACAGGGACAACTGGGTGCAATCCCAGCAGCTTTACTTCAACACATCTGCCAAAATTCATTAGAACTGAATTTTTAAATACTTTCGCAGAAAAAATTGACGTATGCAATTAATTTAGATTAATTATTCACAGAGCATGTCATTAATAAGATTCGTTTTTTTAACCGCTTGACAGCCCTAATAATAAACAGATTAACTAATTACATAATCGTGAGGTGCAACTCTTAGTACATGCAAAAACTAAAACTTAAAACTTTGCCTTTCTGGCTAAGGTTCTTGTGAGTACTTGTTGATTGCAGTTTTATGAAAAGATTGTTTATCTCACTTGTGTCCAAGTGCCAGACACATGTCTGTCAATGCGGAGACACACTGTTTTTGGGCACTTTACCGATCAGGAACACTGAGCTTTGCTTTGTCTTTTAAATAAATGATCAGAGGTTTCATGATATTGTAAATATTGTGTTGAAAAACCTTCTCCCATCCCCTTCAGGACCTCAGGCCCAGTCCAAACATTGTTTCAGCCCTGGTGAGGTGACCGTCCAGAGCAGCGAAAAGGGCCTCAGCTTCTGAAACTGTAGATCTATCCCCTGGCTAAACACGTCGACCACATTCTGTGTTGTTTGCTTCTGCAGCCTAACAGAGAGCAAGAGAGACATGGACAAGAGCTATAATTCAAATAAACAAGAAAAGGATTATCACTCCTAAGCTGCATTAGAACTTGGTGGAGAATGTTGCCGAGACCATAAATATACAAGCTCTCTAGAAAGCTTAATATGTGTGTTATTGTCGCTTTAACTACATTCTCCCTTACATGCTGCGTTGTCCCAGTAGCATAGTGTAGCAGAGCCAAGGCCTTTGTTTAGCTAATGTCCTGTGGTGGCTTCTGATTGGTCTAAATGACCTGTGACACCTCATTAGCTCCTCGAGTTGGCCTCTCTGCATCGTATTATTAATGGCGACATTGAAAACAGAAGCCATATTAACCACCTCGCACTTAATGGTGTTGGTTTTGATTAACATCACCAACACTAAAATGACAGTGAGGTTAATGGGAACTTTGAACAGGACCCCTAACACGCACACACACACACACACACAGAAGAATGCAGGCTTGCACACAAACACACACATTAACATTTTCCCTATCTTGGCTGATATCATCTTACCAGGGATTTGGGTGGTTATCATAGTGAGCATGAAAAATAAGACTGAACGGCCCAGGAAGCCTCCACTGACTTGTCTATACGGAGCCTCATTAGGGACATTGATGGATGGGCTATTGCCACCACCGGGCTCGCCCAGAAAAGCTCTGGGTATTATTAGTGTTTGTGTGTTTATAAACTGACACTTAATTACAGGTGCAAAATCATACCACATACATTAACGAGTTACGGCCCATTGAGTATAACGAAGGCTGGATATTTAAGAGAAAGAAGAAGTGGAATTACAGCAGTGTAACCAAGAACTGGTCAACGCTTGATGATTTAATACTCAAAAGACACAAGAAGAGACATAAATAATGCGTTTGGAGATTTATAAAACCTTTACTGCAGGATATATAAATTTTAAGGCAGCCAAAATTAGAAGCCCTCTCTATTGGGATAAAAAAAACTTTGAAAGTTGAAATGCAGAAGCTGGCAGAGTGTTTGTATTTACACTTTTTATTTCCAGTTGCAGGAATTTTAGATATTTTTCTTGTGTTTTCTCTTAAGAAGTTTTAAAATGACCTTTTGAAAACCAGAGAAAATGGCAAAGGTTATGCTTTCTGAGCAGCTTTGTTCAAATAAAATCCTTTTTTTTGTGTAAAACTCCAGTAAAGCAGCAGAAATCAAAGTTAGAAAAATGAAATGCATTTGGTCTCCATTTTGGTTTTCTTCTCCCATTTCCCCAAAGGTGCAGCTACTCGAGTTCAGATGCAAACAAGAGTACTAAGTTTTCACTTTCAGCCAACAATTTTAAAAGCAAAGACAACATCGATGTAAGCATATCAGAAACAGACCCGCAAGCTTCGAGTCTCGATATATCAGTAGAAAATAAATTCTGAAGCTCATTTCCAGCACCTTAGTTAGAGTTTATTGCAAGAAACAGCTGATCTTTATTTGACTAGCAAGCCCCATGTCATAGAGAACTCACTTCCCTTCGACTTCACACACACTACTGTAGTTGTGTATCGGATTTACAGCTGATAGTTTACTTTTATACCAGAGGAGGTCATACGATATGATATTTTCTGTTTCCCAAAATGGCCTCAGCCAAGGGCCCAGACATATAAAACACACTCCTGACAGCGATACATTTCACGTGATGACACTACTCTGAAACAATCTCGATATTGCCTTTCCCTGTCATAAACAAAACCTGACCACAGTTCTGTTCGCCCGTGTGTGTGCGGTGTGTGTGTGTGTATGTTGCTGTCGATTTGTCTATCCAGCATGTGTGTGAAGGGGGGAGGAAGAGAGAAAGAATGGTTGTGGGACATGGAGACGAAAACTCTCGTATTCTCAGCGGTAGACGGAGTAAGTAGATGGGTTCACTCTGGGGAGAGCGGTGGGAATGGTTGTAAAACGCACAACTCCATGGTAACTGAAGGAGATGTGGCTCTGCTGAGAAAAGAAAGAAAGGGCAGGAGACAGGAAGGAGAGAAGGCTGAGAGAAAGAGAGAGGAGGAGGAGGAAGGAAGAGTGAAAGAAGAAAGAAAGGGAGAGGAAGGGAGGCGAGCAGATAGACAGAAAGGGATGGAACAGACATGGGGGAACTCTGGCAGGTGCTTCATCATCTGCTAAGGCATTGTCGGGCCGCCCGTAAACAGTCATTGGGCTTCTCGAGGGAGCAACCTTCTCCATAACTAGCACAGGTATAAATCTGCCTCTTAGCCACTAAATTAGACACATTCTTGATAGAGTCTCGCTCTGCAAGTGCTGCACAAACCTGAGGGGGGAAAAAGGGAAGACAGAAAATTAAGCAAATCCACCGAGAGCAGTAAAGGAGGTGCATGAATAAGGTATAGCCTATGTGAATTTAACCAGATGGCCACTTTGATCCATATGAAAAATTGTTAATGTTTTCTCACGCAAAAGCCGTTATGAATAGTTTCTTTACACCGAGCAAGAATTAATTTCCCCCACCATCTCAAAGAGCTGTCATTGCATCACGTGTAAGAGCCTGCTGTGGCTCAAAGCCGAGGGCCAAGTCCAAGGTCTGCGCTCTGTCACCTCGTCACAATGTTTATCCTTCATTACGACTCTGAAAACAGCGACACACCCAGGATTTTTTTTTCTCCCCTCAATGAATTTTTCTGAAGTGGTGACATTGTGCGACAACATGACACTTGGGTGTTGTTTTAACACTTGCAGGGGTTGGTGAAGGGAGGAAAATACACCAGGAGGAGTGATCTAGTGTTCTGACCATGTAAAGTTTTTACTGCACGTGTGTCGGTACTGTATATGTGCAGCCTTACTGTATGATCTGAGCCTGTAAAGAACATTTTATTCTAATAATAGCAGGACAATATGCGGATTTCCACTCAAATTTTTATTTGATGAAAGGTAATTTTTAAAAAAAGTCTATATAAGAAACCCTAATTATCAGGAAAAGGACACACACACACGTGTAATTGAGTGAAAAAGTGAAGTAAAGTGGAAACAAAAGTGTACAAAAATGTTTCTTGATAAAGAATCGTTTACTTGGTGTATATATTTACACGCCATATCGGCTTCACTGAATGCTATCTGTGGCTTTGAACAACTTTTCTGAAGTCGGAGGTCAAATTTGCGGTGGAAAAGCCCTGCAAACATGAAACTCAAGTGCGCTGCTATGTGTTGTAACAGGATGCTAATCTCCTAAACACTCCATCTGTATTTGCTAAAACATTGCCTCACTCCCAAACTGTTTGCTTAAATGGCACTTTACTTAGTCATGTTTTCAAAAGTTATCCTGTGGGTCAAAGGAAGGAAAAAAAAGTAGGTTAATGTGCAGGCATTCCTGTGATAGGCTATAAATAAATATTCATACTCTGTGGTGTTTTGTGGAAAAAGTTGCAAACTGTCTTTATGATGACAGTCACACCTCGTGTATTAATATCTGAGATTCTCACACTGACAGATGGACATTATTTTATCATTTTAACTGACTTTTTAATATCAGTATTCAAAAAATATTTTAAGTACTGCTTTAATTATATTATGCGTGATGTATTTAACACTATAAGTCTATGGGGGATTTTTCACACAGGAAACAACAGACTGTCCTAATCCGTACTAGCAGTCTCGGCCAAGGCTTTGTCAGTCCTCCAGTTTAGCACGACTATTTTACTAGTTTCCCTCTCAGAGAGTTTCTCTAAAAAAAAAAAAAAAATCCCCACAGGACTTTTTAACATTCTAATAAAACGAT
>JAPZEB010000007.1:12680073-12692356 GCA_029783705.1 Chaetodon striatus
TAACAAATAATTCAGCAACCTTTCCCCCAAAATTAAATTTTAAACAATCCAGACCAGTGTTTGGTGACCATGGTTAATCATCAAGAAACAAAGACATCAAACAATATTTGATAATGAGAAAAATGCCTCCAGGATATTAGGGGATGGGGGGAGAGCACAGCGTGAGCCTCGGCAGCAGAGCTAGGTAGAGAGGCCAGACCAGACACAAGCCGCATTCACATGTCTGTGTGTGGTGACGATAGTGGTGGGTGTCTGTGCTCGTGTGTGTGTGTGTGTGACACACAAAAACCCACACACGCACACACACATGCGTCGACTTCTACCTAATGCACATACACACGTATGTACACACACAGACATACACACACACCTCTTATGGAGTTAAAAAGCCATTAAAACATTGCCTCTTTTTTTAAAGTTCATGACGAGATAATTAGAATTCAGTGTATGGAGCCAGTGGTGAGATTACAGCTTTGTGAAATTGTGCTTCATTTTGAACTTGCATCACGCCTCAACCCAATTATCTGCAGTTAAAATGGCTTAGTGAGGCTCCAAACTGTGACTGACAAAAAACAAAAAAAAAAAATACAGACGAACCAAAAAAGTTTTCTTTATAGATAAAAGTGATTATTTTCCCCAAAATTTCCAAAAAGGCTAAAAGGCTAGACGTCTATTTGATGTATCATTCAAACCAAATATTATTATATTTGGATGATATTAAAATATCTTAAAATTGTATTTATTACCTGGAAATATTCTAAATATTCAAGTATGGCAAAAACATATTATTCTCTCAATAAAGCCTAAATTTATACTTTCAGTAATAAATGTAACAGAGTGGTTTCATTTTTCATCAGGCCAGTGTAATTAGTGCTAACTAAAATAAGAAGTTGGGCAGACAGGGGAAGGGAGGGAGGGGAAGGAGTGTTGGGTAATGAGGAGAAAATGTTTTTTTCCTCTCTTCCTCTGTCATACTGTTATTGGGTTATCCTTGATTGACGCAGCGTTAACGGTCTGGCCAAATCGAGGCAGATCCAGCAACCCAGGCCGAACGGCAGCATGTGCAGCCACCTCGGACATGCAAATTGCACCCAGGCAACCCGTTGACTATGATTAATGAGCCTGGGCTGCAGCCTTTGTTTCCGCGTGCAGCCGTTTAGAGTGAAATACAATCCCAAAATATTATCAATCCCCTATTAATCCAGTAAATTTGTTCACGTTGCACATGTTGTTTTGAGCAATTTACAGCCAAGTGTGTGCATGCGCGCGTGCACGTGCATGTGTCTGTGTGTATGTTATGGGGGTGAGTCCAATTGCATTTAATTACATGTCCTCTAATTAAATTCATTAAAGGATAATAAAATAAATGGAAGAAACAGCTTTGAAAGCTTGGGTGAAACACATGTGTCTTGTCTCCCGTGATGTAAAATATGGATGTGGGATTTTCAGGGGCAGTCATGCTGTTCAGGGGGGAATGCATGAATCCGATACCTTGCTAATACTACAGGCATTTCCTGGTTATGGCTTGCCTCATGTTTAAACTGTGATTTTTAGAGCTGAGATCCCAGACTCCCTGAAGATTGGAGAGCAATTCTGTGGTGCAGAGGAGTGAAGTCACTGACTTCACAAATGGAAAAAAAAAAAAGAAACATTATGACAGTAATGCTGACGATCCAGTGTAACAAAACGCTCTCTATGTATGGTGAGTAATATCGCTGGATATGGTAAGGAGGGACTAATGTGCCAGACATGGGAGGGCTTGCAATTTCCTTAAACTGCGTGATGAGTAAAGGAAATTACACAACCTCACAGTCACAAATCTTACATTCATCGACTGAAGATGCTGTCGATAAAAAACTATTTCTCACGAGCACACACACACGTTCTCCCCTGCACAGCCACACACTTCCCCTCTGCTGCAAGCAAAATGTAAATGTTTTCCAGGCATTAAGGTATATAAGTGCCATTAGTGGCACAGTGCTTAGCACTACAATGGTGCGCCGAGAGCAGTGGAGCAGAGATCAGTGCAGCGTCTCCTGGATATCAGAGGGAGACATCCTTTGTAAATTCATCTCCCACTGTGAGCAGGCTTCACAGCTGGTTAACGGCACTGTGTGTACCACTGCCCTGTTTACACGCAGCCTCCAAAGCACTCGTCTTTCCCCCTGCATCCTTTCCCTGTATCCCCTCCATCGCCTCGCTCTCTCCTTCAGCTCTCATCACAGCCCACTGTGGCTCTCATAGCCATCAAAGACGCACACAAACTGATTCAATGCAAGGGGGTGTGTGCACGCAGGAGGACATACACACACAAGCAGACACCTAAATCTCTGATCCCATCGCTTTTGGGGCCATTACAGTACACTGCCTTCCAACCCCTTCTCTGATTTTTATCTTTTTATACCATCACATTACACTGATCCTTTTATACCTATTACACACGCGGCTCCCCACCAAACCCCCTGATCCTCTGATACCTAGATGAGTAAACTGCTCCTCCTGCCCCTGACCTCAGCCCTTTGTAGCAATCAGACCAGACTTCCTCAGAGGCCCTGATCTTATCTGGCCATACCAATCCCACTACACAGCTCCCTTTTGTAGCCACCACAGAGCACTGAGCCCTTTCAGATCCAGGGACTGCGCCGGTGAACACACAGCCCGAGACCTCAGCTCATCTCAGACATCATACTACACTGCCCAGCAACAATGAGCTCTATTTTCTGATGCACCACAGGTCAGATAGAGCCTTTCTGCTCACCGATGCATTGTTCACCCACAATGGAGGAAACCAGCGATGTTGTTGTCAGAAGAATGTTTGACTCTACCGCAGAATGGTTTGATGTCGTCATAGGCGTGTAGGCAAAGATGCCAATTTGAGTGAAGATGTTTGCACATTTTAAGGCTAATTATTTGCGGTGATGATTATGTAGTCTTACTATTGAAAAAAAGAAAACAAAAGAAAAATGAGAAACTCACCATTAAATGACTCTGAGACTTCCCTGCATCTAAAGTGAGAGAAGGTTAAAGAGAAAATCTATTAGGGTAGACTGAGGTTTAGCACTGCTCAGAGACTAATTACACAACAATGCCATTGTAAAATTATATTGATCTCATGGGATGTATTTGACAAATTAGGCGTTAAAGATTTTAGTCCTATCTAAGTGTCGTCTAAAATCAAAACTCCACACAGAAGCAACCGTATGAGAGAAATAAAGAAACTAAATGAATCATTAACTGACTATTGATTATTCCCCCCTCAAATAGCCTATCACTTTGCATTTGCAACTACTATACAAGTAATTCCATTGAAATTCAAGGATTTAGGCGTTAAAAATGTTGTAGGCAGAGCAAACATTTATCCTTCAAATTCAACATTACTCATGTATGTTTTACAAATCTTTTCTACTAACAGTTCGCCACAGTACATCATCATCCTTGGCCTAATTTACATATTTCTGCCGCGGGCATTTAAAGCTGTACCTTCACTGGTGAGGTGAAAGGTGTTGATGATTCTGGGGACCCTCGGCTGGGGATGGCCCACAAAAATCCTGCAGGATGTAGGAAATAATTAAGGAAAGACCAGACCAATATTCTCTTGAGGGGGTGCAGAATTTCTGTCGACACCACTGATTCAACCACTGCAAAGGTACAAAGAATACACACATATAAATTAATGATGTGTCACTGCTGTGGAAAGTGTAAACTTTATGTGTTCTTTAAAGAAAACATAATGACTGCACTTAGGGAAGCCAACCAGTTTTGTCAGCAGCTTGAGATGCTGCAGTGTGTAAGATAATAAATTATGATGATAATACTTTTTCTGTTAATATTGCAATCTCATCAGTTTCAAGTCAAATCAAATTTTAAGATAGAGGCAGAATTAACAAAAGCTTAAGCCACTTCAGTTGTGTTAAGCTCTATGAAAGCCAGGGCAACATATCAGACTTTGCTGGATAACAATTAAATATAGTGTAATTTAAACCCTATGTTTTAGCTGCATTACAATCTAGGTTGCAATACCAGCTGCACTTATAAATGTGGTCATGATAATCCAAAGGAGCATGCCTTTTGGGGGGAGGCACCATCTTTCAAAGCAAGCTGCAGGCAGCCTATTTTGCCTTTTATCATCAGTGGGTGCAAAATATATGCAAGCACAGAACTAATACTGTCGTTAAAACTGTGAAATTACTGACACAGAAATTACAGGGAGTAGCTGCATTTATACTGAAGGCTACTTTACATGCACATCCAGAGAGGCGCTCCCTTCTCTCTTCCCTCTCTGTGCCTCAATTTCTCAGTCACTCCTCCTCCCACCATCTGAAATACAACTTTCAAAACCCGTCCGGGTTGTTTAATCATTTTTTTCTTTCTTCTGTCGGATTTGAGAGCAGTCAAAGAGCGTTTCAGGAGAGCCTGTGCCTACTCATTCAAGTACCTGCCTTTGTATCGCTCGCATTTGACGAGAATCCAGTGACGCTTCGAAGATGCACTGAGTGGGCACTGCAGCATGTTTTAGCTGGGCACCGCCTTCGTGCTACCTCTTAACCAATCACCTGCCGGTATACTGAGCTCCGAGGATGAATCGACCAATCAGCGTGCCGCTCACACAAAAGTCAACTCTTTAACTTCCTAGCGGGAAGCCGCTATCGGGAAGTGACAACAGGCAGCAGGAATCAATGGTAAACAACCCTTTTGCATGTTATTTGTTAATTTAGAGCCACATGTGACATTTTGTTTCATAAGATAGTCATTCAGTTATCCTTTAAGGTTGAGACGAAGCGATTTATTTTGTGATATGCGTATGCTGTGTCGCGTTAGCCGTAACATTAAGCTAGGTTTGGTTAGCAATATGGGAACAGCTGTTTTTGACAGCTGTCAGTCACCTCACGTTGTTTACATCTCAAAATCAGACTGCAACAAGAACAAACTCACTCTCCGTGTTTGTCCAAATAGATACAGCTACAGTCACACTAGTCAAAGGAAGATGAAGCTATCCCGAGCTGAATATAAAGAGATTGCGAGATGGACTGATCAGCTGAGACCTACCCGCCAGTGTATGAAGATGCTGAAGGAAAGATTTCCAAAGTAAGTGTTTCCACATTCCTAACATGTGTGAATGTACTGTGTGCAGCTACCGTAGTGTGTGTGTTTATGTATAACAGTGGGTGAAGACGCCAAACATCTGTGCACAAGCATCCTTTATTATACTTAGTACATTGTGAATCAATGATTGATGCACAAAAACAAAATGTGTGACAATAATTTTTATACTTCAGTGATGACTGCACCACCTGTCTATCAACTCCACACAGCAGCACCATTTATTTCTTTGCCCCTTTTTATAATTCTCCTATTATTAGATATTTATAACCTCACTTAATTGACCACTTATGATCACTAATGAATTCCACACAGGTTTTCTGCATAGGCTCCCACCACAGCATTAGCCAGTGTTTGGCCATGCAGCACCTGCACATCCAGAAATCGAAGAGAGAGGTTAATGGTTGTGTTTGCCTTTCTCCTTGACACTGAGGGCCCTCACTTTATTGAACGTAACATGTGTAATCCCCCAAGGCCACCAGGACACCATGGCTGATCCCGTTGAGGTCACTTACAAAGTCGTATGTATTTGGAGCTTCCTACTTCCATTGTGCCCTAATCACCAATCTAGAAGAAGGTATCAGGTCCCCAAAGGGGACACAGCGGAGCTTCAGCTCGCCTTTGTTCTCAACTGTCAGCATTTTGCAGAATATGTCATGCGTATAAAGTTCATCCAATATCCTGTATGTTTAGGCACCAACACCAGGAGGTCCTTCTCATGTTTATTTTGAGTTTCCTTTCTCCTTTTGGTTTCCTAATCCAAAGTGTCTTTAACAAACAGTCCAAATGCCAGTTTTTCAAATAGTGGTACTGGTGGGTGTAATAATTAAAGGAAAACATTGGACCGTTTTCATTCCAATAATTCAGCACGATCTCTCTCTCCCGGAGGTGCTGGCTCTTTTGTTTAGTCTTGCTGGTTATTGTTATTATTTCGTTCACCATAACCAATCTTGGGGAGGCCCTTGCTCTTTAAAATCCCTGAGTCTCGTCACTGGGTCTGACAGACAGGCACGGCAGCAGTGTTTTCACAGCCTGCGAAATTATTCTGGTTGTCCAATCAGCTGAGCTGGGCTCTGGAGGGTTAGTGATTGGACTGGCAGGAAATCAGGCTCTTAAGACATAACATATCGACTAGGCCATCCATCATCTCTTAGCATGCGCTCAGGCACGGCAGTCAGCCACCCCCGCCCCACACCCCTCCTGTCCCCTCGGACTGTGTGGGAGCCCTGCCACTGCGTAAATATTGGCCAGGCTGGGGCTGGCAGGAGGAGGGGGGGTGGGGGGTTGGGTGTTGGGAGGGGGGTATTAGGGGTTTGTTGTGGACAAGCCTGCACTCTATCTCCCTGACTATAATACTCAGAGAGATAGAAAAGACAGGTATCTGGATATCAAATCATTTCACATTGCACTGGGTCGATTTCCAAATGATGCAAGCAATGCTGAGTGAACTGTAGATTCATGTGTTGTCCACCAGTGTCAGGGAGGAGGCTGTGGTAGTTTTTTCAGGGGCATGTGCCATATTTCTGTTGTAGAGGAGACACCCATTATTTTGTGAAGTGCTAAGTTTATCATAAAGTACCATTTCCCATATTTACATGCTAACTTTTTAATACTAACCAATCAATATACGGAAATGTTTGCCAGGAAATACACACTGATATTATTTAGCCGCAATTAGAGTAGGATTATAATTCAATATTATTTGTCATTGACTTTAAGTGGAGTCATATTGTCATGATATCATGATGCTGTGTGATCATGTTACTAAATTTTGCCGACTAAACTACTGTTTCTTAGCAAGTTGTAATTAAAATTTAACACTGAAAAGATATTTATGCATTACATCTTTGTGTTGAGCATCCTTTTATAATTTTACTTCCTATTTTCCATGTTGTGATATACACGGATATATAAATTCTTATTGATATCCTGATATTAATTTTAACTATATTGTTCAGTCTTTTTTGGGCTCAAAGCATTAGATTTGAGTTCCTTGATCTAGATCAATATGAACAGCCATTACTGTTAAATCTCTGAATGCTTCATTGCATTCAAAGCTAATTCATAATCATTGCTTTAGATTTGGGACTTAAAGGGAGGAAAATTTAAACTTTGAACCCAAATGATTGTTATAGGCCATTTCAAGGTAATTTCCACGGACGGTCTGTCAGTCTTTCTGTTGTACTATGAGTATGGGTAGTGGGAGGAGAGAGGGAGTGTCCCATAGACAGACAGAAAGAGAGAGATTGCGATGTGGAGTCCCTCATCTGTAACGGCTGCATAACACAGATGTTGGGAGTCATCTGTCAGCCTGGCCTCTCTTGCCGGGCCCGAGCTGCTCTGGGGGGAAAAGAATTGGACACGGTGCTGTCACTTTTTACCCCCACTCACAATGGAGGGACATGCAAATATCAACCCCCATTCTTGCCCTCTCTTCCTTGCCCTCCTCTTAGCCAGCCGTGGTGTCCTGCCTAGTATCTGGACCGCGGCTAGGCAGCGAGGGGGGGCGGGAGGGCTCATCGCAGGTCGGTGCCGGGGAAAAATGTGACATCAGTCCCATCAGGTCCTTCTCTTGCCACGTATTAGAATTGGAAATGATGGGCTGCTCTCTGAGGCCTTGCCTGGCTTCCCTTGGGTCTTGAGGGGACCCCAGTCTTTCCACCCTTTGTCCCCAGAGAGAGTCTGTGCAAGGAGGGCTAGAAAAAGAGGGAGGGAATGTGAGAGTCCTCTGTGTCCTTCTGTGCTGTATTATGAATGAATTTGGATGTAATGATTACCCCCCTCTTTAAAATGCCATTCAGCTCACTCTTCATATGGCTTTCACAGTCATGAAAGTAGGAGGGTGTGCAGAAAGGGGCAGATGCCTCTGTTTTGGAAAATGCTTTAAAAAGTAAAGTGTGAAGCATCCCTCCCCTCTAAACACAGCCACTGCCTCTCTCTGTCTTTTACACACATACACACACGCACATACGCACAGCTCCCTGGTGAGGAGTCCCTGAACGTTTTTCGAATCGGGCCCTAATGTGCCGTTTTCATCAGTACTGAGGCGGGCTGCAATATGGTGCTGGGGCTCGCTCTGGGAATATGAATGTTGATTAAGCATGCGTTCAGCCTTTTGAAATTCTGAAGAAGTGTCAGAATAATGGATGTTGAGCAAATGTCAAGCATTTGTTAATTTCTCTGTTATTTGGGGTTTATCTAGCATGATCTTTGGAAGGAAAGCGTGGGACAGGGTTGTTGTGGCATGTGCCATTGATATGGTGATTTCTTGGCTACAGACACTTTGTTTTTGATGGTAATATCTCGGCTCAGGACGAAGCTTAGGGACTTGCTCATTGATTATTTATTGTGGCTGGAGTGTTTATCTCTTTTTTTTTTTACATGGCGGTTAAAGTGAAGGATTTGATAACAGGCATGATGCATTAAACTGGCAAGCTCTTTATACATTTAGTTTCTCGTAAGAGCTCAAGAACTCAACAGAAGACTTGAAAGATTATGATTGTTTTTCTTTCCTTTTTTTTGTCGTTGACTCAACAAGATCCATGTATATTTAAAATCCTTTTTTATTATTCCCTTATATCAGCCTATATTTTACAGTGAGTGTAGGGCAGAGTTTTTGTAATCCATTTAGCATATTTTTGTTTTACTTTCAAGGACTCAATCACTTATCAGTATCAGAAGATTAGAAATTTTACATATAATGTAGTTAGTTAGTTAAGTAAAATTTGAGCAAATCAGGAAAATGAATCTGCCTTCATCAAACTGCTATATTATCTACAGTGACCATCTTTATTGTTATAATTGGCCCAGTTAGTAACCAGAAAATCCCCACTTTTATTCGTAGCTCAAAAACCGTCACCAAAGATCACCTGGATTTAGGTTTTTAAATGTAAATGCATGCCTTTTTATAAGGTTAGAGGGGATCTAAAGATGTAGTGTTGTTCCTCTGATACTCCCTAAAATGCTGGATTGGTTATCGGCAAGTATTTAAGTCTTTGCCCTGATCCAGTAGTAGGTATGTTTCTCCGTTCTACTGTGATCTCCACTATTGTCTCAGTGGAATCAACTGAGTTGCTCTGTTGTAGCTCTTGTGAAGGTAGACTTCTAAATTTTTTTTTGTAGCCTGGAAGTGGCAATGACATTACACAGAGACTGATCAAGTGCAGAGCCCGTGGGGGGCAGCCCAGACGGCCCCCGGTGCACGGCCTCACACTTCTGGTCGCCCATATTGAACAAAACACAAACTGGCAGTTGGGGCTTAGGGGTGCAACGCTTGAAGGCTGAGAGGCTGGCAAACTAATTCCACAGCTTTATGTGGTTAGATGAGCATTGGAAGGGTGAAGGGATGAATGAAGTGTAAGCAGAGAGGGGAGATGTAGAAAGAAGAGAAGCTGTGCTGAGTTTACAACTTCATGTCAGGCTAAGGAGTTCATGAATAATAGATGCAATCAATTACTTGATTAGGAAGCACAGGAATGACTACTTCCTCTTCATATCTTAGGGACGTTGTCCAAGCACACTATAGATTGTAAAGCCTTTTCGGCTCATTGGGCTAAAAACACCGAGGTAAGCAGCCTGTTGTTTAAGTAAGCGATTATAAGGGACACTATCTTGAAGGATAAAAACTGTTGTTGCTGGATAGCAAGGCAGAATACGCTGTTATTATTAGCAGAGGAGAATTATTGACAAAGAAATATGAGCTTCTGTGAGTAAGAACAACATATTGTGTGCTGTACTTTGTGGTAGCATCAGTGTCGTCCCTCAACCCCCAAAGCCAAACACACACAGAGGGAAACCTACAGCACAGGACGCCACAGTTCAGCTGGGTAGCTATGGTAGAGTCTCTTGCCCTGCAGGTTCTTTTTGCATACTGGGATCAATTGCAAAAGAAGAATGAAACAAATTGCCCAGAATGGTACAAGTTCCCAAGGCACGCTTGGGGGAGTAGGCAATTGGTCAGTGTAATGTGTTTCTTTGCCAGACCAGTGGACGCTCGCCATTTGACAGATAACACGCACCTCATTTTCAGTTTCCATGAGAATTTGCAGAAGCAGTGATGACAATAGTTACACTATAACAACGACAACGCGCCATAATAGTTATAACATATTTTGTCACACACAGAGTCATGAAGATCCCTAGCTTTCAGGCGGAATCACAATTAGGGCGGTGATTGTGGGGATATTTCTCGCTTTTCCTTGCCACCATTATATAACAGTTCTGACATCTCAGGGCACCTCAGCAGACAGAAATTTTAAAGATTGTAATAAAGTGAAGGGGGCTGCGTAGGGGTCATATTTTTCGTCTATTAGGACAATTGTAGGCGGTGAGATGCCCTGTTGTGCTTCTGCTAAAGCCATTTCTGTCCACAGTCCCCCGCAGGCTTGTGGGTTTGCATGGCCTTCTGCAGAGAGATGGTGGGGGGGGGGGTCACTATCAGTAAATGTAGTGGAATGTGCTCAGAGTCAGGCTTTTGGTAAAGCTTTCTCCAGTTATGGTAAAAAATAAAAATGTAGTGGAACTGTTGATTTTTTTAAATAAAAAAAAAAAAAAGTAAAAAATAATAAAAGTTGAAATAATAACACACTTTTATTGCAATCACTTTAATAGGAATAAGCATTTACAGTTTTGCAGGAAAAAAGTGAAACTAATTTGAACTGTAAACACGTGTGCTCATTGTGCAAGTATTTGCTTGAAGCTGCATGACACACTGAGATTTGTGTTTGTTTCCATCTCTTGTCAAAATATATCACATTTATACATTAACGCGTAAAGATTTTTTTTTTTTGGGTACACATTTGTTTTGCTGCTGATGACGGTGGGCTTAGCTGGGAAACAGATGTTAGCATTTTGCCTATCAGCATGTGTAATTAGCAGCATTTGCATATCCAGAGTGTTTAACCCACATTCAGCTGTTTTTCACTTTATAAAATATTGATCTATAGGAAAGTAAATGCGTAATATATTATTGTAAGCACTCTTGCTTGAAGGAAATGAGATATAAATACTGACTATGTTAGGGAAGCGTTAGGTAATAATTATAGTGATAAAGGTGTAGATAAGAATAGAGCAAAGTATGAAAACTAAGCATATTTCCATGCGCTGTATATGAGTGAATCATTTCATCCATGTCACTCCCTTTTCAAAATAGCTTTATCGCCATTAGTAAAAATATGTGCTATGCCTTAATTAGCCAGTTCCATGCCCTGAAGAGTCGCACCATGCAACACTCTCTGCATGCAGATCCACCAAATGCTAAGTACTGTCGCAGCATATGATACCAATGCCATTAGCCAGGTGGCTTTCATTACCTAAATTACAGCTATTGTTTATAATTAATTATTTGTAAATAGGAAGATTCTGAATATAATTGATAGCTCGAATTTCCCCCATCTCCTATTAATTAGGTTGATGGGAATTTCTCGGCTTTTCCGCTGCTGTTTTCCCCCTGTATGCCGAAGACACTGATACACTGTGAATGCACCAGCAGATAAGGCAATTCAACACTCAAACATGGATTTGTCAGATTCATAACCAGCGGATAGCCTAACTTAATAGAGCCTAAAGCACTGACCAGACAGGCATACCAGCTCAGTGACAAAGTGAAAATCCCTAATTGTTTTTAATTTAATCTGCTGCTTTACTATTTTGGGTGCCAGTGCATATTAATGCTCTGTCTTATGTTGTAAGGAAGGGTAATTAGGTTGAGAGTGAATGATTCCCTAACCACTCTTCTGTCTCCCAACCTTCTGTTTCCCCATGTTCTAAATTATATCCAAGAGGGAGGGATTTTTAGTTTTTTTTCTTCGCACACAAAGGTCAATGCGAAGACACGCTGCAGTGTCACAGACTCTTTTTGAAAAGTATTTCTAAATATGTTCAATGTTAAAATGCTTTAGAGGTAAACTGTTCAGGATTTTCCTAAGTGTACATCAATGTATAGACTCATACAGAAGAAATACCTCTCAAACATCACTTAAAAGTGTGTGGTGGTGTATTTTTTGCAGGTGCCAGACCGTAAGCATCACGCATCCAAGAGACGCACTGCCAGAAAATGCAAATGTAGGAGACAAAACGCCCAACAAGAGATTTAATCTGGGGTTACTGTCACTTTTGCAGGATGTTTACAGACAATAGCCAATAATTATAACCAATAATAATAAATAATAAATGATAATAAATT
>JAPZEB010000007.1:12726120-12739829 GCA_029783705.1 Chaetodon striatus
TGCTAAACAGCCTCGTCCTGCAGTCATAACAACCAAAGTGCTAATAGAACAAAGGCCAAGCGTCAGGGAGAGTCTGTTAAGTATGCATGATTGTTAAAAATGTAAAGAAATGCAAACAGAGAATCATATAGAAAGTTCCTAAAAATAACAGGGGAAACATTTTGTGTCCATGGCTCAGCTGAGAAGTTTTACAAACGCTGTCACCTCTTATCTCCCACTTTGAAACAATGCAATCTATTAGATTCATTAGAGTATGGGAAGTATGACTGGTTTTTATAGTATAGACAAAACTATGTGTGGAGATGTAACAGTGTGGGTATGTTGGATTGAGATCTTGGGATGCAGGCATGTTAATCTTGGGTATTACCACCTGACTTTTATTTTTTCCATTTATTTCTTTATCTATTTATATTAGATTAATTGCACCCACTGTTTGTGTATGTTATTTAGTCATTTTTATTTATTTTATTAAATTATCATTACTTTGCTCTTATGAGTTGGGACAGGATTGTTGGGGCTGGGGAAAAAGGGTTAATATGTCTGTTTAAAAGGAAAAACATGACACTGTGCTACTGTATTATCATATATGCAATAGCTGAATAAAATTTGGTAACAAAAAAACAGGGAAAACTAATCTCTAATGCAAAGTTTGCAGGAAATAATCTGCTCAAAATTCTTCAAATCGCTCCTTTAACAAAGAAAATTCTGCAGCTATTTGGGTTAATTGTACAGTTTATCAACTGTTCTGTACCGTTTTTGTTGTGCATTGAATATAATGTGGAATATCACTAAAATATGTAATTAGTCAGGGGTCGTCAGTTTACTCAGCGATGAAAAAAGGGGTCCCTTACAGAATAAAAGAAAAAAGAAAATCAACAAAAATGTAGAAACCCGCACCAGGAAAATACCAATCAGCCTCTGTCTCCGTTCCACAATAAATGACGTCAAAAGCAGCAATGCTGTTCTGAATTTGCACCCATCATTCAACATTTAGTTAAGTAAGGATTTTGATTTTTTTCAGTTCACCGCCTGACCTCATCCATCTCCCAGAAAAACGTTGATATACGGTTTGAATTGTTTGTTTCACTATGTAAGATCTGATTGTACCTCGTGGCAGTCATTTTGATTGATGTGCCTAAAGTAAGTGAATTTAAATACCAGATGAAGAGGTATTTGTTTTTGTGAACTTTTGCTTTATATTTCAGTATTAATTCACTTCACTGCGTTGTTGCCAGAAACACTGAAAGAGATACAAGCACATCTGAGTCTTCCCTCACCGGCCTGGCATTTGTTAAAGAGCCTCGTCAGGACCCTCTTCCCCCCCATCTTTGTTCCCAGGCAGCCCTCTCCCTCTCCCGTCTCTGGTTTGAGTTTCACGTCTCGCGGCGGTCTGATTGCCTGATAGCTTAAACATCTCTGCCTGCCTATCCCTTAGTGGGAGTGTGTAATCAAAGACACATGAGGAGCCTGTGTCCAAGTGCTGACCTTCTGATTTTGCTCATCAATTCTGAGGGTTAATGTACGAGATCTATCAGGTCAACAGATTTGTCTCCACGAGCTCTGTCAGGTCTATAAATGATTAGGAAAAAAAATGCATTTGGCCACTGAACCCTATTAAAACTTCTGAGAATAAATGTGAACTCAATGTGACTGCTAATATATTCTTTCCACTCTCTTGTGTTAATAATGCTAATGTGTTTTTTTTCCTCTCTATTATGTATTTTAAATGAGCACCATAAACCAAACCTTTGTGACAAGGGCTTAAGGAGTTAACAGGGTAAGGATATGATCCAAATTCCAACTCTGTCCGCTGTCGATGTAACGTTTCATCATAGGCGGGAAGTTGAATCGGGCGATACCCAATCCCTTTCCTTTTGGACTGATGCGAGATAACAGAGGCATACATTTCTGAACAAGTGAAATATAAACTACGCGCAGAGTTTGGAGCTTTGAGACGCCACCCCCCCCTCCTTTTGAATGGCCGCCGCGGAGATGTCGGAGAAATCTATTTCTAATTTTGAGTGATATCTCTATCAGCTGGCACGTTCGCACCATGAATCTTCCCCCCATGTTAAACCCGGAATCTGTCTCTTCGATGACGGGCTGTGTGTTTAAAATGACCACTCTTGTTTTTTGTAATGGGCGTCTGTGTGTCACGGAGGTTACAAGTGAAAGGGCAGAATAGAGCTGTCTGGCGAAAGGCCTCTGATAGAAAGTGCCACTTCAATTTGAGCACAGCTGCAGTTAAGCCAGGCCTGGCTCACTGTCCGGCCCGACACTTCACATTCTCTTCTCTTGCGACTGGAATGGATGTGAAAACTATTAACTTTAGACAGAGTTTTGGCCTGACCACTTCTGATCTCTTCCCCTTATTCATTGCTTATCTCCAGCTTGTTTTGTCAGGATTGCACGCTGACAAAGACCGTCTCAGACACCATTTACATTTTGTTTATTTAAGTTTGCTGACTCTTTGAAGCCTTCTTAAAAAAAAAAAAAAAAACTTGGGCTCAAAGTCAATTTTAAAACAAAGTTTTTAAACCGCAAAATATCACATACTGTCGTGCACCATTAAATTACATCTTACTTTACTTTTTATATCACTTTTCCATTGGAGAGGCCATTGGACTACAGGCTACACATCTCCTAATTTGGTGATGAGGGGGTTTAACAGTTTGAGGAACTCTATCCCCGGAGCTGCTGACAGTCCTCAGCCCCCCTGAGTCCCTACTAAGGATGGAGCTCGTGGTTAGAGAAAAGACTACTGGCTCTGTTTTAAATATTCGTTGTGGTTTGAATTAGAAAGGGGATAAATTCTCTGAATAATGATCGCAAAACATTTAGCTTCAGCTGCCCGGGTGAAACAAAACACGCTCGAGCAAAACTTTGAACTGCTCTTCCTTTTTTTTCCTCCCGCAGCCGTTTTGTTTTCAAATTGTAGCGCTGAGTTCATGGGAAACTCGCTCCGAGGTTACCTGCGCCCCCGAAAAGTGATGGAAAAAAAGGATTACGGCCGCAAGAATGTTTTTGCAGTTAGTTGAAATATTACTAACCTTGTCAAATGTCATTTTGAATGAGAAAGCAAACATATTTTAATCAGGGTTTTAAAGGCAGGGCTTTTCAAACGGCGACTCTAGGAGAAAGGGGTCAGCTAATTGCAACGTTTGATGTCATGTTTGGTCTCTCTCTGCGTTTTGATGCGACTGCCTGGAAGCATGCTCGCTCTCTGCCTCCGCTCTATGTGCCTCTCTCTATGTCACACACACACACACACACACTTTATCACACACGCGGTCGAGTGAAAAAGTACTGAAAGGTCCGAGAGTTCTCAATGCTGTAATCTTCATAAAGTCTTTGCTCCTACTTCCTGTCGGCCCTCCTCTCAACTTCAACCTCCAACCTCTCCTCTCCTGCATCACTGAAATTTTGGCTGCTCCACACAGACCTGACAGTGCTGGGATTTAAGGATCTTATTCAGAATTTTGTGAATGAATGTGCACGGGCATGCCAGTGTATCAATAGCAGGGTATGTCAGCCCTCAGCTGAAAGTTAAAATATATACCTCGCTCGGACCAAAGGCTCGTACAAAGCGCTCCCACCGTCCTACAACAGACTAATCTTCCAAACACACAGTCCCAAATCTCTTTGGGTCTCATAATTACTGTTTTAACAGCAGCAGAGGGGGGTGGTAGTGGTGGGATATACATTTTAAATTATGTTTGACAAGGTGGGGTTAGTGGTTTTGTCGTGGCTTGTCTTTAGTTATTACTCATACTTCCTCCTGCCATAGATAAGGTCTGCTGGTGAACATACCAAGGTGAGCGCTGGCGCAGGGCCCTTATCGCCACCATTGATTTAGGGCAAGAACCCAGTGACAGAGGTCATTGTGCAGTAAAGCTATCCATCATTCAGGTTTGATTTCTGCTCCAACCTGTCTCCAAGTTGTCTACACGTAGTCACAAGGAGTAGAGGCCACGGGAGGGTTGGACTGGTGGGAGGTGTGATGTGGACGGTGTGTTTAGGAGCTCTGTGTGTTAAGAGACGTTGAAAAATAATAATTTTAAGACCGTTATTACAGGTTGAGTCATATTAAAGAATAATGTTTATATTAAGTTAACAGTGTAAACTTAATTTGATCCTTTAATTATTGAGTGGAATCCACAAACTATTTGTCTTACATTTAAAGCTTTGGATGAAAAAATGCAGCCTTGAATTTGTTTTCCACCGGTAGCTGATTGCTGATCTTTCCACAGTTTTTTTTTTTTTTTGCCACTCACAGTAATTCTCCATGTGTCCTAGACATTTTCTGAGTATGTGTTTGAGACGCTCACATTTTCCCCCTCGATTTAAAATTCAAGGTAGTTCTCAGCCTGTGGTAAATAAATTTACAATCATAAACACAGTTTTCCCTCTTTGCAGGGGGATTTTTTCAGATGCCTGAAGATGGGTATTTATTGCTCTTAATGTTGTTCGTGGCCTTCGTGGCTAGACTTGTAACTTTTGGCTTAAATGTTCTATTTATCCTGGCTTCAAATTGGGGAGCTCAAACTTTCAAATAGGCTATGAGTCATATTATTGATTTGTCATGAAGATTATTTATTGCGCTTTTTTTCACTAACTTCTGCAAAAGTTGGAAGCTGTAAGAGATTCTCCTGGAGTGATTGCATGTAAACGGCTGTAAACTGCTGAATCCTGAGGGGAAAGGTATTCCTGCAGAATCTAAAGGTCTCTTTAGTTATGCTGAAAAAGCTAGCTACAGTGGTGGTACTGCTCACTCCAGCCTACTGGAGGATAACTTAAGTAGCTAATTACACTTCGGTCTGTAATCAAATCCATGTCAGGTTGTCTGAGAACCTGGATTTGTGCGGTGGATTTCAGTTAAATACAGGGGCAGCTTAAAACATTTTATGGTTCTCTCCTCAAATTAAAGTTTATTTCCGCAATCCCCTCTAAAATGTGTCATATCCCATTACGCAAATTTGGATATGGTAAATTAGCGAGGAGAGTGCTTACGCCATGAATATGTTGACTTTTTTTTTTGTGCTGTGTGCAGAGGGTTCGCTTGCTGGGGGTTGGGGGTGTCTTTAACTCTAAAAAGTTGTCTTGAATTTTCTCCCCCTCGCAAGATGATGTGTTTTTGCAATTCAAATATTTGCTCATTCTCTTCTCCATTGCAAAGCTCCCTTTGAAGCGGAAGAGTTCTATCAGGACCAATGACAGTGTGAGTGTGCAGCGTGACAGCGCAAGAGGCAGTGCTGGACTATTTCTAACTGCATATTTAAATAGCAAGGAAATCCAAAATCAAAAATGTATGCAAATGACGGCATGTTTTGCATGCTGATATTTTTATGATTCGGGGCTTGCATATTCAGGTGGTGTTCAGTACGTGCCTAGCTTTAGCAACATTAATCAGAATTACTTCATGTCTTCGCCACATCCTTGATCTCCCTCTAAACAAACATTCCTGGGGGTGGAAGGCCTGCAATTTGGCAGATTTACTTTTAATGAAAGCTCTGCTTAATGTTTTTATGGACTGCTTTAAGTGGAAAGACATACTTAAGGCCTTAGGCTTCATAGGGAAGTGTGTAACCCAGAAACTCTCAATACTTCCTTCTTAAAATGATTTTTCTCTGCTGCACATTATGGAAGACCCTAACTACCTGATCTCATTTACATTCATCACAGCTATATATATTCTTCATGTTATGCGGGAAAGCCTCTCTTTTCACTTAAATGAAGATTTTAGATCATTATATTGAGCATATGCACCGTGACGCTGTGCGTGGGTGCTGTGGGGATTGTACGTGTTTATGCAAGGAGCAACATATCAAGACAAAGCCCTTGAAATGGGCCTCAGGCCTGTCTGTACTCTTAAAGGTATAGAAAATACAGTATAAAATAATTAATTGAATTGTCATTTGTATGAGCAGCCCTTGCTCTCTGCACCCTATAATTCCAACCTCTTTCTCCCCCTTCCCCTCGCCACATTTTTTCCCTTCTTTTTTTTCTAAACAGCAATTAATCTCATTTTTAGTCCAATTTCCAGCCCCGCTGCTGGAGTCAGAGCGAGTCCCCTGTTTTGTTCCTATTTGGCTTGGTTCCTCTGCATAGTCATTAAGGGCCCAATTAATGTCACCCTTTAGCTGAAGAGTGCTCATTTTTATTGGGGAGCTGACAGTCACCGCCATGAGTGCCGCAGTGTAATATGCATTAATTGCCCCGTAACACTGGTAATTACCAGTTCTTCAAGCCTCTCAGTAAACTGTCATGCCCAGACACGACTGCTTTGAAATAGATTACTCATTAGGGGGACCTGCCCTGTTTTCCAATGGGGGCTCGCTGGGTTGGCATAAAGATGAAAAAAAATCTGGTGCTTGAACAAATAGTTGCCAAGAGCAATTTCCTATTACAACTTCCCGGTGACGGCTTTTCTCTTTCTTTCTTTCTTTTCTTTTTTTTTTTCCTCAGATGGCATTCCAGCCGTCACTTGAGGTAAGGATCAGAAGTAGAGTTAGATGTCCATCACAGATAGCAGTTGGTTTGTCTTCGCGTCCCAGTTTGACTCCTTGAATGCAAATGTGCCTCGGGACTCCGCCATTCAGCATATTGCCTCGGTTTTAACTGAAATCCTCAGTGTTGATTATATTTTCTTCATTTTTCCTCTCACCTTTGAATGCCCAGACCGTGGTATATGAGTGCTGCATTGAAAGTGTCAGTATTGTTGCTTAACGCGGTGCATTTCAGGCCTCTGCACGTAAGATCAAGGCAGTGTTGATGTGAAGTTCTTGTTCAAATATTGATGCTAACTTTGCTCAGGTCTTGTGTTTGCAAACTGTGGAATCTCTGTTTTAAACATTAGCTTGTGCTTCACGGTTCCCGCAACGTGTCCTGCGTACCTGGAGAGAAAGAAATTGATAGTGAATGCAAATAGATGAATTTAAAGAAACAGTTAGAGGACAAAAGGAGGGGATGTAGCGTGGGTGCCACCGTTGTTCTGCGATAAGATATTATAAAAGGAGAGACCAAATCAAACACTGTTAGCTATCGCACATCCTCTCCGCAGAAGGTGTTGGCCTGTTTAGTCACGCTAGAAACAATATTTAGATTTCACCACAGCTTTGTAAACGCTCCAAGTGTGCGCTGCATGGGCTCTCTGGTCCCTGTTCTTTCTTTCTTTTTTTCAAAAGCACTTTTGTGTCATTACCCATTTACCATAGCAAGGAAAAGAACAGAATGTGAAGACCAGGGAAAAACCTCTCTCACATACACACACAGGTGGAAAACACACACACGCATGCACACACAGAGCTTCTCAAAGGTGCTGCTTTTGTTTTATCTCCCTTATAGCACCTGCTTCAGGCAATCTGCTCCCACTCGTCTCAAATGAATTTTGTCACGGCCTTTCAGATTCTCAGCCAGCGATGCGCTAATGAAAGGAGATAGTACAATTTGAACTGACCAGGTAGCAGCCAGCAGTGCACAGCTGAGAGCAAGGGATGGGGGGGACACACCCCTCCTTGAAACAAAAGACAAGTCAACCGTCCGCTGATATACCCATTACCCTTCTCATTAATACCCTGCAGACCTCGGCGCGTGAGCGTGTGCGCCCGTGTGTGCTTGTGCGTGCGTTTATCTGTTTGTGTTGGTCGAGCACTTATCGAATTGTTTATGACAGGCCTAATTGGGCTAATTGAAGACATTAAGATTACCTGTCAGCTGTGTGTATCCAGACTCCCTATCTGTCTGACAACTCCTGACAAGTGAGGGACCCCGTAGCATCCGTCATGATGGAGCATTCCCAGGCCGTAATAGGGACAATAGGGGCCACTCTAATTTGATGTGGACAGCCTTAGCTGTGCGGATCGGCCTCCCTTCATGTGTGTGTGTTTGGTTGTGTGTGTGTGTGTGTGTGTGTTAAGTATAAGTGAGAGTTGGGGGCTCTGTGCATGGCCAGGCTAATGGAGTCCCCCTTGGCAATGTGACAAAGCGATGAGGCAGTGTGAGGGGGAAAAGTGAAAGGGGTCTTCAAGTGTTTAAGGACATGAGAGGGAAGGTGCTCGGGGTGACGGCCTTCACAGATTGAGTGACATGAGGAGAGCACTGACATCTGTGTGTCTTGTGTGGTTGCGGATGATCAACCAAACTCCTTTATTAGAATACCACCCAAACTTTTAGACATGAGGAAAGACCAAAATATACTTGACTGGCCTACTTTGGTATGTTTTGGTACGTGCACTCTTCTGCATATGCATGTTTTCTTTTGTTCACAGAAAACTGTTTATAAGAAATATTATACTACGAGGGTCAGGAAATTCCTGGAAAAGTCATGAAATTAAAAAAAAAAAAACATCAGTTTTCCAGGCCTGGAAATGGTTTGGAATTAACAGGAAGTTTTGGAAAAGTATTGAATATACATTGTTTTGGCTGTTGTTTTAAATATGTTCTTGAAATTCCCTGAACATGTCTGACGTTACATGAAATACCTTACCTTTATTACTAATTTAAAATTTAATGCTGTGCTACATGATCATTGAAACGTCACTTGTATCACGTCATACACTGATCAGAGCAGCTCCATGCCTTCGCCAAGGCCACGCCCCCTTTTGAGGGAAAGAAACCGAAAAGTTATTGTGCAGTGGGTTAACCAATGCTTTCACACTGAGATTTGATATTATACCTGGTGATTCAATCAAATATTTATATTATATATATTCAGTTGAATCACCATCTGTAATATTCGGCCACTGTGTTGGGTCATTGATCCACTTGGATGGGGGAAGACTGAAGGAGCATGACTGCGATCAAGCTTAATTTATTAAGGTTCAGGCAAGGTCATAGAATAATTAGATAATTAGTAGAAATGTCTGTGCGACAGATGTTTGTTTAACAAGAAACAAATGCATATAAACTTGTCAAAATTATAATCCAAACAGGATTGGATTTGTTATATGCAGTTAGTCGGTGTTGGGAATTTCTAACAAGTGAGTAAAGTCATGAGCAAGTGCTAGCACTTTGCTTATCTGCAAATGCCTGGGAAATTAAATAATGTACGGCTGTATCGTTATGTAGGCCTACCAATTTTAAACTATTTTTAAAAAGTTTAAAAATGGAAATCGGGTAAAATATCATGGAAAAGTTTGGTAATTTATTGGTAAAATGTGTGAGAACCCTGCGAAATATATTTGTATTTAACCTATTTTTAATTGAACAGTTCCAGTAGAATTGTAGTTTAGTTATTTATTTTTTTCCTTTCCTGATCAGAGGTGCAGATATTCATAGATCGTGGTTGCCTCATCTTAAGCAGAGCCCAGTCCTATCTTCTTGGGCTTAAGGAATGTGCCTCTGCATATCTGTATCAACCCCCCCCCCCTCCTTTCCTCCCCACTCTCCTCTCCCGTGTGGGCATTGTGTGGGGCTTTGCAGCGTCGTCGCTATGACAGATCAACGCTGTCAGCCCAGGAGATCCCTCTGTTTGTTTGTTCTCCTCCAAAAGGGGTTAAACTGTCAAGTTGACAACTCACAAGACCTTTAGACTCTAGAGCACTACCGCCTCTCCCCGTCTCTCTCCTTCTCTCCATGGCTCCCTCCTCCCCCCTCGTCCACCTTCATCCCCAAACGAGTGAAAATCAATACCAGATTGCCTGAGGACCACTGTTTGGTGTGGGCCTGACCCCTAGATGTCCCCCACTCTGCTTCTTTCATTACATGTAGCCCAGTATTTAACTTCCATCCTCATCCCTCGCCTAATTAGTTTCGATAAGCTCAGAGTCTCTCCCTCCCTCCTTCTCTCTTACACGTGCACTCGCACACAAGCACCGCAAACACACATGGACATTTTGCTTTCTTGCCCTTTGAAGGGACACTCTGGGCTGGGAGTAATAAAAAGACAAATCCCAACACGCGCACAGAAGCCCTCAGCGATTCCTGAGCTAGGATTATTTTTTTGTTTGCATAGCAAATTTTTAAAAACTACAATGAAATTAGATTTGCACCCCAGATCATCAATGAAAACACAGGGGATATCCTGTGTTGTCCAAAGCTAATGGTGCTCTGTGGTAGGCCTGTTAGCAAGGCTGCACCCTCACTTCTGTGGTTTTCCACGAGGCCTCATCGTTACCTTGTGTCTCTGTTGAGTTGTCCACCCACAGACGAAGTAGAAGATGCTACTTGGCTCTTTTAAAAAGTTCCCAGTACTAAATCTGGTAAATAATTGATTAACACAAACACAGAAAACAGTTCCAGCGATTTGTCCGCTGGAGGTCTGTGTGTGTTTTTATGTACCACCCACATGTCCAGGTGCCGCCACAGCGCCGGCTGGCCCGTCAACCACTGACAAGCCCCAACGACATGTCGGCCCCCCTGCTCTGCTCCCCCCCAGGGGCTAAAATTACCCTCAGGAATGTAAACAGACTGCCGAGTAAGCACACGGCTTTCTGTGGCCCTTCGCCCGCGTCCTTCTCTAAACTTGCCCCCCAAACTGGGACGGTTCCATTTTGGACTCAGAGGCCAAGGTCTGCGGCGAGGATACCTTTAACCTGGCTGCGGCTGCTTTGTCACAGCAGTTCTCCTGTCCAAGCAACAGGGCTAAGTCTTGCGTTTTAGCGATGATAATCGTATTACAAATGTTCTTTTGCAACAGCTGAAAAAGAAATATATAGTTTTTACTCCTTCTCCTCATATCTCCTTTCACCTTTTCATTGTAGCAGACAGATGGGTATTCACACCAATTCATTAGGTGTGTGGGGTAGCTGTAAGCGGTGGAGTCTGGGTGAAGAAGTTCACTGGGCCGGGCGCTGACATGTTGATTTAGTGGTGGTAACACGACTGCACTTCCAAAGGTGCTGACTTGGACGAAAGCCAGGCCTCTTTTTCTCCCAGGGAGACATTAGAGGCCTCACTCTAATTTTGGGGCAGGGTTCTACTCATGGATGCAGAGGCCAGGAGACCCTACACAACAAACATTCACACCTGCCTTTCCATGCCTAATTTTTGATTCAGCCCTCGCTGGAGTGGCAGCAGAAGACTAAAAGATGGAGAGAAAAGTCCCTTTTCAAAATTAGGAGTGACATGAAAAAGTGCACTGGTCACTTTTTAAAATGCTGCTTGAAATTAAACATTTTCATATTTTTTAAATCCCCAAATATTATATGTTTTGAATAGAGCAGTGATTTCCTTTTTTGTGGTGCTGTTGCATCGCGTGTGTGTGGTTGTTTATATGTTTGTTTCGATAGCATAACAAGATGTGTAAGACAAACAGCCAAGCATCAGAAACACATCCTATGACCTCACATATAAACATGATATCATCCACTCATATACACACATAACACTGTTTCCTCCGCTGGACACACCAGGTTTGCAGGCGCCCGGTCAGGCTGACGCTGCCCTCGCAAGGGCAGATAGGGTTACAGTACAAACTGTTGTTGATTAAGGCCGTGCCTGTAGTGGGGGATCATCCTAAATTGAAAACACATTAGCCGCCAGGGTTAAGGGCAGGATTAGGACCGGGGCTGCGTGGGGCGAGGAGCAGCGGCAGACACAAAATGGCCGTCCCTCTGCCTGCCTTTGACTGCGTTTCCCCAGAGACAGGTGGCAATTATCGGCCAGGGCTGCTGGGAGTTCACAATAACAGGTTAAAGGAGCATGTATCCCCCTGACGCTGTGGTCCTCTCTGTCTGCACAGGCTCTAAGCCCCTCAGCCTGCTCGCCTGCCACCGCGGGGAGCTTCCTGTCTCCAAGCAGAACTTACAGACATGGGGACTCATCAAAGGCCAGAGGGAGTCTCTGGACAGATCTCCAAATTAGCGCTGCGGCCAGTGTTTGGCTTTGGAGACTAATAAGCCTCAACTGAAAACAGTCGAATCCTCGGAGACGTTTTTTTTTCTTGTTATTTTTACCTCCTGCATCAGATATAATGAAGGTCATCTCCATCCTGCGCAGCCTGCATTTAAAACGTATTTACACACATCCACTCACGGACAGAGATTATTGCCTACTCATGAGTTCAGTACAGTACTTGCATAAGAGACACCATTTGAAGCCGTTGCAATAATAGGATTTAATAATATCAGCATCAAGTGTTAATGAATACCCACTCAGTGTGTCATAACTGGAGAGATCAAGCCATTTTCATGATGTAGAGGGTCATTATAGAGGATGGGGAGTCGATATCTGAGAAAAGATCAGGTGAGCTCTGACCGACTGAATGTTAACCCTTACACAGCCAGGGAATAACACACAGAGAGCGTTCTTATTACCACATTTATATTATAAAGGCTGATTTAAACTGTTTGTAAAAGAGAAACGATGCACAGAGAGTTTTTTCCCTCATGTATAAGTTGTTCCATAACTCCAGCCGAGGTTTAATATGGATTGTTCTGGTGTCATCACAGAGCTGTCGTCAGTAGGGTTGTTTTGTCGTGTGCAGTGTCCTCAATGCTGTTTGGACCGACTTCTGAACATTAAACAGACAAAGCCAGAGCCAGACCACACCTTGTTTGGTTTCGCTCCACATCCAAAGCAGACCAGAGTGTGTCAAAGCGCGTTGGACCGTGACGCCGTAGATCTTAGAGGGGACCAGCACACATTACACACACAACGCACACTTGTCCCTCAGATATGTGTTGCTAATGTGGTCGGCGACATGCTCAGTTAAGGGACTTAACGAGTTCCAAACACTGATTAAGGCTCCTCCCTTTGGCTGGAGGATGTTTGGGAAGCATGATATTGTACAAACGGATCCTAACCAGGACCAAATGGCGTCGTGAGGCGGTGCGCTCTCCACGTCTTGCTATTGTGCTGTCAAAATAGAAATAAGGTTGATGCTTATTCACTCATGTGCTCATTTACACAATCATGTGCTAGCCAGGTTATCAATCAGCTGATTGATACAGAGTCTGTCAGATTGCGTGTGTGTGTGTGTGTGTAAGGTGATAAGATTTAGGTTAATGTGAGAAGGTGGCTGAGGTGATAGGAGGCCGTGAGGGAGACTGAGGTCAGAGAAAGTGATAATTCGTTAGTGGCAGATAAAGACTGCAGATTCCCATAACACAGCAATGTTGAGGGAGCTTAACGGTGTTAGGAGTTAATTATAGCATTATCTCATAAAATGATAAGTTAGATAACTTGACTGCAAAGCTTAAGATTAATTGGTATTAATAAAATGCTTATTATGGTTTGTCTTATCCACAAATTTGTGTATTTTGATATGAGTACCACAAAGTTAACAGCCGTCACAGCTGTGTATGTTAACTAAAGTATGTGTATCCTTCCACAGAGCACATTAAACAAATGTCTTAATGCTGTAAGTCACATCTTAAAACACCTCTGTAACAAAAATAATCTGCAGAGTTGGGCAATATATTGTTAGCGCCAACCCCACCCACCACAAAGAAAAAGAAAATATTTATTTATCTATTTATTTAATGTAGGGATGCACAGATTTACTGACCACACATCGGTATCGGCCGATCCTTGTTGACCGGCATAGACCTATCGGCAAATAAGATGACATTTACCAATGACAGTGGCCGATGGTTTTCGTTGTGTCACATCCGTTTTGTGCGGGCTAAAAAAGTAAGGGTCCAGACTAACAGTATCCTGTCATTCCGGGGACAACAGAAAATGTGTTTGCAAGAAACAGAGGTATTCCCCAGGACGCCTGCGGGACGAAAGGACACCATAAACTCACTATCAACATGTCAGGGGACACA
>JAPZEB010000007.1:12771749-12785530 GCA_029783705.1 Chaetodon striatus
ATTAAAAAAAAAAAAAAAAAAAAAAAAAAAAAAAAGACCACACACTACCAGCTAGCTCGTTGGAAAGTACATTTGTGCGTCTGCTGTTGCTTGTGCAGCCATTTTGTTGATGTCTTAACACTCGGTTAGAAGTGTGCCTCTGAAAAACCTGTTTGGAGGGCCATGCAGCCCTACCCCTCTGTCCCAACAAGAATTGTGACACCTCACTCCTAGACATGAACACGCAAAACGAAGGGGTAAGGGCTAAGTGGTAGGGGCAAGGGGTGTACTGGAATTGAGCTCGAGAACCCTGCTCTGTGACGACATAGAGCACTAAGTTTACTGGCGCTCTGAGTGTTGTGGCTGTGCAGGTCCTGGAGGAAAATAACAGGCAGATATGAATGATGGAGCCAGGGCAGCAGGAGTCCACTTGACACGGGGTCTCCGCTAGGCTGGATCAACACGGCATCCCTGGTTACTAATATCTGCTCACACACGCAGGGGGGGAGCTTCAGAGAGCGTCTGCTTAGGTGTTAAATACCCTGGCTAGCATACAATGTTATGCTATACTCAGTGTGTGTGAGCGTGTGGGAGGATTGAGGGTAAGGGGTGGTGGGAGACAGAAGAAAAGACATAACAGGGGACTTACATAATACCATGTGCCTCTATTTTATGAAGTACAGTCCTTTAACTTTATGAGACTTTAATTCAACAAACCAACTGCATCATCGTCATAAAAGACAGTTGACGAATTCTAAGGAAGGTTGAAGATGAAATCACAGCGAACCAGTCTGTCTGACTCAGTGTCTGTATTCATTCGTTTTTTTTTTCTTGCTTCCTCATCTCAGTCTGTCAGAAAGGCCTTGTTTCTGGTTAACTGACTTGCAGCCACACCTGGTAACTCGCTCCTGTTGTCAGCATTCCTTCCCTGAGAAATCGTCATGCCAAACCACCCTACCCTGGAGCAAAGCCAAGAGAGAGGGAGACAAGAGACAGAGCGAGAGGGAGAGAGCCTCGCTGCTTGGCTGGCCAATTGCTGTGGAGATCGGAGGGAAGCCGGCCAATCAGGAGTAGGGTCACTCGTTTGACGAGTTTGTGATGAAAGAAAGAAACCGAGCCAGAGCCAGAGCGAGACAGGAGAGAGAAACAGAGAAATACTAAACATGTCTTCTCCAAAGAAACGAGCGCCGGACTGCTCCGAATGTAGCCCTGCAGAGCGTGCAAAGACAGAGGAGGACGCTTTGAAATTGTGACACAGCAATCGTTGACAGTTTATTGCCTTCACGGCTGACCTGCACATGCCCATTTTGAGAGCTCATATGCCCGGGACATGGGGGCAAGTTTCCGTTTGTCAGTCAAATTCCTGGACACCCCCCCAACGTCTGTCTTTGCAGGGAAGATTAGATGCAACACAATCTGAACAAGAACGTGCTGAACTCAATCCCTGATCACTGCTTGCAAACATGACTGTCCTCTGGTTCCTATTAGAGCTCATTGCTTCCATACTTCTGCTTCAGACAGAAATAAAGATTCCAAACCCCCAGCAATTGAGTCACAACTCACTGGAATCAAAGAAGGAAGGCTTTAGTTTGACCCCCCCCCTCCCCAAAAAAGAAAGACAGGCAGAAAGGAGTGAAACACTCAGTGTCCTTTGACCAGGAAGTGCATGCAAATTAACCCCATGAGAAGGGTGTGTTTAGTATAAGCAAACACTAATTATGGTCCAGTCAGACAGTGGGGCAGTCTGGGGCTACTGAACCTCCAACACTGATCTACTGTAGTGTCAACAACGCTGATTGAATCAGCTCACATGGTCCTAACAGGCCCCCTGTAACAGTTTATACATAGCTTGCCACCAGACTGAACCTACAGTATCTATGGATTTATCATAAACTACCACAATGGAGCTTTTCACAGGCTCCACTCCTCCAGGATGGAGATAAAGGACAAAGAGATAGGGCAGGAACGGGGAAGCTACCTCAAGCTCATCCTATCAGAGACGGCGTTTCCCTTTTTCTATCCCTTCTTCCCTTCTTTAAGTTAAAACAGGAGTCAAGAGACATAAGCCGGGCGAACATTACCTCACCCCCGTGTTTGATTTAGTGCAGATGTGAAGCGGAGCGAAGCAGGATCGTTTTTTAGGAACGTCAGAGAGGGCCCACGTTTAGGGCAGCCACTGTGTTTACATAGTTTTACCTCTGTCTCTCTTTCTCTCTCCCTCTTTCTCCCATCCACTGTGCCTCCATACCCCCCTCCACACTCTTTTGTCTGCCTCTCAAAGGGGGACTGTTTCACCTCTCCTCCATGGACTTTCACTGACCTGTTTTTCTTTCCCGTTTTATTACTCCACTCATTGCCCTTTTGTGGCATCGCCACCCCCTCCTCTTCCTCAAGTCCAATATGAGTAACATTTGCATTGCTCTGTCAGTCTTGCTGCAGAAGTCATTCCTCTCCGAAACCCGGGGAGTACGAGTCATTAAGACTCGAGTGGAAAATCAGACAAAGAATTATATATTTGTGTTGCAAACTGACACGATTTAACGAGCAGCTAATTAAAATAAATCAATAGCACTGCGGCATGCTCGCTCCCTGTCTGTCTCTCTTTTCTCGCTCTGATTTTCTGTCAGCACCAAAGAGGTGGAATACTGCAGTGTGGAGTGCAATGCTATTCTAGTGATGGTTTTACCCTTAAAATCAGACCTTAACTACCGCTTATGCATTATGATGATTACATGAGAACTCACATGCTCATCATGACATTTTAAAGATAAATATATACAGTGATAATCCCAGAAGTAACTCTCTAAACTACAACAGCAAGACAAACAACAAAGGAAACAAACATAGACATCTCTCCCTCTATTTACCCTCCCATCTAACACCTTCTCCCCTCTTCCCCCTGTCCAGTGAGGGCATGTCACCCCTGGGCCTTGCAGTCCAGCAGCCTGACCCCTGCATGGCGGGCTGTGCGGCCCCAGCTGCTGACTGTCCGTCAAACACCTCCAGAGCAGCGTTGGGCCAGGAAGACCACGCTTGTTGCCCCTTTGATCCGGCAAGCAGCAGCTGCTGCTCCACACAGCAGCACTTTGTTCCTCTGTCTCCTCACCACACTCTGTCCTACGGCACAAAAACACTGAATCCAGTGCAGAAGTGGAGGGAGAGAAAGGAGAAGAGGAAAAAAAAAATGTGGGGGTTATGGAGGGAGAGGAGAGGGGGGGGGGTTTAAAAAAAAAAAAAAACTTGCCCGTTTTTTCCTCCCTACAACATCAACAAGCTCTGACAACGGCAGCGGGGGTTTTTCTTGGCCCCGACACAGCTCTCAGGCATCTCCTTCTTGACGCTTCACCCTCCCTTCTCTTTTAAGAGATATGATAGTTATTGTTCAAATCAGCCAGGGTGAATGGAATGGACCGAGGCCAAGCCTGCCCCAGGCGTCAACACACCTGTATGAAAGAGACCTTATTGTAGCAACCCAACATGGCTAACCTGCCCTAGCTCTACCAGTTTTCTGATGTTAGGAGGGAATCATCTCTTCTTTCTCTCTCTCTCTCTCAGACAGTCCCCTAATATTTCCCGTCATTAACCTCTCTTTCCTCAGAGGCTGGCACCTCTGCCCCTGGAATGTTTTTACTAACGCTGTTATTTTTGAATATCACCACCAGACAGGAGAGGGATTAAGGAAAGAGTTGCTCCACATCTCCCTTGTTAGCGAGGCCCCTCTTCTCTTACTCTTGGACTCGCTCCCTTAAGACAACACCTTATTAACGTGCATAGGTGCACAAAAGGTATTCTCCGCCTGCCCAGGAGCTGAGGGACCAACAGCTGTGTTTTACGTTGTTTGAAGAGCATCTGAAAACATTCAGCATATGTCAATATCAGCCCCCCTCCCCTGCTGTCAAGGGTTCCAGCACATGACAGAGGTCGTCAGCGCTGGAAGGTAACACTCATTCCTCATAATCCAGCGTCTCACCTTTTGGGTGGGTGAGGGCTTCCTGCTTTCATGCAGGGCCAGCGAGAAATAGAACAGAGACGTGCTGGCAGGCTGGCACACACACACAGATACACACAGAGGAGAGGGGGGGGGGGGGTAGAGTAGAAAGAAAGAATGAATCCTGCACTATCATTACCCCAGCCTACCCATCAGCCCTCCTGAGATGAGAGGGTGTGCTCACAAGATCGCCTCATTTTCTCAGTTGTGAGTGCCACCCCTATTGCCCAGATTTCCCCTTTCCCCCCACAATGCCAGGCCTGTTGGGCTCCTTTGTATGTCTCCGCGGGGCGGGCAGGTATAATCTCCGTTTCCATCCACTTCTCACTGCTATCATACAAACGTGTGACTTTTTTAGCCTCTCTGCCTCCCCCCCCTGCACTATCTTTCCATCTCTATTTCCTTCACTCTCTCTTTGTCTCTCGCTCTGTCGTCTTCTGCTCCCTTTCATTCTCAACCCTTTTTTCCCTCTCTGCCTGGTAATCGAGTGAGAGATTCCGCGACTCTGTGACTCCCCCTTATTGTCAGATATCAAACAGGGCGGCTTTGTGGATTACCAGGGGAAGCTGATAATGGCATGATAGAGGCGTGATATTTCAAACAAAATTGAGTGTCAATTGCCTGCATCGTCTAGGCAACACAAGTGTCTGCGCCGCAGCAGCCAGGAAGGAAATAAGGCCAATCTATTTCCTTTGCTTCATATCAAACGTCTCTTCTTCTCCCTCCTTTATAAGACTATAATGGGTTCAGCTCAAAGAGAAGAAGAGGGGGCCCTGCCAAGAGGGGCTTCAACAGTTGCGTCCTTACGCAACACGCGTACATGCTTGGTTACATGCATGTACACACACACACACACACGTGCAGACATTAACTTACGCTCCTGAATCTCAAATGTATTAGCAGAAGTCAGCAAGCAGGGCCAATGGGAGGTTGCGCAGGGAGGGTGCCCCCATTTCACCACCCCGCCTCCAAACATATATACACATGCACATGCTCTCCCTCCTCTTACTTTTTTTCCTCCTCGCACTGCTGTACTATTAATGATGAATTTGGGGCAGTGAAAATGCACAGCAGTTTGAGCAATTAAAAAGTGACACCTAAACCTAGCAGATAGACTGTGGAGATTCTCTAATGCCAGGGTTTAGGTGCTGTTGCACTTAGAGTCTTTAAAGATCCACACTACTGGGTGAGTACAGGGCTCAGTGTATGTGTGTGTTTGGAAAAGGATTCTCCCTCCCACTGGGATGTCATCATCTTCTCATCATTGTGTCTCTGGCATGTGAGTGACTGGTTCCACCAAGCACGTTTCCATGATGTGCCTGAGTAAGTGTGTTTGCACATATTAGTGACCACTAGAGTCATCGGTCGAACGTTGTCAGCTTGCCTCTGACTTCCCTATTGAATAATTAATCTTCAGTTTCAATTGCACATAATCGCTTTGACACACATAAGTGTGAGCACAGGCACACAAACACACATGTGCAGGCACGGTCAGAAGCAGAGTTTAGGGGCTAAAAAGCCTAGCAGCAGGCAAGTGATATAAATAGCTGTTGTTTGTGGAGGGGACTGCTGGCAGGAGCAGCACTGACACTGTGGAGCGGACCACAGGGACTCTGATGTGCCTGGTGGCCTGAAGCGAGCCCTCTGCCTCTCAGATCAGCTCTACCACTGACTGTGTGCAGCTTTGACTGGCCTCCTTCATATGTGACAGTCTGAAACAAAGGCAAGAATCTGACCAGAGATCCACACACTGTATTTTAAGCTCACAGCAATTCTAACTGTGCTCTCGCCCAGCACCGTCAAACCACCTTCTCAGACCAGAACAGGGAATATATAGACACAAACACACTCATCACACAGGTGATCTGCATGACTGGCTAATTGTAGTTTTTATTCAGCTCAGCTCTGATTGGTCCAACCTGATTGTTCCAACCTGAGAGCAACTCTCAATCAGGCAGATCACAATCACCTGTGTGATTAATGAGTTGTGTGTGTGTATATAGTGCCTGTTCTGCTTTGAGGTGGTGGTTTGACCGTGGCTGCCAAACATCTCTGTTAGATCAAACTGTTGCACAATTAAAATTACCAGGAGCTTTTAATATCGTGTGCGGATCTTTTGTCTGATTCTTGGCTTGGTTTGATTTTTGGATCTGGTGCCTGTAAACATTTTTGGCAACACTCTGTCACATTGAAACAAATACAAAATCTGTGTCTCACAAAAGCCACATTTAAGTCAGCCTATGCTACAGAAAATGATCCTTAGTGATTCTTCCTCGTACAGATGACCCCACTGATGAAGACTAAAATATTCCTAACCAGGGATGAGTTTTACATCGATATATCCTATATCCTTTCTACCAAACGGCACATAATTCTGGAGACTTGCTATTACTTCACCTGTGAGAAAGCTGCAGAAAATCTCAGTTTAACAAGAAGATGATAAAGCAGATATGTCTTGGGGGGGCTACAGGCAGACACCCTCCACCCCCACTAGGGAAAAGATATTTCCGCCGCCCTCTATCCTCGCCGCACATGCTCACAAAGTCTCCCAATTGAAACATCATCGTCGATAATGGGAGGAATAAATATTCATAAGGCTGGGAAGAGAGAAACCCTAGATTAGGGTAATGTACTCCTCATTGTTCTCCCCCCTTCTTTATCCAGCTCTTCCTCTGTATCTCTGCATCTTGTTATGCATGTAATAGTGCTGGCTAATAGTGGCTAATTCCTCCAGCTACCTCTGATAACTTCATCAAAGCACGTGTGTGTATGCACGTGCATGGAGGGAATGTGTCTGCAGGATGCACCGTTTATTTCTCACCTCTCCCAAATTGCTAATTACCGGGCTTGATATCTCCAAGATTTTGGGCCATGGTCCAATTAAGATTGGATTGTTTTTTTGTGAAGAGGCCCTGTGACTCCCTCCCTCCTTCCTTTGCCTTTCCCTCCCCTTTTCTGCTTGGCACTGAATCCGCTGATACCTCATCCATAACAGGCCTGAACTAGGGCAGAGCATGGCTTAAACAAACAAAGGGCTATATTGATTTATAGGGTCTTCCATGATGGGCTTATTGGCCCTGCACCTCAAAACCACATAGGGCACAGGGCCATGAATCACAGCTTCGGAGAGCATACACAACAGGTAAGAATAATACATCGGAGCGTTGTTAAGGATGTCAATACAACACTCTCTACTTTTCATATCCAGAAACACTAACTCCCATTGTGTCTTAAAGGAGGGGGGTGGAGGAAGGTCGGAGGAGGCTGTTTTCATTGTGACACCACACAAACAGAGCAAAGATAGATGCTTATTTGCATGCTGTTACTGTATATCCAAAACACAGGGATAGAGGGAATGCAACGTGTGAAAGAGGGAGGTAAAGAGAAACAGAGAGAAAGAGAAAGGGTGAGAGAACGAGCATGCCTGGACAGAGAGAAAATACCTTGTGGAGGTTCACAGAGTTTAAAGAGCTCAGCCAAAGAAGGAGCTCCTGTCCTCTCTGGCTCCAGCACACACATACACACACATGCATACACATACACCCTCAAGGCCATTCTGTTACACCTGGTCACCTTTATCCTTTTTAGTCCCCCACACCCTCACTCCTCCCTCTAAACACATACACCATGCACCCAAACACATACACAACGTTCAGCAACCCGGAACAAATCACCACCAAGATACACATAGCAGCACCCTGTGGCTACCGCGCAGCTCCTCTGGCTATCTCCCTCAGCAGATAAAACTAATTATTCCAAATCTACTCTGTCAGGTTGTCTGATCCTCTGGGGCCTCAGTTTAAATCTCTCTCCCTCTCTGTCTGTCTGTCTCACTGCTTCTTCTCTTCTCTCAGCCACAATAACACCAAGAATCTGTGCCAACTGACCTCCGGAGTAAAAACATAAACAGAGCAACGCGCCATAAAGACACATATAGCAACACAGCAGCTGAAGCTTTCTTTGTGAAAACAGAGCATTCCAAACAACCACCACACTGACCTGAAGTCAGATTTTTCTTTAAATGCACGCCTCCGAAACTAATCAAATCCATTTTTTAAAAAAAAGCACCGATCGTGGCCGCTACTCTAAACAACTTTGAAAAATCACAAAAAAATGCATGACATCATCTAGCATACAATCCAAAGGACTTATGCACCTATTCAGATGCCTAGTCCCTCTGTTGGCACTTGCCGTTGGCACCCATGTTAGGCTTTAGAGCTAAATAACAGGCCAATATCCCAGGCTTTCCAGCTGCACGCCCTGAAAGCCCATGGAGAAACCATTCGTCCCAATGAGCTCTAAAGGCAAATGGAAGCTCATAAACAGAGACTTGACTGTATAGACTTTGCATTTTATCTTTCAGCAGTTTCCCCTTTTATGGGCCAGGGACCCCTATAACAGGGGGAGGAAGGGAGGGATGAGCAAGATGGGAGGATGGCGGCGGGGAGAGAGTAAGGATGACAGTAAGGATGTTAAGAAAGAAGACGATGGCGGAAAGAGCAGAAGAATAAGAATGAGGTACAGGTTGGCAGAACGAGACAGAGAGGAGAACCAGGGTCACAAATCTTGCTGCTATTCTAGTACGTGACATCTTCGCTCGTTTGCGGCTGCTCATTAACAAACAATACTGCTGTGAAATTGGTTTAATGACAAAGTAATAAAATTGCTATTCTGCTCACAGATGGCCTCAGGCACAGGGAGATTCTGGCAGGCTTACTGTGGCTGCCCGTGTGCATTAAGCTGCTTGTTCATGAAAACAGCATCCTACACTTTCTTTCTCACTATCACCAACCTTTTTTTTTTCTTTTTAAGTTCTTTCTCTTCCTGCAAATGAAATAAATTAACCTACTTTCCTCCCTTGTATTCTCCTTGAATTCTCCCTCTCCCACACTCTCACCCTCCTGCTCTCCCTCTCTCCTTCTCTGGTGTATTCTCTTTCTCTCTCTCTCTCTCCATCTCTCTCCAGTTCTCACCCCTAGTACAGAAATTACCATCTTAAAATAAAAAAAGGAGGCTCGCCCACGCAAACGCAGCTCGACTTCATTTCAAACGCAGAGCCCTTGTTATTAAACGACCCACCAATAAAACCAAGCCGTTGAGGAATAAAAGAGCCAAAAGGAGCAGAGAAGTACAAAGACCTCCCTCCTCCCATCTCTCCCCATCTCTCTCCATCTCTCCCTCTCTAATGCTTTCTCTGTAATGCCTCTTTCAGCTCTTCGCCTCTCTATCTTGCCTCGTCTGGCTTCGTTCTCCTCGCATGCCGTCTTTGCTGGGAGAATTCCACAGCCTTGGAGAGTCTTGAGCTTGTAATGGGAAAACAAGTTAAAAAAAAAAAAAAAAGCGTTCATTTTTGTGTGTGATCGCCCAACTGTGCCAACTTTTTTTTAAAGCACCACCTGTTTTTCATAACTCTACACTCACACAGAGGTGGGCACTGGGCTGCTCCGTGGCCGCGGTGGGTGTCCATGCCATGCTATGACCCAATGTGCCCCCAGTGCCTGATAAAGTGGGAGTGGGCCCTGTTAATCACACTGAGCGTTTCAACAGTGGCATGTGTTCTCATGTACTTGCGCACAGTGCATATACTGTGAGTGCACACATAAACACAGTGGCGCACATTAGCATCAGCTGTTCAAGACTACCGTGGCTTATCCTGTAAGTATGGCATGTGTCTAGATTGCACCGCGAACAGATATTTGGATCTGTAACAACTGCGGAACAAAATGGAAAACAAAATGAAACCTACTCCAACAGGGAGTCTGTTCTGTTTTGCTCTGCCAATAATGAAAATATGTTTTTCCAAATGTGTTTCTTACTCCAAAACAGATAAAACGGGATTATTATTACAGCATCAAGAAAGCAGCCAGATCAAATGAACTTAGCGGGTAGGGGGTGTTGGTAGGGGGGCTGGCACTTGGGATCTGACAACAGAGTCAATTCTGCTAATTAACTGCCAATTAGCGGTCCCTAAATGAGAGGGATCATGATGCCTGTGTTGGCAGCGCCCCGATAGTCTCTCTCTCTCTGTCAGACTCACATATACACTCACACACACAGACACACCAGGGCGATATATACACACACACAGCCGCAACCTCTCCACACTCCAGCTGTATATTTAGAAAGCCAGGGGCATAAGATGGCCACTGCCGGGAGTCCCTGGTTGCAGCCAAAAAAAGGCCTGACATTTCCATCTGGGTCAAAGTTAGACAGATAACCAGCAACTTCAGTCAACTAGCCCACCAATGTGGCAGAAACGAAAAGTAAGGAATAGGCAGCGATGTTGAGGAGAGTGAGGAGAGGGGGGAAAAAGGACCTCAAAACCCTCTGTGTGAGATTCACAAGACTTAAATACTTATAAAGAATGTGGAAAAAAAGAGGCGGCTGGGCAAGTTTCATAGCTTTATGTTACATTTGGAAAATATTAGTTATTATTTTGCATTTCATAATGGGCTCGCCCGCCAAACCAGAGGATCATAAAAAATCATAAAAAATCATAAAAGCCAGTGTTTCTAAGTGTCTCATTGGACTGAGAAATAGAGGATGGAAAATGCTTCGCTAAGTGGAGGAACAAATTTGGCTTTAGCTGTTCTCAGATACTACAAACAAATGTGCTTGACCGTTAATAACACTTTGCATGTGAACCTGCTGTACAGCTCCCATGCACCTCTGCTGGGTGATTTAAACTTTGAGGAGTCTGGAGAGAGAGAAGGACGCGGAAAATGAGGATATGAATGGGAATGGGGGACATGCTGTGAAGAGAGCTACAGAGCAGTGAGTGTAGAGCGCACTAAACTCAGTTTATCTCCATGCTGTGCTGCAGCAGCATGCATTCTGGGAGGAGAGTTTGGAGTCCAGTTGTCATGGAAAAATCATTCAATATGGAAGTATTTGAATAATTTTAGTAATTGTATGAAAATATGATGCATCCATGGTCACGGTTTAGATACTTTTAGTCGCAGAGTCCTTCACTGTCTGCATGCAGGTGTGTGAGGAGGCTCCTGAGTGTCTGGTTGTGGTACTGTAAAATGAAGACCTTGAAGATGTTAGACACATCTGTGTGTCGTGTGAAATGCATGAAATAAGGCTGAATCATTGTTCTGTTACTTTAGGTTTTTCGTCCATGCACGTGTGCTGTCCCAAACGCTTCCCTCATCAGATTTGTTTTAACATATATGCAAGTAAGATCAGCTGTGCCTCATTATGTTCATTTTATTATTCATCAAAGTGAAGACTGATGAAGAGCACGAGTTTTTTCTGTATCACCTAATATAGATAAGGCAAATGTTGAAAAGGCATATGAGTGTCATCACTTAAAAGGTGCCTTATTTTTAGCTGTAGTATCTTTTGGAGCTCTGTTTTTAGCTTTTATTTTCTTCATTCTATCTTAGTCAGCCATTTATTGGACATAGACGTGTGTATACTGCAGCTCTGAGGCTCAACACAATGCAACTAAATATCTAAATCTTAATGTAAACATACAGTAAATGTACATTGAGTTGCTAAATGTGGAGTTTGTCCTCCTGTTGAGGATGAATTTTCAAGAAAAAAAAAAAAACAATCAGTGCACCATGCCCTGCCCTGAATGGCCGAAGAGACTGAGCCTATTTCATCTCCTCAGTGGGCACAGGCTGCTTGGCGCCGTCGTCTGGCGGATATCCTTCCCTTATCATGTGACCTGTGCTCCGACAGGGGGCAAAGGTTGGCTGCGATCCGCCCCTGTGTCTTAATAACTCACTCATTGTATTCCTTTCTGCCGCTAATTAGAGCCTCTCCCCTGTGTATGTGTGTGTGCGTCTGTGTGTGTGTGTGTGTGTATGTGTCTATGCATGTATTCCCCCCTGGGCTGTAGAGAGGAGGCAGAGAAGTAAAAATAGAGTGTGGCTTAGTGCCCTCTTTATTGTTATTAGTGCTCCAGTGGCACAGCAGTCAGTCATCATAGATGCCAAGAACTGACATATTCACTCTCTGACTTGCTCTGCCTCTCTGCTCTCTCTCTGCTGTGGAAATGACCAACTGGCTGCCTGTGAGATGAGGGAATAATGAGGGGACGATTTCCTTCCTTTTTTTAGATGCTGTTTCTCTCAGTCATCTGTCATCGGCGTCATCTCTCAGGCCCGTGTAATAACCCCCCGTGCATGTATGCGTGTGTGTGCATTGCTGCAGTGGTAAATAACGGCGGGATAGTTGTGTGTTTATGGCAGTGAACGAGGGCACATCGTGCTGGGTCTGACGCTGAGACATGAAAGGATTCGGTCAGGCCCCATTTAGCCCAGACTGATAGCAGGACACCAGGAGCTGCTGAGGCAGGCAAATACACCCGCTAGATACTGTAAAATGTGAGCGCTTCCCCGGCATTCAGACACCTGAGTCTGCCGTTTCACCTACTTCGCTATCCCAGAATGCAATGTGTGACACGGCCCTCACCTTTTTCCCGCAATCTTAAACAAATGCAATTACATGTCAGACCACTCCCCGATTCTGTTAGCATGACGCCAGTTGTCTCAAATGTGGCCAGAGCAAACACACGACCTAATGGTCAACTAATGGTGTCCTGACACACTGTACACACATAACATCTCTGAACATACTGAGAGCGCAGTGTCCCATTAGTAAGAATGTGTATAACGTGTACACACGCTTACACATGGACTATACTATTAACTGGAAAATCAGGTCCTCCTCCTCATCTGCTCGACACCAGCGCAGTGAGATTGTGGACTTTAACCTTTTCCTTTGTTCCTTATTAACATCACACAGCTAATGGGGTGTGGGCTACAAACAGGTGAGGCCGCCAGCTAATGATACAGACTAGATATAGAACCAGGTGGAGTGTCTCCTGTGGTACCGAGACAAAAGACTTCAAATAAGCTATAGATTTCTGTGTGTACAGGTGAGCTGCAGGTATAGGGGAGGTGTCAGTTGGAAGGGTACGATTCGGGGAGGTTTGATGGGGCAAGTGGGGAGAGAGCGAGATGCACTGTCTATTGACTATCACACAGAGCACCCTTGTGCCCTCGCTGGGCCACGATTGTGCCGGCGGACAAAGCCCTGATTCAGCACATCCTTTCCCCGAGGGAGAGCTCTGGAAACCGAAGACGGCGGACCATCCCCTCCCTTTCCCCCCCACTCATCCTCTGCTTCTGTCTCTCCCTCCCTCTGTCTCTATCTCCCTCTCTTTGGCCAGTAATGTGGCAGCGGCCATGCATCAAAGGGAGCTACAGAACAATGCAAGGGGCCAGCCAGGAATTTGAAGAGCTTTTTTTTTAAAACAGGAATTTCATATGGCAGAGTTTTGTCATATCCTGGGTGGACCCTCTCAACAGTGAACCAGAAACAAAAGAGGAAAAAGCACAACCCAAACAAAGACATACACAACTGTAACTCACTGTCCCACCTGGTTAAGCCCTACGTGAGGAAAAGCAAACTCCAGCATCCTCTCTCATCTTTCCCTCACTGTCAAACAGCCAATAACGTGTCAGCATCTGCCAGGCGAGTTGACAACACCCAGAATGTACCAGAGATAGACCAGCACAGGCTGAGCCTCTCTAATGACTTTATTTGTGAAAATTGATTCCCGGTGTGTTTTTGTTAACACGGCTGGTGTAACATTAATACACAGCTCCATGACCACCCTATGTGTATGTGCATGTGCCGTGTGGAGACAGGGTTCACGAGGATGTTACCCAGCACGAGATTCTTTCAGACCTCTTTATAAATGGATCTGAGGCATTTCAGTGCCAGTCTTGGATTTCATGGCCTCTGAGAAGGCAGAGACTCTTCCTATATCTATCTCTGTCTCTGTCTATTTCTC
>JAPZEB010000007.1:12810933-12826295 GCA_029783705.1 Chaetodon striatus
GACGTTTTATATTCCGATTTAAATAATGTACTCGTCTGCCTCCCCCCACCCCCCCCCAAGCCCCGACTCTCTCTGTCCCCTTCTCCCACTCGGTTCCCTCGCAGAAAACCCCCCCCCCCCCCCCCCCTCCCCATTCCGCCACAAGATTAGCATGACAGGCCAGCGGCGGCTTCGCCTGCATTAATGTCCGTCAGCGTTTGATTTCAAGAGGAAAAACATGCACATAACCCAGGCACGATTTCTCCTTTAAATCGAAGTTTCCATCTTTGTCCCGTGCCTTTTTCTTGTTCCTCTTCCCCGGCATTAATTGTGCATTAGCAAAAATGATTTACTTTTAACAGTCATAGTTATTTTTTCTTGCCCCCGGGCACAAATGCCTTGAAAGCCTTCCTTGAGGGCATCTAAATTATGTATCTGAAAAACTCCTCCACTAAGGCAGAGAAGGACCCTGACGTTCTCAAAATTCAGACTCGCATGTCCTCCTGTTTTTGGGGAGGCATCAATCACAGCCACCTATACAAGCCTTAATCTCGCATAAATATTTGAACTAATAACATTAAAAAGGGGGAAAGAAAAAGGATCCGACTGGTGGCGTAATCAAATGCAAAATAAATGAAGAATACAAGGACAGCAGGGGCCCTTACTTCTGACTACTTTCCCCACTTTCTTTTTCCTCCCCCCCTTGTTTTTCCCCTCTCTTTTTTCTTCTCTCTCTCTGTCTTTCTTTTCTTTCTGTGCACAGTGTTTTCCTTCCACATCATTAGCGCAGAGCCACACGAAAGAGGAAAACAGAGAAGTGCCGACTTTGCGCTCCCTGTGTGAAGTTAAAGAAGCAACAGCCCCTCTGAAGGACATATGGGAATGGGGACATAGGGGTGTTGTAATTGTAGAATGGGCATTCATTAGTGGCAAATGCCGTAAATCCCAGGCTAAGTACGAATCCTTGTTCAGGAAAGCCTAAAACAATAAACTTTGGTCTGGCCGTAGCCCTACCCTGACTGTGAGGGGCTTCCTGAGAAATGCGACCCAGACGGAAGTCAAGTCTAACTCCCCCAGTTTGCTTCCAAACTTCAATAACAACAACTAGTGAGCTGTGAATTTTAACCACCCTCCCCTTGTTTCTCTGCTTTTGAGCTTCACTGAATAATGTTGATACACAGTTTGGCTGTTTGTTTGTGTGCCGCTAGGTTTTGTGTTGATTTTCGAGCTAGTCTCCAAATCCCTCTCCTGCTGTGAGCAGTCAGGCTCATCCAATGGAACCACACAGTGGCCAAAAGGCTGGCAGATTAATTTTATTGACGTTTCCATTTTCACTGCAATGCGATAGCCTCCCCCCTGGCCAGGGCCAGAGCGACCCGTGCGTATTTACAGACTGACCTGTCACTTCATTACCCAGCATGCTCGCTGCCTCCTGCCCTAGCCCGCGAGGGTGAAACCAGACTCCAAGGCTTTCAGCTCCTCTCTCCCCTCTGTCTTTCTCTCACATGCACATGGATACTGTCATGTGTGCACAGATCAGACATGTGGCGTTCACATTTTGTGTTCAGTATCAATAGTTGTTGTGAACTTAAATACACAAGCAGAAATATTTGTATTCTTAATTTGAGAATATGAGGAAAATAAAGTGTGGACAGAAGGTGAAAAGAAACAAAGAAGAGGAACAAGGAGAAGCAGGGGGAAGAAAAGAAGGAGTAGAAAAAGAATAAAGAAGACCCAACTTGCACAACCTCATTACATCTAAAGGAGAGCTGGTGCTTTGCATCCACCCCCACTCCTTTCTTATGAGCAAGAGAAGGAACGCTGCAGGGCAAATTGTCCCAAACGCTAATGGCTTCTGACTGTTCCCTGGCAACTCTGCCATTCTAACCTGTGTGGATGTGCACTCTGAAAAAAATGAGGGAAGGGAAAAAAAAAAAAGTGCAGGGCAGAGCAGGGGGAAGCGTCCCATCATCTGGCCATGTGACACAGATGGGGGTTGGCTATTAGGAGGCAGCCGAAAGGCCTAGGGGAGCCGAGGTGCTGGAGTGTAGCCCCAGGCACTTTTGGAAAAGCAGCGCCCTTGGAGACGGCAAAAAAGACAGCCCCCCCTCCTCCTCCTCCTCCTCTCTCCCACTCTCTCCCCAGTCTCTGTCTGTCTTCCCTCACTCTTTCCTCTCCTCTCCTCCTCTCTCACCCACTCTCTATCAATATCTTGACCTAAAGTGCTCGCAAAGAAAGTTTGTGCCTATTTCCATGCGCGCGGAAACCGAGAAGGTGTAATCAGGCGAGATGGAAGACAATGACCAGACGCAATGAGGGCGAGAGAGTGAATGAAAACACCAGCAAACAAACAAGCACCAAGTCCAAGAGCACATTACGCTCACATACATTCCCTCTCTCATCACCAGTGGGTGGTTATTAAAAATGCATTCAGATATATCTCCCTGTGAGTAAATTGGTCTCAGGGCTGAGCTCATTAACGGGTTGGGAAATGACTGTAAACACACTGCAACTCTGCTTATCTAATGTTGGCACATTCAGGGTCGCTTCAGGATTCAGTGCACAAAGAACTGCTTTAGCACAAAGTGTCCTACAGTGTCTGCTGAGAGTTAAGGAGAATTCAGGGGAGTCCTAATGACTCTAGAGATCATGCTTCATGTCTAGGAGGCACCCTGCCCCTCAGGGAGCCACTGAGGTCTAGCATTATGGATATGGCCGCGAGAAACACACATTGCAGCTCTATCAGTACGCCCTCCCTTTGCACCTCTACCATTCCGACATACCCGTGCATGAATGAATAATGGCTTGTCAATAGTTGGAAAACATTCAAACCCAGTCATGGTTAGTTATCAAATAACACTCCAGACTTATTGGTCCCTGTACTATTAATACACCTACTGAAAAGCCTGCAGACAAGCTTTAGATGTTGTGTGTGTATTATTCTAAAGGCTGTGCAGTGATTTTGCACTGGTAGGCCCCGGCATTTGTTTCAGGGTAATGAAGCAAGAGTGTAGAGGCAGTGGCTTATGGAAGCTGTGGTTAAAGTGACTAATTACAACAGACCCCCCACACCCCCTGTCAGCCCAAACTAGTCAGGCATGTTCACCCAAGCTCGCCCAAATGAGGAGAAGAGGGGAAACTCACGAGCGGTGTTAGAAGAAAAGAGGAGTAGACGGGGAACAGAAGCTAAGAGGTTTGTTGTAGCAGGAGGCTCCTTTGGCCTTCTCTACCTTAGCACGCCATAGTGACCCCCCCCCCTCACAACCCTCCCTCCAACACCCTCCTATTACACCACCTCTAGCCCTGCAGGCTTGGCCGCAGAGAATGAAGAGAAAAGAAGAGGGGGATTTAGAGCCTCCCTTTTCCCTCTTTTTCTCCTCAACTTTTCAGCCAACATAAGCGGCGTTTAGCACATTCAGTCCCCCCCAAATGGCAGCGAATGAGAGAAGCAGTGGGGGCTCCTCTTTTGTCCGTCTGGTTACCCCTTTTATTTACTCTGGATTTACGAAGGGGTCTTTGCCGGCTCTGGGACCACATGCTCTTGACGCACACACAACCTCCCTCACATACACACATACACAAACACGTAGAGGCTCTATTCACACTAGCGGAATGGCCGGCCCTCTTGTTGCTCTGCGCCGACTGGGGATTACAGATCTGCTGGCTATAACCGCATGCTAGCAATATGCTTTGCACTCACGCAACATACGACACAGACGAGTGCTAACGAGTAGAACATAATCCCTTTAATGATAAAACACACACTTGAGCGTCCAATTTCTAACAGTGAGTAACCCATCAGTGTGTTTGTGTGTCCTTGTGTGACCACACGCCATATGGTTTACTGTGCTCATTCAGATCCATACAGTAGATGAGGGCTCTAAACGGAACTGTTTTAGTGTGGCTGCACCACTGCAGTCAGTGTTTTACGCTGATTATTTCCTGATCTGTGCTTAAACAAGCAGCAGCCCCTTGCACTGGACCATAAAACAACAGCTTAGTAAACAGCAAGCATGCTGACAAATTGGTAGCGCTCAGGCCGGAGTCATTAACAGCCCTAAAACCTGTCAGAGCAATTACAACAAACTCTCTCCTTCAGCAAGTCCCCCTGCCAAACTCAGATGTCACTACCCGCCTCCTCTTTACCGCCCCCTGTTACCACCAGGACACTGGCTAAAGGTGAAGGAGAGAGGACTGCCACATTTCCCTCTCTCCTCCAATGGCCATGACACCCGAGAGAAATGAGGACAAACCTCCATCTCAAACACAGCTGTATCTGCATCCTGAGTGCAACGACTGAGTGGTTCCTTTTGCATGAGAAGTAATGTGTAGTTGTCTCCCCCCAAAAACACATCATTAAGTGTTCCCTTAAATGAAGTGGAATAAGAGCTTCTAATTAGATGGGGTTTTTTTCTACGTGTGGGGAAGCGAGGCAGTCAGGCAGTAAGAAAGGCAGGGAGGGAAGGAAGGAGGGAAGCTGTGGTGGTGGTGGGGGGGTAGTTGCTCAACAACTCCTGTACCTCCCCTCCCTTCTCCGCCCCTTCTCTAAGCCCCCTAACCCTGCCATCAGGCAGATATCTCTCTGTCATCCCTGGAATGCCGGAGATAACTATCGCCTCTCCACCGATACAAGGCCTCTCTCCTCTCACAGGCACAGCGTTGACCCCACTGTGCACATCCCTACCATAGAGGGCGAGGTTGAAGTGGAGGCAGCGGAGAGAAAGAGAGGGGAGGGGTGAGGGTGGAGGGTGGAGGGTTGGAGGTAAAACTTGTTTTTAACAGCCAGTTAGGCTATTTTACCTTTTAACCCAAAATAAGGGCTGGAGCAAAGCCACCCTCCCCTTTCAGCTTCTCCCCTGGAGCCAAAGAAGAGTAGTTCGTCCAGAAGAGAGAGGGAGAAAGGGGGGCACGCTGCCTGGTTACTGCCTTTTCTCCAGAGTCACTGCCTAGAACTCTCTTGATCTTTTCATAAGATTATCATCTGCCAAACCCCTAAAATTTAGCACTCGGTGCACTAAGTATGGACATTATCCAAGGCTTTATACTGAACTTATTATTGGTGTGATTAACCTTTTACCTGCAACAACTATTTTCTTATTACATCATAAATTAGGACTTTAAGGGTTGCACAATGACTGCTTATGCCTCCTGGGATCTTGATTTATTTATTTTTTGTTCAATATATGTGTATATGAACACACAGGAAAGTGCTACTTCTTACACAGATGTGGAGTGTGTATAAAGGGATGCATGTCAGCTGAGACAAGACTCTGCCATCTAAAGGGGGCTTTATTTGAGGAGGAAAAAAGACCCAAAGAAAAGAGATGGAATAAAGATGTATAAAAGAAAGGAGGCAGGCTGTTGCAGATGTCAGGACCCAATTTGCATGAATGGCAAAGGGCTAAATTGCAGGGGATGGGGGAGCTACCCTCCACCCCCTCACCCCGCTCTTTTTTGGGGGAACTAAAAGGGAGCTGTGATGCCCATGACTGCTCCTCACTCAGCAGACAGGGATCAGTGGCTAATGAAGGGCTTTGGGTCTCCACCAGACATTTCACACTCTCTGCCTCCCTGACAACTCCACCCCGCTTCCCTCTGCACTCCAACACTGCCGCTGCTCTTCCCTTAAATTCCAAATCGAATGGGGCTAATTGGTCTCACAGGTAATGGCGGTTCATCCCTTGTTTCCTAATAAACAAATGTACAAACCTGCCGATGCACCTGTCCAAACCTTGTTTCTGTCTACCCAGACTTTGTCCTCCTTTCTTCCCTCTCTTAGTGATTAAAATTGCACATATTGACTCTACTCCCTCTATAATTCACAACTGTTACAATAGAAAAACAGGGCTGGGTGCCCACAGAGAAGCATACCTAAATCCTAAGGTTTGATGCTGCATTAAATATTAAAGAATAGGTATTTCCCAAAAGCAAGCGGGGCTATGTAGAATTGAAACAAGCATGATCATTAGTAAAACAAGCTGCTTCCACACTTTCTGCTTTGTAAAAAATGACTAACTTGCTCTACTTTGGAATGATAATGTAGCAAACACGGGGAATAAAGAGACGAGCCAGAGCAAAAGAAAACAGAGAGATGGAGAGCGCACGAATGCATCATATGGATTCATCTGCTAGTGAAGAAATGGCTTTACAATCCCCGCTAGGAACTATTGCATATCAAAGTCTTCTACCTAAACCACCAGAAAGAGCAGCTCAGTGCTGGTTGCCAGTTTTAACAGAGTGTGGTTTCGTGATTCAGAACAGCTTACGCTGTTTGAGGCAGTGTATGACAACAGCATCAGCGGTGATTCTCTACCCTCAATTACAATTTAAAACCAAACAAACAAACTCCCTGTTTTGATACTGAGAGTGGAGGACGACTTGGATTTATTGCAGACATCTTTGCCACACCTGATGGACAGTGGCATCAAAGTAGAGTTTAGCAGAGAGAGGGGTTTCTACGCAGAGCTGAGGGGGAGGTTGGTAGAGCAAATGGATTAAAAGGTTTATAAATCAACAAGTCAACCATCAGATTGTAGCCTCTGCTCAGCAGCCCTCTCATCAGCCAAATGCCATGAAGTTTTTTTTTCTCCTCGCTCTCTTTTTTTTTCACACAAATGTCCTGGAGGCAGGGAACAAAGCGAGCAGAACTGATTACTGCGCTGCTGCCCCGCTCCGCCAGTCTAAACTCTGTTTGGCTTCCTAATGAGCTCACTAAAAACCCAATTCATCACCCATAACCCCTTCTCAACCTGCCTTGAAATCCCCCATTATGGGGGAGTCAAGGACAGTCCGTTTACAGGCTTTGGGCTGGGGTCAAGGGCTGGATGGCAGTGGTCTTGGCAACAGCACGGCCAAGGTTATAGTGACACAAGGGATACTTCCTATGTTGCTCTACTCTCCCTCTTTGTATCTAAATGTGTTTACCATACGCCGTTCATTTCCTTCCAACCAATCTTTCCCTTTTGATTGTCACACTTCATTGAGTTTATACACAAAAATACATTTATTTCTACTATTTGAGCATTGTGGTTTGTTTCATTTCGTCCCACACCAACCTCCCCCCCCATCCCTTGTGCACTTCTCTTTGCGCAGCACCAGCGGTGTCCCAGCCTGAGCGGAGGAATGTCCGGCTTGATGGCTGCAGCAGCGGGAATGTCCCGTTCCAGTCAGCGTTCGCACCAGAGATTTCAAGTTTAATACCCCTTCGTCCCGTCCCCGCAAAGACAGGAATTCGGTGGGAAGGGAATGTAGCAGAGCGGGATGGGGGGGGGGGAGTGAGAGTGCAGAATACAGTTGGTTTATTAAGGAAGGGGCAAAGGAAGAGGGGAAAGGGTAAAAACAAAGAGAGGGAGTATTGTTGGTAGATGACAAACAGCTGAGAAGGTAGGAAATGAAATGAAAAAGAAAAAGGAGGGAAGGAAAATATCTTGTTGGGGAGGTAGAGGGTGTTGGTTGGAAGGTAGGGGGGGGTCAGAAACGGAGAGGTGGAGGAGGAGGACGGCAGAGGGCTGGGGTAAACTCCCACAGTTCCTCATTACATGGAGCTGAAATGATCCTCCTGACACCTGAGCTGTAACCAAGAGATTACAGAATTGATGAATCCTTGGTTTAAAATGCAGCTGTTTTATTCTGCTTTAGTAATTAATTCTTTTTCCGATAGTGTATTGATTAAGCGTAGCCCCTGATAAAGTTCAAACTGAGAGAGATCCCTCCGGGGCTTCGGCTTGGCCTGCTCTGGAGAGTCAATGAAAACTTCCTCCCCTCCACCTGCATCTCTCTCTCTCTGTCAGCGCAGTTTACCCTCATAAATTAGTCAGATCTGTGAGGAGTGAGGATCTGGCTTAGCTGATCCTTGCTTTGTCTGCCCTCTTGCTGATACAGCTATCAGTTATTTTCATATTATCACACCTACACAAATACAGATGCCCTTATTGACTTATTGTAGCCCATGTAACACAACGCACCAAAACATTTGTCTGTAGAGGCTTTTTTTTTTTGCTGGCATACTGACTGAAATACTACATGTGCTCTTGGATACAGCTCTTTCACCTAGCAGCTGATTCCTTCGCTTCCCTCTCCCTCCTCCCTCGCTCTCATTCTCACCCTAACAGGGAATCATGGCATACACAAGCGAGAGCGTCTCCTTTCACAAAACTACTCTTTCATTCTTTTTATCGCCGCGTTTTTCCATACAGCTGTGAGTGAGTGAGTCTGATCAACAGAGGGTAGAGCGTGTCTCTCCGGGGAGCCAACTAGCAGAGAAATCAGATACAGCTTTACAAGAGAGTCAGACGCTCATGTCTTGTCAAGACCCCTCACCTACCGGCTCCTTTACAAGTCAATAACCATGGCCCAGTGTCCTCCACTGGGCCTTGGCACACATTCGCCTCTTTCTATAGGAAGCAGAGGCGGGGGGGGCGGGGAGCCCACAGCTCTGGATTCCATGGTATAACCCTTAATGCTACATTATGCAGTGTGATATTATGGAAATAATGTTGTGTTTCTGCCATGCACTGGCGTAGATTTCAGGAGGGCCAAAGGGGTCATGTGCCCTGCGATATGTAGAACATATGCATTTGCCCTTTTAATAAAAGCATTAGAGTAGCAGAGGATTTTTATTGTGGTGAAATTGAAGACATTTCCACCATGAATTCATGCAGAAAATGTTCCAGAATGCAGGAAATCAAGTGTTTGACGCTCACAATCTGCACTCCTGCTGCTATGAACATGCTCCTAACACATAAGGAAATATATCGCCACATCCTAGCCGTGATGGGACAAAACATTCACCCCCAATATCCAACATGAGCCACTTTGACATTTCTGTAATACATAGTGACAAATAATTGGTGACCCCACGAGGACAGCAGAGCCAGTTAAAAGCCTTTTTTCAATATTAAGAACTAATGAAAGAGTGAATGAATTATGAAGGGAGAAGGGAAAAATATAATTAGAAGGTGGAAGTAGTGCTTAATACATTTACTCGAGACTATTTCCTTTCGTTAATGGGGCCGCAGCATGCAGAGAGAGGGTTTTGACGAGGCTAGTATTGACTGTCCGCCCCTGCTCCTTAAGGTAAATCCAGCAGGTCATTTCATTAAGGCCCAATTCCATGGCACTAATTTTGATTTTAGGGGCTTGACAGCTGTTGGCAGTGGAAATTGCTATGGCAGGAAAAGTGAGAGAGGAGCCTATTACCGCTGTGAAAAAAAAATACAAATTGCAAAGCCTTGGTTCAAATTACTGCCACTCTGCCATCCAAAATTCGTATTTTGTCACGTTCCTGGACCTCACCTTTCGATTAGATGCACGAAAAGGGGGGAGTGGGAACAGGCGGCAATCTATTTTAGAATAAGGGTATGAGCTGACAAATGCAGAGAAACAAATGCATGTGAATATGCTGAGGATAATGCACAGTAATCCTATACTGAGCAACCCAAAAACCCAATGAAATGCAATACAACAGATTTGCAATAACACTTCCTTACTTTTTGGGGGGTTTATTCAGTTCTGTGGTGCAGTGACACTGCCTCAGAAATGATCAAACATTTAAATTTTGCAGCGCATATGCAGCTTTTTTGTTGGTTTTTCATTTTCTAAATGAGACATTACTGACCCTTCCTTATATAATATCACCACTGTAAGCTGGTCTGGCAGTGAGATGGACCTGACTCACAATGCGAGCTCCTAATCGCCTCGCCTTGCAAGTTAATATGCAGCATTAAAGTTCCAGAAGAAAAAGAAAAAAAAAAAGCTGTTCCTCTGATGCTATTAATTAGCAGTGCTCTATAGCTCTCAGCTTTTTGAAGCTCTCCATCTCCTTTTGTTTCACCCTCTCTTTTCTTTTCTTTTTTGCGCGGCCTTCGTTATTGACTTTTCAATTTTCCCCTCACATCCACCCCCTGCACTAGCCGTAGCACCAGTGCTTCTGCAGCGGTGCCCAGCCCCAACAATACCCCCAAGCCCACTCTCCGAGACGCTGGCTGGGGAGCCCGGAGAGCTGGGCCAGCCCTACAGCTCCCACCAGCCCACCACTCACTCCCCACGAGACCAAAATCAAAGAGAGAGGCCCTTAAAATATAACCATGGGTATAATGAGGGTGCTCCAAAGAACAATAAGCATATACACCAAAGGAGAAAGGAGAGTAGGAGTACAAAAGAAAGAGAGAAAACTATAGGAATGTTGGCCTGCAAGTGTTCTTGAGAAGTGAACAACAGAGGGCGGATGAGAGGAAAAAAAAAACAGAATGATACTGTGCTTTGGGAGAGAGGGCAAAGGGCCACAGCCAGTGGTGATGGTAGCCGGGGCCACGCATCTATCCGACCACGTATCTGAACCCAAAACAACAAGGGGGTCTGCCGCATGCCTCTGGAGCCGAAGGGAGCCAAAGGGAGCACGACTAATTTCTGCACAACAATAGGCCTGGATGGGAGCCCACACAATGGCAGGTGCTTTGAATAGCAGCAGGGCCCTTGCAGCAGGGATCTTCTCCTCTCTCACTCCGAGGGCTCAGGCTCTGGCTTGTGTAACCTTTCATTTTCAACTGGGCTTCCTTTTGACTCATAAAGGATGAAAATGATCTCATGGGGGAGGGTGGGGGGGCAAAGGAGTGAGAGACAGCCAGGCCTGTGAGGCACAATTCGGATCAAGTCTGTCTGTGTTTTCTGTGCATGTTATCTCCCTTTCTCTCCCTCTATTGCTTTTCCTTTCCTCTCTCTCCCTCTTTATATTTACAGTATCTCTCTCGTTTGCTTCCCTCACTCTAACTCCTCTTTTTTTCTCCACCTAATTCTCCTTTTTTTTCCATCGACTGTTGGTCTGTTGTGTTGTTATTTTCTTGTGTTTGTTGTGCTGCTGTTGGGCTGTCCTGTAGGCCATGATGCAGTGGTAAAGGCAGTTTTCCCCCCACCTTAAGAGCATTCTTTCCGGGGTCACAAGGTCAGGCTTCACAGATGTCTCCTGCAGACACTCAGTTGTCTAAGGACTGCATCCCTGGGAGTAAGCATTCGTACTAAACAATGCAGCTTTCGGGCCCCCCCTCTCACTTTGGAAAATGTTAAATGTTTTTTCTTTTTTTGGCTTGCTTTTTTTTCTCTACCTCTCTGTTTTCATTGTTTTATTTTTGAATGAAGCGACAGAGAGAGTGCAATTTTTTCCTAGGTGGAGGTTTTTGTGTTTAGATAATGAAAGAAAGCACTGGTTATCACAAGATAGTGGTGTTTTCAGGCTGCTTTCATTCTTTTAAACACTCCCCGTCTCCCTAAGTTTCCTGCAATTGTTCTAATGGGGCCTTAGTCATCCTTGCCTGATGGCGGAGGGAAAGATGCTTTTAAAGGTCTTTTTCTTCTCTCAGTGTGTGTTGCCAGGAGAGGAAAAATGAAAACATGTAGTAACTGTCCTGAAATCCACACTGAGAGACAGATACAAGAAGCCCTTGAGTAAGCAGGGCAGAAGCCAAACAAAGAGCAACCCTAAATGAACAGAAAGACAATATTTGAACTAGAACATCTCTGCGTAGCCTCAATCTCAACAAAAATTGTATAGAAGAGAATTCCTGTGCCAAATGGCTTTCATTAAAGGGAAATCAGCTTCTGCTTTTTTAGGGGGCGGAGCGTGACACTGGTAAAAGAGAGGAGATTGCAGCATTTAACATGCAAGTTCTGCCTCAGAACATGAAAAAGTGTGTAATTGGAACAACATTTTAAAAAATCCAGGCACTGAGCTATCCCTGAATATCTTACTCCTTTTCATCTCGCTTTCCCTTGTTCCTTTTTCTCTTCCTTTTCGTTTGATATGGTGTTCTTGCTTCCCCCTCCAAACATCTTCTCTGTATTCTGCAAATTGATAACCCTCTAAATGAATTATGGTAAATGCATAATGAAGGTTTTCTCAGCTTCAGCCCTGCAGCCAGCCAGGATGGAGCATCTCGTTTGGCATGTTTGATTCGTTTTGTTGCGCATTTAGCCCCAGTGTTCCTTCAGAGTGCTCACTGCTTGGGGCATGTAAATAAGAAATTATCCTTGCTGACTAACATGGCTAATACCTCCTCTGGGGTAATCAAAAATTATTAGACGCTCGCTTCCAATAAACATTAGGGCTCATGGCACTAACCACTGTCAAATCGCTCACCTCCGCCTGCTCCCCAATAGCCATAAAATGGGTGAACAAAAGTGATCAGGTGTGGAAAAAGCACTCTGGCTACGTGGAAACTGAGAGACCGCGGGACTGCTATTATGCCTAAAAAAGCAGCCCTTGGCTTTAAGAGTCATTAAAGCATGTACTAGAGTGGGAATCAGACTAGAAAATGAGCTTATCTTGCATAATGCCCTCAAAAGCTTTGCATAAACGTGAAAGATGTGCGCGTGAAAATCAGCGGCAGAGAGGAAGAACTCGGATTGTAACACACTTCCTTTATCATCCTCCCACTCTCTTGGACGGTGGCAGCATGGTTAAAGCACTACCTGTAGGGTATAGCTGCACTGCTCAGTTCCAAAATATGCTTCAGTATGTAAACCCTGGTTTACACAAGAGAAAACCACACAGCAAGTGAACAAGCTAAGGCTGGCCTTGCTAAGCCACTCTACTCAACCGCTCGCTGTCTTTTGGGAGGGACCTTTGCTGTGATGTGGGGTTCGGATATTAGGGGGAGGAGAATTGGGAGGGTGGGGGTGGTGGAGGAGATTAAAGAGCCAAGGGAGGCAGAAGAAAGGAAAGAAAGTAAAAGAGCACAAGGCCCATTGGTCAAACACAAAGGGGGAAAGGGAGGAAAGGACATTTGAAGTCAGGGTTAAACTCCAAATAAGCACACCTTAAACGGGCCTGTGTAAGCTGGCAGTCAGGGGTTTTTTGGAGTTTCCCTGCAGGTGTGCCTTTGACAGACTTGGCCTCCATAACCTCTCTCTGATCTAGAATGGGGCCCGGGGTTGGACACAGAAGAAACCGGTGGCATCTTGCTGCCTCTGCCTCCCATTCTATGTCTATTACATTCACACACGCATGCTTACACTCTCTGTAAACACACACACACGCAAACACACTGCCAGACAAGGGGAAAACAAATCTGGTGAGGACTAGAGCAATTGGATTATCACCTCTTAAGGGTGACTTCTTGGCTGACCCCCTTCAGGCTAGCCTACTGAAACAAGACGGAAAATTTCCTGGGAAAACACTCTCCCTTTAAAGAACTGAAGCACTGTCATCCTTGTGAAAATACAGCGGCGGCAGCTTTAATGGACGTGGAAATGCCCTTTGGGGCACGCGCTCAAATCCCTTTTAGCCATATTACATCAGACCCCTGTGCACTCCTCATCATCACCACATGCACTGGAGTAATCAGCGAGGGCACATGGGTGTGTAAACCTACTGTATAATGAACTGATACAACAGCACTGCACTCTTGTCTTTGTTTTTGGCCTGAGCTTTTGGGTAAAAGAAAAAGTTCCTCCTTTTGGCGTAGTTCAGTCGTGATTGCTTCCCTGCAACACCTTTTTACTTTCTGCTTTTTAATTATGCTCAACTCACTCCCAGATAAGCCGGTCTTCATCTCGGAGGAAGAGAAGAAAAGAAAGAGAGAGAAAAAATGTCTCCCCCAAGCTTCCCCTTAATGGCGCAAAACAGACATTCTCCTCAGCTGCTGTCAGAATAATCTGGGTAATTTTTTCCCTATGTTCTCCAAACATTAGTTTGCACATTAGGCTGACCCAGATAATGCGCCTTTCCTGCTGTGTAGGACCCAGTTCCTGGCCAAGCTAGGCCAGGCTGGGTTGGGCCGGGTCGTGCCGGGGGCCTGTTCATGATTATGGACCAGAGGGACCAGGCCCCAGCCAGAGCCGAGGGAGAAACAGAGGAGTGGAAAGAAGGAAACGATAAGAGGAAGAGCGGGAAAGTGGAGAAAGCTTGAGCTGCAGTGTGGATGTAGTGGTGGTGATGTTGTGGGTAGAGGGACTATGTTACTGGAAGTGGAGCTGACTCTACTGGCAGCCCGCATCCTTTTACAGTTCCTTTTGCTTTCGCTGTTTTCATGTGTTTATTCTCTCATGATCTATAGACTCTAAGAACGCAACAGAGGGTCAGGAGAAACACAGAGAGACATAAAAAAAAAGGGAAGAGAGAGAGAGAGAGCGGAAGGGAGGAAGGAAGGAGGGAGCTGAGGGAGCTGATCATTCTCTTTAATCACATTTTGGATGAGGGCCAGGTAGTCTGCGGTACTGAGAGCGAGACAGAGAGGGGTGAGAGAGGAGAGGAGTGTGAGGGAGACGGTGAGAGACTGAGGAGGGGGGTAGGGAGAAAGAGAGGTAGAGAGAGATGGAGGAATAAATGGAAAGAGAAGGAGAGAGGGAGGATGAGAAAGGGACTTATGGAGAGAGGGAGAGAGGGGATGAGCCTGAGAGCAGAGCCCCTTGAAACAGCTTGAAGTGCAGCAGCGCTTAAGCAGGAGTGCACATATGCCCACACATACTATGTGTGCGTGTATGCAGGGTGGAGAGTGACAGCCGTTCCCGTAAATGCCCGCGAATGCTGAATCCAGCAAGAATCTGGTGTTAGAGCAGAGGCAGGGAGAGATCCATTTTAAAACTATGTGCATTAACTATACTTTTCCCCATAGATTAAGCACTCCACATGAATAATTTAGCCTCTCTTATGCTAATGGGATCATGAAAGTATCCCCTCCGTACCGTGTTTTCTCCCCCTCCACAGCAACTCTTCTCAGCTTTCAACAATGGCCCTGCCCCTTCCCAACAAACCATCAGACAGACACACTGTGCTGTTTTCACAACAGACACCTGACTAACATAGGGCTGACATGTAGTGACAAGGCTAAAATTGCACACAGTAGCTCATTGAGAAACGCCGTAGCATTGTTATCCTCATTAAGCACGGCTTGTTTTTAAGCGCACTTGCTTCCGCTGATTGCCAGACATTGCAAGTTATAGGTTGAATGGCTGCACTTGGCGTAATGTTTATGTGATCGCTGTTGCCATTGAGCTGGTGGTGTACGTGGCTCCTCTTACACTCTCTGCTCCACTGTGGTTCTCTGTGTTTTCTTTCGGGAGGGGGAAGTGGACATATCCTGTGTGTTTATGTGTTTCTTTGGCCCTTTTTTTTTTTTTTGCATCACACTAAAATATACCCGAGCACACATTTACAACGCATACACACCCATGTTGCTTCAGCATTGTGTTTGTGGTGAGGTGGGGGGACTGTGTAAAAATTATCAGTGCTCCAACAGCTGGGAGTGAGAGCCATGAAACAGCAGGGCTTGGGTCTGCTTTATTGTTTATCTGTTGTTTATGGGCCAGTGTTCAGCTTTAATTACTACACTAAATTAAACTCTAACAGGCACTTAGAGGGAACCAGCTAACACACGCACATGCATGCACAC
>JAPZEB010000007.1:12837883-12853752 GCA_029783705.1 Chaetodon striatus
CACACACACACACACACACACACACACACACACACACACACACACACACACACATACATACAAACAAGCTCAACGTTCCGCCTCCTTCACAGTGAAGAGCCTCATCATCTCCAGAAAAACCAACTTTCACCAAATGAGATGTAGCCCAGGGCTATATATTAAAAATGCATATCAAAGCAAAGAAAAATGGACGTGAGAGATTCTAACTAAATAAATTAGCATATCTAACTATCAAACCGCCTTCCTCTCCACAACGAGAAGCGAGGACAGAAATGAATAATAAAACAGAGCCAAATACAAATGAATAAATAAAATAAATAAATCAAGACAAGTAGGGCAGGAATTGCTTTCCATCCAGCGGCACAGTTTTTGCAGCCAAATGCATTTTTGTGCATTGTTTCCAATATTCAAAACACATTTTGGGCATGAAAAGCTGGAGCCCTTTCAATTAGACACGGAAATTACTGCTGAAGAAGTTAACTATTTACTGCGAGCCTCTCGGATTGTGACGGCACCGTGCACGGTTTCACCTCAATAATTTCACTTTCTGCAAATATTATTTCCACTGAAGCCTCACGGGGTGCACACATGCTCTCACACACACTGTGCTAAAAATAAAAAAAATAAGGCATTTTATTTTTATTTATGAAGAAAAATAAGCTGGGGTGTGTATGTTTCCATAACATGTAGTACTCAGCCATGATTAAAATCACTCACAGCTCAGACAGAAAAGCAAACAAGGGGGGGGGGGGAGAATAAAACCTCTTCTGCTTTTGTCAAATTCAGCCCAGCAGTTAGGTATCATAAAAAGTTCACTGGTGCCACAGGAGTGAAATAAATCCCTCAAAACTTAAATACCTAATGAGGTGGTCAGTCCAAATGACTCCAAGATAAATGGCTCGCCTATGCAACCTTCTTTGTTTATTGCTGCTCCTGATTTCCTTTATTGGCATATCTAATTTTCTAATTATCAAAATATTTCTCACAAGTGGACTGATGATAAAGCTGGTGTCTGAGCACTGGAGGCACCATTGGAAATTGGCTTGAGTATCAACCATCTGCCATGAAACTAAACAGGCTAGTTTATCTAATCTCTACAATATAAACAACAGCATGCCTCATTTCTACACTTGTGTTGGAGGACCACAATATTGCCGTTTTGACTCAAACCAACCATCGTCATCTTCGGTCTAATTATGGTTTAATTCACCTTGTGCGGGGCGCGCTGCGTGGCCATGTAAACGCGACGGGCTTTCAAAGGGGGGAATCCACTGCTATTAGGCCTATAGCCAGACCCAACAGATGTAGCGCAGTGACTTTGCATAACACTTAAATCTGCTTTAATTCCTAATAGGCTTGGCCTTGTGCTGCACAGATATTAACTAGTCACTTACTTGCAATAGCCCGCTCTTTTCTCCCCCCCTCCCTCTCCACCAAAACATTAGCTTTATCACAGGCATGCAAGACGCAATAATTCACAGATATCAACTCAATAATACACTGTCAGCTCGATCCATATTGCGGGGAGAGCCTGTGTTTATTACACCGAAAATGCACGATTTAAACCAGGGAATCGATCTTCAAATTTAAAGCTACTGTACTTCAGGTGCATATAATTGAATTCAGCATTATGGAGCCTCCAGCCATAAAATGGGGAGCAGAGGAGAGAGCCACTGCAGAGCAAACCACACGGCAATCAATACGAAACAATTAAACACATTAACATCAACAGCAATGGAAGGCCTCCAGACGAACCATCAGATGCCTTGTGAACTTGACATTGATGGTAAGCCTTTAGCTCTGAGATCTATTTCAATAGGCTACCACTTTCTCCACCTCTGCAGCAAAAATCCACAGCTTTACGCGCAGGCCATATCCAGCTCCCACAGCCCCAAATATAAAGCCCTTTTCTTTTTAAATATTGGCCTAAAGCTACAGCTTACCGCTGATACCCTGCTTTAACGTTAAACCTGCGTAACAGATAATTGCCTCACGTTTTTTTTTTTTTTTTTGCAACTCTCCATAATGCACGGCAGCGATTTGCACACGCGCACGCACACACACTCACACACACTCAGACCTCGAGCACACGGACGCATTATGCACACATGACTGCCCCTAATCAAAAGACTAAAACAATAACTCAGTCTATTGTATCACATCTAGCTTTTGACCTTAGAACATCGATCGGCAGATTTTCCTTGCAGAACAGAGCATGCTCTATTTACTGATGGCACAGCAGGGTCACACACAGAGCACAGGCTAAGTAGCCCCCCCTGCCCCCCTCCCAAAAAAGTTGGCATTATGAGACACATCAAACAAATCTGATTATCTATAAACAAGCCGATTTGTGCTTTAAAAAAAAAAAAATCATGCATGCCCTGGTGTTCAGTATCAGCAGCAGAGACGCATGCAGACAAAACCAGCACGTCACACATTAGGAATAAAACGCAGTTACTTACGTGATCTGCGAGGTTAGTCGACGATCCCGAGAGCTCTTCGTGATCTGATTTTGAGCTGCCATCCCGTTCGTCAATAACTAGATCTATTGGCATTTTTCCTTTCAAACAACTGATGTACCGGTGGCAAAAATTGTCGCAGAGCTCGTGCACCTATAGAAAAAAAATGTATAAAGGAAGAAAACACCTTATTTTTCAGGATGGGGAAACGCTTCAGCCAGTCCAAGAATAACTCCAATTAAGGGGGCATTATCGGCGTCGAGGAAACAATAGTGAAATTGTTGCAGTGCTTATTATTCTCCTGAGACTCCAGCAACAAGTTGAACGACAAAAAAAATAAACAGCATGCCGTAAAGCTGGTGGAATAATGAGCAGATGAAACTAAATCTGCGGATCGATAACAATGTGCAACGTGAGCAAAGAGGCTCCAGCATATTTTATCAATAGGCACATAAATAGTTGGCTAAATAAAATAGCATATTTTATAGAAATTAAACACCTGAGACCTTCTCCTAATGCATGCTGGGTTATTTTTAAATATCTGCATTGAATATTGTTTAGTAATATAGGTTGCATTAAAATACAGTGTTTGTGCAGGTGGCGTCATGCGTCACAAGAAACGTAAAGATTTATAATATTTACCTTTTCTAATTCCAAGAGGTGAAACCGTAATACTTGTATGGCTTGTATCATCTAGGAAAAAAGGCAAAATACACATAATTTGCATCACATAATTTACAGGATTCATTTTTTATACACTACAGTATTATGTGTTAATCCGCCCGTCATGACACTATGGAGTGCACCACAGCCAGCAGGAGCAAAACATTTTTTAACTCTCCAACAAAGCTGTATTTCACAATCTATTGGTCATCACACACTGGTCAGTCTGGTCAAGTTAGATGGGGAGACTGAGCATTGACAGCGGCAAACTGTGGTCACACAGCTCAACTTTAAAACTGATCTGACATCCGTGCGGAAGTTTAAATCATATGGTCACATATTTACTGCGTGATGCTGCGGACACTCCAGAGTGTCCCCAAACACAAGGCAAACCGCACCGAGGCGGCAATTATTATATTATTGAGACACATTAGAGGTCAAAGTGTGCGCTTACCAAATTGTCCAACTCTGGATTTGATGAAAATAAAGGTTTTTCTGCTCGGACCTAAAATAATAAACCAAATGTCAAAGTTAGTTTGGCATAAACCGTGCGTAATGTGTGTTTATTTCTATCCTGAAATGTATCCTGATAATACAGTTCTCATAAATGAAGTGGAAATTCTGCACACTGTTTGTTAATCATATCAAGAGAAAGTTTTATTATAAAAAAATAAACATGAGGCAGGGAGAAAAGTGTGCGTCATGACGCAGCCACAACATCCAAAATATATATTTTTTTAATATTTCGAAATTGACCTGTTTGGCAAAGACTGCAATGTCCTCATTGAAGGAGTCTGAGGAGCAGACATCGCCGCCTGCTACGCCGGGCTCCCTCGGAGTACACGTCGCCAACTCGCACTTCTCAAAAACCAGTGCGAGCAGTGGGAATAAAGGGTGACTGCAAGAGGGGAAACACAGCCTGAGTACAAGCAGCACACCGGCTCCACAATGCCCACTGCAAAAAATGTCCAATCAACCTGCATACGTGTCGGCTCCATAACCCTAATAATTCATATTTTTCTTATAAAGCTTAAAATATAACACAGTCTGAATAACATAATTTTACTTTTATCACGCTGTATAATTTTTACACACTTCCTTAAAAACAACTGGTCGCTTTTTAAAAAATAAGGCAGACAACAACTAAAACAATAAAACCTGGAGACATGTGTCATTTTAGAAGCTGATTGTTATGCGTAAAAACGCATCAGGAATATTTTCCTCCACGTTTTGGGGAAGGTTTTTACCCTTAGTGTGATATTAATCGACTTGTTGAGACTGACATTTTTTGCAGTGCAAACTAGAAACGGCTGAGAAGTCAACAAAACTCTACAAAAACCAAAACTGACACACACTACAGCAGTCAGAGGGAGTTTGGAGAAATTATAGTTTGCAAAACAACTTCAAGTTAAATAATAATTTCGCAGAGTTACACTACATAACGCACTGAAGCACCGAGGACTTTACTAGTACAACCACAGCTTTAAAAGTGACACAGACGTGAATAAAAATAAGTCTAAGCACAGTTCAATCCACCTCAGGACACGAACTGTCAACAAAATAATTTTTAAAAACTAAATTATAATTTAAAAATGAAACGCCATTTCCAGAACAAACGTTAACTTCATTAAACTGTCCTCGGTGTCTTTATTTATGTCAGGTAATTTTGTGTCATTAAATAAAATGAATGTAAACACTATTCCGCGTGTGAGAACGTGAGTAAAAGAGATGAAGAGGATTTACTCTGCACTACATCCCAGATTATAATGATACACTGTGGATTATGGCACTTTCTGTGTACGTGTTAGTGAGCAGCGTCTGGAAACATTTTTTTAAGTTTGCAATCATCACTATAAGAAGATCTTAATAGGTTTTATAGCATTAGAGAATAATGTGATGAAAGTATAATTCTAAAGACACACGGTGCGTAAAGACGCGCTGTGTGTGTCTGTGTTACAATATTTGGAAATAAGTTTTTGCAGGAGGCAACGATGACGTTTAAATGAGTCCAGGCTATTTTAAAGATAGATAAATAATAAAGGGGTGTAATATTAAAGCAAAGTTTATAACGTGGAGGAATTGTTGTGATGTTGAAAATAGTTTTTAATTCTGTTTCCGTGCAGTCTGTGTCCTCATAGCTTGTGCACAGAGAGCTTCCATATTATTTTATAGCTTGTATTTCAAGCTCGAGGCTTACTCTTACTTACTACAATGCGTCTAAAATTACACATCAACAAAACTCCCCTCACCAACAATAGAGCCCCAAAATTGCGGTCAATCCCGCACAAAACACTGTTTGGATTTAGCGGTGGGAGAAGAAACTCTGAGTGAACTAAAAGTTACCTCAAAAAAAGGTGAAAACTTTGAAAATCAATAATAACACGCGTGTTTGGTTCATGCAAACCTTACCCATAAATTTGATCTTTATCCCTCTTTAAAACGTCGTTGACAGCAGAGCCCATGCTGGTGGGCATAACGTTTGGATGAGGAGCGTGGGCTCCGTAGTGCTGGCTGGCGTGCAGCGGCGGTCCGTGGTTCAGGTGGTGGACCTGGGGAAGCGGCCGGGGAGCATGCGGGTCCCCGTACATCGACGCCGAGACTCCGTCCATCCCACCGTAGTGGGCCAGCTCATCGTACTGGGAATAAAAATCAGAGCAAAAGTCAGCGGGGCTGCCGGGTTACTTTTTAAACAAATGTGAAAAGTAGTTAAAAAAAGCATGCCGTGTCGTTTTGAATATACGCAAAGTATGAAGCTGTGAAAATGCGCTGCAGCCACGGCAGGAAAAAGTGTCATATGTAATAACTGATAAACGGTTTGTCATTACCAAAAACATTATAACTTAGGTGCTCCCCCGAAAGAGTGTTTGGTGGGTGAAAAGAGCGAATTAGTTTGGAGTCTCCTCTGAAACTGCTCCACGAACTGTCGTGGAGGCTGTCGGTAAAAGCAGAGGCTGTCACTTTGCTTGAAGAGTAAGGGCGCTGCAAAAATGTCAAATATAGCCGCTTTGATATGAATACTTTGTGAATTTGCCACCACCCGACAAGAGGTTATCGATACGAGTGGCTCCCTACAGTGGATTTGAACAGGTAAGTGTAGGAGATTTAAAACCTACCCTTTGCGCCATCAGGCTGCGCTCCAATAAACTCCTGAATCTGTCGTATATTTAATATCCCAGTCCCGTTTAGAAAGTGATTTAGAGGCAAGATTCCTTTTTCAACCAACTTTGCGACTTCTCCTATTCGCCAGTGTGGTTCAGTTGAAACCGTAGCATCGGGGAGTTTTGCAATTTTTCTTGTTTTCCCTCTTTCCTCGGAAAAAAGAAAAAGAAAAAAATGCGCCAAAGTGAAGGTTACAATCGGCCCATCAACAACCTGCATGTAACTAAACTGTCGTGTCTCATGGCTTTTTGCCACTCCAGCTGTCAATCAAAGCCAGAGGTTGTCAAGGTAATGAATGAATGACGGTTGGTGATGATGTTCAAGAGAAGGACGAATCTTTTTAGTCCGTTTTCATCCCGCAAGTCCGCGTCTCCTTTAATGCCTCCAGATCGCTATCTTGTTTTATTATCACTGTAAAAAAAAAAAAAAGAGGAAAAAAAGCAGTAGAAATTAAGAGATTGCGATTCAGATCTTTCCTTTCTTTCCCCCGTAGGTATTTCGTCTATCTGGCGAGACTGAGATGAGTGAGTGTCAGCGAGTGTTGGCAGGTTGGCTGCTAGCTTGCTTATAGAAACAGAGTCAGTTCGCAGCGCTGAGCGGTGGGCGAATGAAATGACGGATCCCGGAAGTAGCGGTGGCCATAGCCAGTCCTACAGCAGCTCCAGAAAAGAGAGAGGAGAGACCAAATCTTGTGATATGCAGAGTATATGCGAGGCACAGGGACGGCTTCAACTCCACACTGGGGGTAAAAGCCAAACCAACACAGCTCCAACTCCCACCCAATTCTTTTTCGCCGTGAAGAGTCCTGAGGAAAAAGGCAAGAGAAGGCTTGAATGAGGAAGGTTTAGCAGCGCGGACACTTCGGCTGCAGCTCCACAGTTAAATCAAACATAACACAGTCAACTACATGAATCATGATTTAGAGTAAAAGCAGTTTATTTTAGCGCATGCAAACTTTTACGCACGGTAAAAAGCAACATAAATAAAAAAAACGCACAATGCACATTTGAACTTTTATCCATCCTACAGTCAGTAAATATTAAAAAGCATCTCCAAGACAGTTTAATATATGAGCATGACGCTTACTTGTTATCTGTTTTGTGGTTATAAGCTGGTGTGCCTAATATCTAAGTAATACCTCCTAATCTTACAGCTAATTATCTCTCTGCTCTTTTTTTTTTTTTAGCAAATTAAACGACACGCAGCACCCCTCTAAGCCCAGAATGAACTTTTCCACGAGATAAAAAAAGCTTTTGTGGAGAAAGTAATTTTGTATGTTTCTTTCGTCCAATCCCCTCTCTTGATAGAAATCCGTGCCTTACCTCAGAGTAGTCAATTATCAAAGCTCCCCAAGATCATCAATCATGTGAGGAGATTGAAGTTTAGAGGAGGAGCAACGGCTCCGGCCATCGATTGCAAGTGAAGCCCTTTTTGGAGCCTGAGCACTTTTACGCACAAAACAGAAGCAGGCCATCTATCCCCCTTTTAATATTTAGCTTCCATCAATGCTAATATGGCATCATGGCTGTATTGATAGGCTCTCACATAAAGGCTCCATTTATGACTCCGTGACATTTTTTGATGGTGGAAATTAATTATTCACAGGTTAGGATTAAGGTAGACACACGCTCAGGGAGATGGGCTGCGGCTACCGTTGGAGGGGTCAATAAACTCTCCCAACAAACAAAAAAACCAAACAGAGTTGCTTGAGAGTCGATTATAGAAACAGCAGGTTTTTTTAAAAAGGGGAAAAAAAGGAAAACGATTTAATAAATGAAACCGTGACAACAGTTATGTTTGTTGGCATAAAGGGGGGGTGGGAAGTGTAGGACTGCAGGGTTTGACAAACGGCTGTGTGGACATTTCAACGTGCAATACCCCGGGAAGGAGCTGCAGAGCGGTGCGCAGAGAGCCAAGGCATTCACCGTCTCCAAGTCTCTCTTTACACTCTGTAAACACATCCAGCCCGGCTGCTATTGAAGACTGATATTTTCATAAGCTAAATACTATCGTTCACATTGATTTGTGCACTAACGCTTGACTTCTTTTTTTCATCCTCCTCCTTTTGGACAACCATGGTAAGTAGCATAAACCTTATACTGTATATACCGCTTTGTTGTGAACGCGCGTCCTTTACGCGGCGCAGAGAAGGGAAAGTTTTACGCAGGACTGTGCAAAAAAGAAGATATTCTCATATGTTTGTTTAATCTCCGAACAATCGCCTTAAAACCAAAAACGCTGGAGCGCATTTTTAAAAAATATACATACTTCCAGATTTTGCATTTTCGCCGCATTTTCTCCGCATTTATTGTGGAAATATGTGATTTGCCCCCGAGGAGAGTGATGTAAACACCCGAAGAGCGTGTGAAAATAGCAGAGGCTAATTACGCGTGTCCAATGCACGGCTCCACAGAAACACATCCTTCCCTATAAAACTTCCAGCAACTACTCCTAACGACGTGGAAATTTTAAACTCCTTCTTTTGTGAACTATTTATTTGAGTAATTAATGGCAGCCATAAACACGAGGCATCATCATTAACGACATTTAGGGCTGCGAAATGGGTTAATTTCGCTTAATAACAGTCTTCTGACGCGACATTACACAAGTCGGTGTTTAATTTTCTAATTTTATTTTAATCATCATTCACTCAATAGGTAATTAAAATTAATTTTCCCTCATAAACAAGACCTGTGCCAACTTAAACTCCCCTGCTTATAACCTGAGCGCGTTTACAAGCCAGATAATTCCAGGAGGACACCCATCACAGACAATTACACTTTTTAAGGGAGTTTTAGATTTCCTTGCAAGTGGCTTTCACAGTTGCGAGTTTTTTTTTTCAGGTGCACACACATCTTAGGCGTATGAAAAAAAATCAGTGGATGGCATTAACAGGCGGTAAAATTTCATCTGGTGGTGTCAAATTGAGGTCAGTTTAGGGTTAAAGCTCTCGGTGTCCGTGTGGGACATGGCCAGCTGCGTTTGGATTCATTAGAAGGGGGGGAGAGGATCCATTTCAAGGAAAACACTACTGGGACAATCAACCGGGCTAAAGATCCACTGCATGTCACATCCTAAAGGTGCACCAGGAACCCGCCTGCATGCCACCCGAGCACCAGCACTGAACTTCCACTCCTCTGTTTACTCTTTGCAGGACTTCCAATCTCTTCTCTCTCCCCCCTTTCTCCCTTTGCCCTGCAGGGCTCGGTTGTTCACACACACAAGCCTGTTGCTAAATATGGGAGAGAGAGAGAGAGAGAAAAAAAAAAGCATTGTTGATTTAATTCCCTCAAAAAGATCACTGATATGAAACGAGCTTCAAATCCTCTTAGTGACCTTAAACACTCCTGGAGAAACAATTGGCGCTCAACGGCAGGAACAAATAAAATCGCCCTAATCTTGTTTGTAACTTTGTTCTTCTTTGGCCCTCTTCAGTATTTGAGATTATGTAAATGAGCAAAGCTAATGTATAGAGGCGCTGAGATAAGACTGGATCATAGACTGACTACTGGAGAGGCTCGGGAAGTAAAAAACCTTGCAGCCTGTCCATTTTTGCTGCAGTTTTACAATTAAACAAACGCAGCTGCTGGTGCGTAATTTCACGTTAAAGTTTATGTTGTGCACTGAATAAAAGTGATGCAGATTTGAGTTATTCCAGCTGTAAATAAAAGGTTGGATTCTTTTTAATCAGCTCCACAAACTGCATCTGATTCTCCTCATCTGCAGACATGTTTTTAGATGATTTTATTTATGATTTGTTTATAACAATTTGGCCCTCTGTGTTCCTCTCTTTTGCAGAAAGCATTACCTAAGTCATCTGAATCTGAACTCTTTTTGACCCCCGGAGTGAAATGTGACTATAGGGTTTCAGAAAGTGGAGTGAGCAACTCAAATACTTGTAAAAGTTTCGCGACTAACTGTAAATTCTTCAGCTCCAAAGCCTCATTTTCCCCTCCACCGATTCTCAGAGTCTGGTGTCAGAGGGTTAGTAAAGGGAGGAGGAGGGAGAAGAGAGGAGAGGAGAGGAGGCCAACACAAAATGTAACTGTGGCTTTTCCCTTCATAGACTCGCTTGGAAATTATGCGGCCCTCTAGCGACACCTGGCGGCCGCTGCGGAAGCCGAGCTGTCGAGAGCTTTGTAACAAATGACAGAAGGCCCACAAAATTAAAAACAAATAAAATAAAACCACACCGAATCTGCTAACAAATATCAACACAACTGTGCTTTAAAATTTAAATCAAATAAACAGCAAACAAATTATTAATTTCCAACAACACAGAAACGCAAATCTAAAATATGAATATTATAAAAAGCAGATTTTATTTGGAGTGTCCAAACCGAGCGTCCCATGCAGTTGTTTCTTATAATTCTTAATTTATTTGCTGGCAACATTTTGACCATAAATTGGGTTTAAGTGTTTACACCCATCACAGCTGAAGCTGCTAAAAGACTGACTGTGTCACACAAACTAGAAAAATGTGGCCTTTATTATAGTCGTAGTTTGACTTTAATTACATGTGCAGTAATTATTTTTGAATTTGTGAATTTATGTGATTTTTCAATTAATTTTGATTGCCAGTCGCACTTCTTTATTTATACATAAATCCGAATTAATTACATAAATAGGTATTTTAAACGTAGCTTTAATATCTGATTAAAAACACACTGATGCTGAAGATTATTTTAATATTGGTAGATTTATTTTCTGCTATAATGTGTGTTGTTGCTGTTAAAATAAAAAACGAAAGCAAACTATCACTCGAGCAAAAACTAAAAAAAAAAAAAAAAAATTAAATTAAATTAAACTGTTAAAATTACTCATATTGTGATTTAGAAATAAACGCGTCTTCATAATAAATATTATTATAATCAAATATTAAATGCGAAGAAAAAATAAAAATCTTTTTTATGACGATATTTTAAAAGTTTTTTTTCCCAAACGAATTTCAAAGCTATTTTTTCTACCATGTCAAAAATAAATACCCTCCCAGAGAGTAGCCCTGTGCCATGTGTGCAGCCTCTGCGCACAGCCTCAGCTCTGCTCGGGCTGTGACACAGTTTGAACAGGTCACCGCCGAGATTAGAGCCCGTCGTTAACGCCTGTGCGGATACACCAAATGCTGATTTAATGAGCTTGCATTGGGTGTTTGTCCCAGAATACCTGGTGTGCATGTTAGTAACGCCACACACTATAATCCCTGTGTTTCCCCCCTTTAACACGTGGCTTTGGAGACAGCCTATACCTCCATGCACAAAGGCGCTTGTGCAGATTTTGAGTATGAATTTCTTTTCTTTTTATTTCAGTTAGATTGAGCAGGTCGAAGCCTATAAGGCCCGTATCCAGCCACATTACCAGATGTAATTGAGAGAAGTTTAAGTGGAGGCCGGGAAACCGAGGAGTTAATAGCGGTGACCCTCTTGCTGTGCCTCTGTCGCTCATCATTTATCAGGCTTAAGGGGCTTAAACAGGCAGCACAGACCCACCTTTTATTACATATCAAACCCTCTCTCCCTTATCTACATTATAGGAAATGCATGCATCGTTGCCTGTTATGCGGATTTGGAAATAGAAACATGTCCAATAAAGTCGCCCTCCTCCGCTGATCAGAGGAAATATGGCTTTAGGCGCTGCAGAGACAACCCCAGCGGTTTTAAGCCCTTATTAAATTGTCTTAATTCCCCCCTCTCCACTTTGAAATGAAAAGAAATTCCACTCTTGTGTTGTTTGTCCGGTGCCGAAGCGGGGGAAATGTTTTCATGCTCCCAATATGATTAGAAAGTGAATAAAATTGTGCAAAGCAGGCTGCAAAGTGTTCAACTTGTGCACATCCGACATAATGCATGCGGCGTCCAAACTCGGGGAGTGTCAGAGACATTCAACAAGGCTGTAAAGAAAGTGGATTTGCATATCTTACCCCAACTCACGCCGAAGATAGCAGACGAAAAGTATCTGCACGAATGGACGCTGCTTTGTTCATATAATTAATTAAAAAGGTGAGAAAAGAGACGTCTTTGTGAAAAGTTGGATATATTTAGCCTGTCTTCTGTGATTTGCGTCACTCTCCTTTTATTTATAGCCTTAATTAATTACATGTCCTTTATAGGGAGACTATTAAAACAGCTGCTTGAGTTTGAGATATTTCTGTGATTTTTAGAAATGCTGAAATTGTTTTTTATTTAATATATCTGAGTCAGAGATGCACTGTATTTATTTTTGCTTTGAGAAATGCTGCCACAGTGTTTCAGTTAAACTTCAGGGCCAAGCCTAAGTTGTCTACTGGTTTCCTCCAAGGAGAGCTCAGTCAGTCAGCCTGAACGCAGCTGCATTCACATGGAGTGACGGATTTTGATATTCTAGTCACACAACAGAGTAAACACTGCTCTCCTATTCAATAAACATCATTGACAAGGTTCCATATCCAGCTATTTGAAATACTGAACCTAACCCCACTGAGTATCAGCATTTTTTTTTTGAATTTGTAAATAAAAGAAAATCATAATTTATTTCCCCTCCTTTGTTGTTTAAATATAAAGTCCAGAATATCATGTTTATTGTAACAAAAAAAAATGTAATTCTGTAATTTTCCTGCTGCTTCATGTTATGGCATTAAAACATTTTTAAACGGTCTTTTAGTTTGCTCCTCTTTTTTCTCTCCTGTCTTTCTCCAAAATGTGTGCACATGTGAGACACACACAAGCTGAAAAGTAAAAGGTTTCACTGCATTATTCCTCACACACACACACTCACACAAACACACACACACACACACACACACCACAGAGACTATAAGCTAATCACATCACTGAACCCAGGAGACAAAACTATTCATTTGACTTATAATAAACTTGCACTTCTCTCTTGGTAATGCGTTTAAGTAGTAACCCCCTCCATGTTTGGCCTCCCTTCACAGCATGGGACGGTCCCAGCAGAAAACCCACTGCTGAAGCTCTAAAAACACACACCACTTGCTTAACACAACACGGTCTTACTCATGACTCCACTCTTACTTGCAGAAAACAATGCAGGTAAACAAATGCAGATGGTTTGTTTGTGTTTGTTTTGTTTTTGCCCCCCCCCTCCCTTCTTTTTTTTTTTTTCCTGTTTACGTGTTCCCATTTCCATCTCCTCTCCGATACCCACAGCCCAGCTTTCTCCCTTACCTCCCCTCCCTCCCTCATTCCCTCCCCTCCCCTCCCTCCTTCCCCTCCCTCCCCTCCTCACTCCACTCTGGTTCTGCAGGAGTTCACATGATCAAGCAAGGTACCCAGGTAATTACCTGGCATTGTCAAATAAAGCGACCACTGATTCAAATGAGGAGTGAAATATCAAAGACCGGCATTGCCTTTGCAGCCACTACTTATCCACACAGGAGACAGAGAGGAGATCTGAGAGCTCGGGGACCTGCAGGGAGGCAACAACAACACTCAGCCTTCCCTTCCTAGATAAATATCACCAATGGAAGCAACAGAGCCAAACATGCCCAGGTTCACCAGTAACAGCGGATTTATTTGTATTACATATCCTACTTGTCCGTTATTAGCTCGTGGTATCCTTTATAGTGGCCGCAGTGCAGCTTTAACAAGAGGGATTTTGCTGTATTCCTGGACCTCCCTGATGTTCGCACGGCACAGAGGTGCTCAGAGGTTCTGATTGTGCTCTGAAGCTGTCACAAGCAGAGCGGTCACGCATTGTTGCCAAACTTTTGTTACAGCATTTATTCTATATTTGTGGATCAGATACAAAGGGGGGAATAAAAAGCAGCTACAGTGGGCGAGATTAGAATTGAATAGCGTGTTAATGTCTGGCATTGCAAAAGTCCAAAGTCCTCAGCGTGATTGGATCAGATAACCGCAGCGATCATTCAGAATTTAGAGTTTGTATTTTATGTTCCTCCTGCTGAAAGTTGCACAGGCTCACATGAACTTTTTAAATCGTCATGCGCTACTTTTCTCTCACTACTGTTGCAACATAATTTAATACACTGTGTAATTTCTTCTGCCGACGCCTTGATCCGAGCAGGGCTGACAACAAGACCTTTGACACTTTGACACAGTAAGTGGAGGGTGATCTCAATGAGCAATGTCATCACTGTGGAAACAACCCCTATACGAAAACCTCATTTCTGCTCCCCTCACGTTCCAACGAGACAAGCGGCGTCCTGGGATTTCAGTTGAGCACAGAGAGAGTACCTGTAATTTGACTTGCCACGTCTAAATGGAAGTTGAATAGGTTACATTGTGCAACAACAAATAAAATGCTCGCAATGCTTTAGTGACTGTTTTTCATGGTTGGAGGCGAAATAGGGTTGGTGACGATGTTTGAGTGTTTAATGCTATAAACACACAGACTTCCCTCCCTCTGGCATATGGAAGGCTCCCAGGGACACTTTGCGTGTAAATATTCATAGGGCGATGGGACGGGCTATTAATTATTAAGCACAGTAAAGAAGTGTAATACTTCAGCATTTAACACATGGATCTTATTTTTTTTTATTTGCTGCACCTGAGGATGAACATTTCGAGACACTTCTCACAAAACGGATGTCGTTGTGAGTCTGAAAATTTACAGACGTGCTTAAGAATGATGACTTTCGAGAAATAAAGAGTGATAATTCTCAAACATGAGCAATGTGTGAGAATATACATAATTAACATCAGAGCTGAAAGGCAAACGTTAAAGTGATCGCAGAGCAATAAATGTATTTTGTCTTTTAATTTTTTCACATGAATCAAAAGTAGTGGCACGACTGCTGTAACTTTTCAAATTCTCCTTTGATTTGTCAGATTTGAAGTGGGAGTTTGGAGCACTTCCTGTGTAACTTTCCAGGTGAACTACATCGGCACTCATTCCTGCAGCTGTGCCTCATGACAGACTGTCACAGTGTGATGGAGCTCGAGTGGGGCCACCAGCGAGAGGTGGTTGGAGGTCCATACCTGAGCTTCGCACTCCACACATCTGACAAGCGGGGAGAGAAGGGGTCCTTTATGACTGAGAAGTTGGATAACAGGAGGAGCAGCGGATAGTTAAAGGGAGTGTAATTCTATATGTGTACGTTTAGTATGGACACTGAGGGTCTTGTGCTGACGTTTGCTTCTGAGGAAAAACATACACGCTCATTTTCTTCTACATCTCTCCCTCTGAAGCTCCATGCATGTGAAAGTTGCAGATATGAAGCGGAACGGGCTTTTCAATTATAAGCAGAAGAAAAAAAAAAGACCTAGATACGATCAGGTCTTCGAGAGTTCACATCCTATTGTGCCCCTGACAGAAACGAACCAGTGATCTACATCATCTGTGTTGACACGAGTCAGAATCAAAAAGGACACTGCCATCCCGTAAGATCCCCGCAATTCAATTCATTTGTGCCCTGAAAAACTCGGTATCATCTGAGTGGAATTGAATTAACAATTTCCCTAGCTGATTTGGTCTTTTAAAACCCTCATTACACAGAAGCATTGTATATATTATCGAATCCCTTGGAGGAATATGGAACGAGGAGTCTATGTTCATCCTATCATCACCGAGTTGTAATATTATAATCAATTAGCATGGATGAACTAATTGTCCAATCTCTCACTTGCTAAT
>JAPZEB010000007.1:12879314-12892575 GCA_029783705.1 Chaetodon striatus
AGGAGCAGCTTTCTTACACAAGGCATTTGACATGGTCCGCTTGTAAACGCTGCCGTGAGAACACGAACCAACTCTAGGCAATTATACAACCTTGTAACAAAAGTAGTCCCTGATTCAGACCAAAGCAAGACAACTCTAGGTCTGAAAGCACCCTTTAATGTCAGTTATTGATGTGTCAACTCTCGAGGATGTCACCACTTTGATGGCAAGTTTTAAAAGCAACACAAGACTGAAAACAGTCGATGCCTAAATTGCTGATGTGTCAGTCACGAAAACTGCCAGATGACTTGACAGTGACAGGAGCAGCAGCATTCTCAGAAATTATGACACCGCATGCTAAACAGAAACAAATGGCATGGCCTGAAACCACCTGCAGCTGAAGCCATTAGCCGGTATATTACGTGCATTGGCACATAAACACCTGGAGCCATGGAAAAAGTAATATGGCTTGATGATGAGACATCTTTCACACCTTTGCCTACATTCAAATGGGTCAGCCCCACATCGCCTGTTGGCATCTGTTTAACAAGGTCTAAGACTGGAACCGTCTGGTCAGCCAACTTTTCAGAGTCATTAGGTCTAGTGATCACTCTGCAGGGTACCATAACTGCAAAAGGAATATGAAGCCATTTTACAGGACAAGAGGGACCACTGGGTGCCAACACTGTTCTCTCATTATGTTTCCAAAATTGATAAGGCCCCCACACACAGCTAAATAGATTCTAGTGTGGTTTCCAGAGCCAAGAATGATGATATTTTAGCCTTTATCCTGGAAAACACTGGACATTTTGGGAAGAGGAGAAGGAGATGAAGATAAAATATGAGAGATTTAACTCTGGATTATCACTTTGGGTCTTATTTTTGTTGTTTCGGTGCTCAAACGACACAGTGAAATATCAAATACATTTTCTAAAGGTGTGTCCCTGTGTTAATGTTTCAGTGCTTGCAACTTGTCTGATCCTTGTTTCGCCTGTCAGACTTTGTTGTGAAACCATGTTGCCATATTCCCAGATTACTGTGAAGATTATTATTGACAGAAATGATGGTCACAATTACAAAAATAAGACCAAAAGTTGTAACACACCTCAATTATTCTTTGATTTTATGAGGATTTTGCCAACTACCAATTCTTTTTTTGCACCTAGCACTCAACATCTTATCAGATACGCCTCTCAACTCCTCTCCCCCTCTCCATCTTAAATTGTCTACAGCATGTCTGACTTCGTCATATAACAAGGAAAAGTATGAGAGAACATAATACGATGGGTTCTCAGCCTGTTTTCTGAATGGATTCTTTGAACTTAAGGGAGAATTACAGCAGCTCTTATTCACCATCGGCCATGGCTGACCTGACAGGAGAGCTGTCACCTTCCTGTCTGCCCGGCCGCTGTTAGCTTTAACGTAAGACCCGATCAGCATGACAGGAAAAAAAAAGAAAAAAAAAAACACTACCAGAGAAAAGAACTTAATGTCCTATTCACCCCTCCGCCCTACACCGTTTCGAAAATTGCTCAATCTTTTCTTTTCCCCTGTCCCTGTGCCATATTATTATACATTGTTTCTGAGGAAAAGCATTTTCTATTATTGCCATTAAAAATATGAAAGTTTAGAAAGGAAAAAAAAAAGAGAACAGAGCATGTAGGATGTAGAGGAACATTTGGGGGAGAGAGGTGAGGGTAAAAAGCGATTGAAAGGCTGTAATTATTTGAAATAGTCTGCTAATGTGTATTATCATGTCATTAAATGTAAATGAGATGGAGCTAAAAGACCCAACGCAGAGGACTTGTGGCTTGCTGTAGAAAAAGAGAAAGGAGGGGGAGAAAAAGAAAATCTGAGATAACAAAAAAAAAGAGAAATGTCAAGGCTATCAAGGCTATGTTCATTTGTGGGAACATAAACATTTAATAAGCTGACCAACCTGTGACAACGACCAAGAACATCATCACATGATGGCGTGGTGCATTTACAAACAGCTACTGCAACTAACCAAAGCTTTGAGGCTGCTACTGGCACACAGATAAAGAGAGGGCGGATGGTGGGAGCGATTTAGTGGGAAGATCCTGATGCTGTCTGAAGTCCCGAAGACAATTGTCTTGACTGTGAGTGGGTGTGTGTGTGTGTGTGTGTGTGTGTGTGTGTGTGTGCGTGCGTGCATATGTGTTTACTCTTGCATTTGATCCCTGACGTGAGCGAGCATCATTCCACTTCAGCTGCTTAATAAGGCTGTCTGGGCCAGCGGCTCCTCATGGCCCCCAGCCCTGTTATCAGAAACATTAAGCTGAATATTAATGGCCTGGCCCGAGACGCATGCCATTAAGCTTGGTTGGCCATTTCTCTCTGTCCTTTCCCCTACCACTGTACAGGAATTAATGAATCGTGGGTAAAACAGGGAACACAAAAGAACGAGGGAGATAGAGAAAGTGAGAGAGAAATGGGGGGGCTTGGTCGCTGGCTATTTCTCAAAAAGCGGAAAGATAAATACGAGCAGAAATGTAGCATGTCATGTGTGGACAAAGGAGAAAGAGGAGAAAAAGAGTTAGGTGGCAACATATCTAAAAATAAACTGGTTGTATTTCTCTTTCGCCTGTTACATTAATAACAGTCATGACAGACCTTTGCATCTTGCTCAAAGAAAGAAACAACGAAAAATTATTTGGTAATGATTTGTTCGTCTCTATTTCCTCTGGCTGAGCAGGCGCAAAGGTTTACATTCGAAATGGAACAGGGAGAGGGGAAAGCACTTATTACTCCCTAAGTGCTGTGCTGGTGCAGCCTAAGCAAAGTGAGCTGTTAACGGATATAATTTGTGTAGAATAGCCAGAGGAGAGCTTTTGATATGCAGAAGAGCTGACCTCTGGACTGCCACTTTAATTGGGTTTTTAATTTTCCAGGCCATCTGACAGTATCAAACATGATCCCTGAGCTTTGCCCCACTGATTGGAACCACCGTGACAAGAGGAGCCTGACGTTCTCTCTCCGCTTTTCAACAGAACGGAGGACAGCAGAAAGAAAAAGTGAAAAAAGGAGCAAGAAGAGGGGGAAATAAAAGCATGCAGGGCCAAAGGAGATGGGAGGGCTTGGGATGGAAATTTTGCCTTAATAGTGAGGAGCGTAGTATTGTACGCGGCTAAGGCTGAGGCTGTGCTGTTGACGGGATACCACCCTCAGAGACAGGGAGGAAAAGTGCAGGCTGCTGAAATAAAGGCTGTCACTTCTGACTAGCGACAGCACACAGAGGACCAAACCAGACTTCACCACTTAGAGAAGTGCAGCAGTTGTATACAGTACACTAAAGAGAAAGCTGGCCGGCTAATAGCGACAGACCTTGTGAGAACGAAGGCTGGGCGATATGGCATATAAATAATATTGCAATATTTTTAGGCTATATCGCGATACACAATATATATCTTGATATTTTTGAATCTCCAAACTACTGTAGGCTACTGAATAAACTACAGTTACCATAACATTTATTAAAGTAGCTACTGTTATATAATTGAGTTTAAAAAGTACTGTTACAATAAAATTGAATAAAGAAATGTTATCATGAATTTAAATAAAGTCATGTTAAAATAAAGTTTAATAATGTACTGTTAAAATAAAGTAAATGAAAGTACTGTTAAAGTTGAATAAAATACTATTACCATAAAGTTAAATAAAGAACTGCTTTAAAAAAGTTAAAGTATTGTTACAACAAAGTTAAACAAAATAATGTTATAATAAAGTTAAAGTACTGTTACAATTAAGTTAAATAAAGTACTGTTACAATAAAGTTAGAGTACTGTTACATAAAAGTTGAATAAAATACTGTTATAATAAAGTTACACAAATTACTGTTATAATAAAAGTAAATAAAATACTATTACAATAAAGCTTAATAAAGATCCGTTACAAAAATGTTGAATATAATACTCTCGTAATAAAGTTTGATAAAGAACTATTTTAATAAAGTTAAAGTAACGTTACAATAAAGTTAAATAAAGTACTGTTTTAATAAAGTTAAAGAAAGAGCTATTATAATAAATTTAAGTAATGTTACAATAACTTTCATAATCTACTGTTAAAATACATTTAAATAATGTACTGTTATCTTAAAGTTAAATAAACTACTATTATTATAAAGTTAAATGAAGTATTGTTATAGTGAACTAAATCAAAGCGGAACCACTGGTGCTTTTATTATGAAGCACCCCGGTCATCTCAGACTGGAATTGTTTATGTGTTTGTTGTGAACTTTAACCTTCCGGCTAACAGTTAGCTATTAGCAGTTAGCAGAAGATTAACCTGTCACAGCAGTGCCTTTAACCGTGAGGATTGATACACTGTGAGCGGGAAACAAACTAAACAGCTCTTCAGTTCATATGTTAATATGTGCAAGTCACACTGGTGCTCCATGGTAGCAAAATGCGGCAAAGTGGTCGTGGTCTGGAGTCCTGCAGATACAGAAACACAAACCTCACCTGCTCACACACTATCACCCAGGAGAGAGCTGTCTGGATGCATGGGGGCGTGCATGTGACGTTATCATGTTTGCAAGTTTCTTTTTTTGTCTGACAGAGAGAGAAAGCCATTGGAAAGAGTGAGACAACCAAACCACCCAAGCAAGTCTCATGCCGCTGGCTTGTGATATAGTCGTTTATATATCCTATATCCCATATCGCCCACCCCTAGTGAGAACTCAAAAGAGTTCTGACAAATTTCACTACAGAGTCATTGCTGAAGAAAAAAAAATCCAAGTCATTAGGTGTGATGTATCCACGAGCAGAGAGAAACTTCAGCTCTCATATCTGGAGACGTAACAGCACGGAGTGGAATGGCTTTCAAATGAGGCTACATCGTAAAATCCCAACATGGCCCATCAACACACCAACCTCCACAATTATCACCTGCGCCAGTCCATCTGGCTCACTATCGTCACACAGACAAGAGTCTGTCTTGTGGTTTTTGGACAGAGGTTCCTTACTGGTGCCTGTTTGTTCAATCTGCAAGACCACACAAAGAGTTTCAGCCCTCTAATCTCCTAACCAAACAAGACAGCAATTACGCAGGCAGATAACTAGGGGACATTTTCATCTGCAGTGACAGTACTGGCACAGAAGTGTCGTAGACAGAAGAGGAGAGGGAGACAGACACAGAGAGGGAAGGAGACTGTTGTCCTGTTTGAAGAAAAGAGAGGTTCACCTGCCAGTCAGAATACGCAGAGACGACTGTGACACACTCTGCAGTCATTACAAATGGACAGGGTTATCTCAAAGACCACTGGAAGAGGTTGAGCGGGTCCCAAACCTGCCAACAGCATGTGACAGTTATTGACTACCTGACATATTTAGCCACGTTATTAATGTAATGGAATTTATTTGTTGCCGACGTCAAACTCGGAAAGCAATCTGAATTGGATTTCCCTTTCCCGAGCCTAAACATCCAACTCTTTGTACAAGTAACCATGCATCGAAAATTATAACTATAAAAGTTGAAAGGAAATGACTCATGTCCTTGCAAAGCGTGAGAATGTGAATGAAATCGGTGGACGGGATCATCATTCAGAATTAAGTCAGTTCGGTGACATGCATTAGACAAATGTAGCTATTTTTCACAAGTAGTGGAATACATTACAGTTGAGATTGAGAGTAATGTACCTTTCCTGGCACCACTGAGATTCTTCAACCTTTAGTCATTAAGAAGTGGGAACTTTTCCACCTTTTCTTTAAAGTTCATGTTCTCATTGAAGCTAAATTACTCTGTCCAAAGATACTCGTAAAAAACCCTGCCATGACAAAACCCTTTTAACGTGTCAGGAAATGCAGAGCTGTTATATATTTGTAAGTGCGGGGCGCGCCTGCTAACCCACACTATGCAGTCAAATCTGCATGCATAAGCATTCACATGTGCGCACGCGCACACACACACACACACACACACATATTCAAACAAGGCGCCCATAAAGTCACGCTCACATACACACATACGAAGAAATCTCATTAGAGCCTTTGTTAATTGCAGCAGACAAATGCTAATGGTTCAGGCAACAAAGCAGCTGTGTGTATGAAAAATGAGAATCCACAAAGTAATTATTACATCCAATATTAATTTAATTATACCGTTTTGTGCGATACAGTAATTTAGGAGGGTTTTTCTAATCACACACACTCTTGAAATAAATTAGGAGTTACAGAGGCACAGGGGAGCTGAGGATTTCTCCAAAGACTCACTAGGGGGGAAATAGCATCATTCTCTTTCAGAGAACTGGGATTTTCACATTTAAATTAAAACGCCACTGTTGCTCTCTCATCAAATGTGAGACAAGAAGAAAAGGAGTGGGATGCGTATGTGTTTTTTTGTGCCAGAAAAACAGCCACTTTATTTTTTATTTTTTTCCCCCCTTCTCCTGGTGGCCATGCTTTGCATTTGGCTGATGAGGGAACCAGTGAGACGGTGTGGCTGTCAGCGCATTGGCTGCGTTTGAATAAAAAATTTAATTATTAATCATCTCTCCTGGGCCTGGTTTTGCCTCTTCGCCTCTCTCTTGTGAGCTCAGAAATGTAATTGCAGTTGTTTTCTATATAATCAGTAGCCAGAGAGTTGGTGCTATTACAGACACTCGACAAGGGAGCTTTTGTTTTAATCTTTTGATTCCAAAGTCAGGTTCTTTTTTATCTGCTGTGGTGTACACAAAAGCAAGTTTGATTGGCAGGGAGTTTGCATCTTTTTTTCCTCCCCTCTCTCTCTCTGTGTCATGTAAATTGTTATTGTCTTTTACCTCAAATTGCCTGAGAAGTTTGTCAGATGAATAGATCCACAACAGCACCCTTTCTTCTATGGATTTGTACACTACACAACGTGCATGATGGCCAGTTATAATTCAAACAAACACACCTAGGCCCCGGCTAGTGCGAGCCTGTATCTCTGCATGTACAAATTGGACAGATGTATGTTAACAGTGTCTGCCATTGTACCTCGTTTTATGTGTGCGTGTCTCACTCTCTTTCCCTCTCTGCTTTTTTTTATATTCACACTTTTTAATAAAGCAGAACATCTCGCCTCTGGACGTCACATGGACGGACAGCTGTGCCGGTGGTCGAGGTGAAAATCAACCCCAGGACATGTCAAAGAGTGAGATTTCCAGTCCTAAAATTAGATGAGAAACCTGGGTGTCTGTGAAGGGTGGGAAGGAGAAGGAGAGAAAGGAGGGAAGGAGCGCAGAGGGGTGAAATAAAGTGTTAGAGAAGCACGTCCACCCCTGGCTAGTTACTGTAAATCAGGTCCCTGAATGACTAAGGGTTACACCTCAGGAAGTAGCTTCCTGGAGTCAAAAGTGCAATGGTATTTATATAATAACACTGTTTCATTCCAACATCCCCCCGTAACAGAGTAATGGGGCCTCTGCCAGCAGCGCCTTTAATGCTCTAATGGCGGAATTAAAACCAGGAGATGGCAATGAACGGATGTAAATTAACAATCACCTCGCTATTACAAACTTGTATGCGCACACACTCTCACACACCCACACACAGGAAGTCAGTACGCCAACTTGCTCCCTCCGTTGAGCCAATAGAGAATTGGAGGAGCATCTGACAAAAGTGGGCCATTGTTTTCTTAGCTGCCTGGTAGACGTTTTAAGTAAGCACCACTTGGAAAGAACTAACCGTTTCACCTGACGTGCAACCAGTGGAAGAAGTTTCACTGAAAGGCACCCTAGTCAGTTTTTTTGATATCTTGAAAGGAGCTGTATACAACATTCAGAGTCCTGACCAGAGAGTGGAGTCAAAGTTTCTCTGTACGTGCTGTAATCCAATATCCCTGTTCGTAGATGGTCCATTAGCGCGTGCATGTGTGTCCCTCTGTATGTATCCCACTAGCTAGCTAACTGCTGCCCCTTACAGCTGATTACGCTGTTCTGACCTATGGTGTCGTTGTGGAAGCTAACTAACTACCCGTACAAACTTAACCTGCCCAAACTAAGATAGACAGATATGCCTATTGTGTTACAAACATGAACATCTTAAAGATTACACTGTGTTTAGGAGAAAATATATCCTTCTCTAGTCTCTAAAAAAAGAAAAGAAAAGCCACTGAAAAGCTTAGGGGTAAGTTTTATTTCTATTTATTTATTAATCTATTTCCACATATTTATCTTAATTTATCGAGTAATTTATTCCTTTTAATAATAAAAACATAATATACAATACTCAGGTAGGCCTAAACAATAGCTGCACATACAGATTAAATATAAGTGCAACAAATGCCTATGAAGAACATAAAATTGGATCAAGCTTTATTTTTCTCCATGGTTAGGAGAAGTCACGACAGTTCCTTTTTCCGCCACAGAGAGGGAAGTTTGTCCAAAAGCTCGCTGTTGTGTTTATCCCCCACACCTTGATGAAGGGTGCTTCACGGTGACTATGAATGGAGTGACACTCCACAACGGAATGGGAGTAGTTTCCTTAGCTAATTTTAGCTAGTGCATAGCTTTTTTTTTGCGCATTATTTCTTCCAACTGTCGAGCAGTGGAATACTTTGAAACTATAACAGGAATGTGTACCAAGTCGGCCATGCCCACATGTAGGCATGATACAAACAAAACAGATTCACTCATAAAAACATTGCTCCATAGCACTACTAGTGGTCAAAAACTCAACAAGGTGCCTGTAAGTAGAAGTAGCAATACCATAGTGTAAAAATATTTGTCATGCTGAAAAATGACCCTTTTTTTCAATGTATCCACACACAATGGTTGCATGAAATCTAATCAATTAGTGACCTACAAATGAAGTCTTAACTTAACTTAACTTAAAGTTACATTCTTATCTTCAAGTAACATGGATTGGGTTTTAGAAAGAAAAAAATGGTGACGACATTTCTTAAAATGACTCACTTGGTTTCACACAGTTCCGAACATCTGCGTCCTGCGAGAAAGTCCGGTGTTTGTGACTCATCCACCAGCCCAACCTGTCTCCAAATGCAGACTACTTTCAAACTTATTCCCGTCAGCTCATTGGTAACTTGATTGCAGCCTTCACAAATTTGTGGGTTATACACCAACTACTGGCTCATGATCATGTGGGATATAAACAAATTTTGGTGCATTACTTTTTGTAAGTATACACATGAACAGTGCGTGAGAACAGCCTGTATTATCATTATATATATCATATTATGTTAAGGTTATTATTGTTGCTTTAATGTCTGAGCAGCATTTAAATGTGGAAGAGAAGCTAATGTTAACTACTTTATATATGTAGGGTATGTTAATCTTTGTAGTGACGTAAAAAGTACAAAATTCAAATGTAGTGGATTGTAAGAATAAAAGTATAACAGAATGGAAAGTGAAAGCTGGTATAGTAATACTGTGGCTGCTTTCTTATTTGTTATCTATTCATATATGTTTACATTTATTATGCAGTATTGTCATGGCTCCAGTTATTTTTGTCTTCATTCGCTGTCCTATCTTGTAGCTTATCCTTAAAATAGTTTAGAACACAGGAGGTCAGGCAACCTGTGCTGTTAAAATACTTTGTACATAATTAACTGCAAATGGTATTGTAATTAAAGGAAATCCACACACGGGGATTTTACCCTCCTTTCACCACCGAGCCTTATGTTCTCTTCTGGGACAGGAAACGTTTGAGGGATCAAACTTAGTTCACATGTTACAGGTGGTTAAGATATAGCTACAATTCAAATGATATTCCTCTGGGGAAACACTAGCCCAAGAGTATTTACAGTAACAATGGGTCTGGCATGCTGCCCATGTTGCTGCCACATAACCATGTGTGAGTGCGTAGTAGGAGGGTGAAATGGGGCAGCAAGAAAATAACAGACAGGCAGGGTGAAGAAGTAGCTGGCACACTATATTTAGGATTTCTTTTTCTTTTTGCAAAAGGTTTAAAAGAAAATCCAGGTCCCTACTGAAACAAATGATGTCAATTTTTCATGAACTTATCTGTACTCCCTAATGCTCCTTCCAGGACTGATATTGCGCCATTATTCACCAACCTAAGTAGAAATAAATTGATGGATTATCATTTGAGTTTATTCAATGGCTCAAACCTTATGGAAGGAGAAAAGAACAGTCCTTGCCATTTAGGATAATGGTTAAAAATGTGTATGAGTGTTTAATGTCCCTGCAGTGTTTGCTCTGTAGGGGTCTCGTGGGGAGAGGAAGATGGCTGTTCTGGGTCACTGGGGTGGGGACGGCGAGAGCTTAGTCGATTAGCCAAACTCTTTTTAACCACATCAGGCCCGACTGGCGGGCAGGCAGGCTGGTAGGTTTGGGCACACTCAGGCTTTTTGTTGTCCTATTATTCCGCTCGATGATTGAGATAATAAGCAAGGCTTTCTCTCTTACCCTTTACTCCCCCCCTGACTCTTTCTGTCTCGTTTCTCCTTTAAATGTCCTGTTGTTCCACTCTGTCATTTCCCGTTGCTATTTGCATTTTTCCCTCTCTTCTTTCACAGACAAGGTCATTTATGGATTTGGAGCTGCTGCTTTTAGTTTTCTGCATCACTCCTCACTAGTCCATTTTTAACCTTTTTCCTTCGCAGCAATATTAAAATCGTGTCCACAACTTTTAATGTTAAATGTACTATGTGTAATTTTTTGTCACAAGGGTCTCTCAATCAAAATAACAAGAAAAGACGGAGCAGTTAGAATTCCTTCAGAGTTTTTTTCAATCGGGGATGGAATTATCCGCAGAGGTCTCTTCCTCCCCAAAACAAACGGGTGGACCCAGTGATTTAAACCGGTAAAAACACTGAATAAAGCAGTTTTGGTACATGGTGCAGGGGTTGCTAGCCCAGCTCCTGCTAACATGTGCTAACTTTTTCTCACTCATAACTACACCTGCCATCAACATGCGTTTTTTGCGATCGGATTGTAAGCGAATAGCGTTGACCACGTACATTCATACCTGGTATGAACTTGAGTTCAATTGAACCGAACCAAACAGGGCAGGTGTGAATACACCCTTAACATCCAGATATTCAGAGGGTTTTTACTGGGAGCCAAATTATCTACAGAGGTATGTTTCTCTCCAAAACGAATGAACCCAGTGATTTAAACCGGTAAAAACAATGAATAAAGCACTGTCACGTTAAAAACGAGTGTTTTTTCCGACACTGTTCGGCACAGCAGCGGCTGGAGCAGAGCTGCCATTAGTGTTTGCTTATATTGTTTTTCTGATAACTGAAGATCCAGTTGTCCAATGACTAAAATCTTTCATCCCGTTAAAACATATTGTTAAAAATGACCAAGATCTTAAAAGTGCATTATAAAAATGTGTCTTAAAACTGGATTTAAACTCAATTTATGACAGCTTCTGGCAGACAACCCCAACCCCAACGCCGATGCATGCATAAAGGGGATATGACACCACTGATAGGCGACAGCAACCAAATGACATGGACATGTCCTTAATTAAAATTACAGATTTTTATGGGTTTGAAAATTGTAGAAAATGTTTGGGATAATTCAAAAAAATATATTACATTGGTCTACTGGTTTTAGACATTTTAATGTGGTAAAGTTATATAAAATATCTTTAAATTCTATTTCAAAAATTCATCTTTAAGTGACTGAACCCTATAACCCCATGGCAAGGCTGTGCTGTGGTCTGGTGACTTTTGTTACCTCTGGTAAATAAGAACAGTTCACACCAGTTCACTTAAATACCCTGTTTGACCTCAGAGGGCTTTCCTGTTAAGAAACAAACAGTCAAACATGGCAACACATGCACACACAACCTCCATTAGTCCATCCGACAGGATTTTCTTGATATTGTGACAGATGCCCAGTGAAACCTATACTGTAATTAAAATGTCTTCCTGTTTAGGCGCTTGGCCTGTTTTTCTCTAAGCCCATCAGTGCTTTGGTAAAGTCATCTGACCTCAGATGACTCCACGTGGATCTGCGTAGCATATACTGTACCGTACTGTACAGGGTACGCAAAACCTCTTTACTGTAGCAGTCAACATGGTAATGCCGAGCTAATCACATTACGAAAGAGCTATTCGGTTAAACACATTTAAACAAACTCTGACACAGATCTTATGGCCAGACTACATATGTTGAGGGATTTAAATACAAGGTACTTTAAGGTTAAGTGGTGCAGGGCTTGCCCCTCCCCCCTCTGGTGCCCCCTGCGATGCCTGATTCTGCACTTGCTTTTGCATAAAGCCAAATAAGGAGATTTGAAGAGATAAAAGTAATGAGCGCTTAAATCTGCTAACACACTTATGGCATGTGCAGTCTGGTTCAGTCCAGTACATTTCATTTTGTAAGCTTCCTCCTGAGCCACAGAAGACAAGACAAAAACTCCACCGGCTACACAGTACTACTCCCTGTGACAAGTAAGACGGACATGTGTTAAATCTGTGTTGTGCTCCTTTAATACCTTTAAAATTTTCAAGGACAGGAGTAACATTTATAGTGTGGCTTTACTGTTTATTACCTTGCATTGCAGCAACTGACACTGAATACAAATAGATGCCACACTGTGGACTTGACACAGCAACATGCAGGTAAATACATGCTAAGCCAGCCTCACTCCAAACGACTTTTCATGGGATTTCACTGTCAAAAACAAATTTCCATTGTCAGAAAAAAATCATGAGAGTTTTACCTGAGTTGGCGTGCACTCCCATGATCTTGATCACTTGATGTAAGGTGGCTCGAGCGTGTCAGTCTTTATCTCATCTTGCTGTTCCTACAAAATCAAACATGTTAAATGTTATTGTAAGTTTTTAGTCTTGGCTCATGCCAATAGTCAAGAATAGCTGCACTATCTCCAGCACCAAGCAGGAAGCTAGGTAGACAGTAAGTATGGAGTGAACAAGAGTCCGTGTTTAATTTGGTGTGTATTTGGCTGATACACCAACCAGCGCTTATCGCCTTGTTTCCACCAAGCATGTTTGGTATGGCACAAAAAGTCACCCTTCAGACATGGTACGTAGACCCTTGGTCTGCTTAGCATTTCCACCGTAAACAGTACTTTTAAATGTGGGCGGGGTTGTTGTGACTCTCTGCTCCGTCCAGCACTCTCTGAATTTCCTCCTTCATCAGTCTGCACCTCGTTTATCATTCACAGAAGAAGATTGCACGCCAATATTTTCAGAACAAAATAGAACAGGCTGCAGTGAGAGTTTCTCTCCATGGGATATTTAAAAATAGATGGTTTGTGCATGTAGTCCTTCTCAGGGAAGCTCAGGGGTTTAGTGTTGCTGTGGCCCACATGAACAACACTCCACGACATTTTTTTTCTCAGAG
>JAPZEB010000007.1:12901825-12914509 GCA_029783705.1 Chaetodon striatus
GTGATTTTGTGTATTGAAGACTTTTTAGGACTTTTTAAGGACCTGCAGACACCCTGGCTCATGTGTCTATACCACATTGTCAGGTAAAATATTGTGATACTATGCTCTATCAATTTTCCCCCACCCCTAGTATATATAGTTCATAATATAGTAAGTACTAATCACTGATGTAACAGAATATAGCCATGATATAGAGAATAATAGAATGTCCTAGAGCCTATGGTAACGTCTACAGAGTCCTTTTTTTGTCACCAAGAGTCTAAGACCAAAACATACTGAATTTATCTCAGATTTGCAACAGTTATTCGACTGTTAAATAATCTGCAACTACATTCACTATCTATTAATAATTTCCAGCTTCTCAAATGTGAGGATTTGCTGCCTTTCTCTGTTTTATGTCGGTCTAAGCTAAATGGGATTTTGACTGTTGGTTGAACAATACAAGATATTTATCACAATGGGCTCTGAGAAATAGTGATGAGTATTTTTTTTCCTCACAATTTTTTGAGATTTCATTGATTTGGCAAACAAACAGCAACAACAATAAAAAAACAAACATCAGCTCAATCTGTTGCAAAGTAATCATTGCATAGAGTCCTAATTTACAATATTTTAAACTTAGAAAAGCAGCAAATCATCACATTTGTGAAACAGCAACTGGAGAATGTTTGACATTTTTGTTAAGAAATGATCAAGTAAATTGACTCATTATTTTACTTCTCTTCCTGAACATTATATATGCAATTGTCTTACGTTATGTTTAAAGAAAAAATAGATTTATATCATGAAATGTAATAATTTCACCACTTTTAATGTGCTATAAGAGACTGGGCATGTAAGGGAAAAAACAAATAGCAGCAATAAATTCCAGATTTCTCTCCGGTGTCATTTTTGTTGTTTGAAATTGTGAAGGCTAAAAATGAAATGTGTTTGTGTGTTGGAGCAGGTGGGTAAATACAGAGCAGATCCCATATCCCAGCGCTGTCAGAGTTTGATATGACAATAAGAGGTTTGCTTGGTCATATTGTGTGCGTCCAGGGCTATTGTGGGGCGATGTAGAACGGGGTGTGAGTGACAAGGTGAGAATGGGGAGCAAATGTCTGATCGGGCACCATTTCAATTTCAATCCACTACGAACAGGATGCAGTTCGATTTTAAAAGGAGTCTTCGCTGGACGGCTATAGGTCACTTTTATTTTTCTTATGGCTAATTCTCTATGAATCTATAAAACTCAACAAAACATCTATAGTCATAGTTTTCACACGCAGTCAGAAAATGTGAAAATTCTACTTTACAGCTGAGGCATATATCTATATATCTTAATTCTTTTATTGACTGCATCACAGCTGCATGATAATATTCTACATTTGCTGAAGTAAGGACATACACTATAACCTACATAGCTTCAGTAATAGCAGCCGACCCTTCTCCTGAGAAAATTATGTTGTTTTTCTCTTACTTTTTTGTCTCGTTGCCAATGTACGTCCCCCCCTCTTGTCCCACAGGAAAGACTCTTGAAATTGTTCATTTACCGAGAGGAAGAAGTTGAAGGCCAGGACATTCTTTTTTTCTGTCAGATTTGTAAAGATTATTCCCATCATGATCCTATTAGCCACAGGGAGAATGTGACTACTTAAGATGGATTTATGGAAAAATAGTTATCCCCAAGAAAACACTGGTCAGAGGATGAATCCGCTCCCCCCACCCCCACCCCCCCTACAACCCACCACCCGCCCTCTCCACAGAACTTATTCCCTCTGCAAATTCAATTCAAGAGGCTACATTTGTGTTCTCAAGGCCAACAAGTCTGAAAGTCATAATCCCAGACCACAAGTACCACTTCACGTTCCCAGCAGGCTCCTTTCCTGGAACTTTGAGATTGCTGAGGCGGAGCTGATTTGGCAAGGGATTAATCTGCCCCAGCACCTGCAGTCTCTGTAACCAGCCACTGCCTGGCCCGTAGAGACCGGACAACAGCGGGTTACCAGAGGTAAAACTACTGATATGTATTTTCAAAATCCCTTTCAAATTGTTTCAGAAAATTTTGCGCATTTTTAAGGGTTTTTTTTGTTTATGTAAATATAAGCTTGCAATGTTTATTTGTCAACAACATAACTGTTGAGGCACTGTATGTCGAATTCTAGTCCACAGCTCCCTAAACTCAGACTTCATTCTTGCTTTGTAAATGAGCGGACTCATTCTCATGCACTCATCCTAATGAGTGAGGCTTACCTTCCCCTGCCCTTCCACAGTTTATTTTCCTCAGGTCAGAAACCCAGCTCAAGGCCCCCGTGGCTGGCGCCATATGTGAGCCAAGTAGGGGGTGGTGCAGTGGAAGCCTGCTGGTCATGCCACTGAGCTCAGGTAGGTTCCCCGAGCCGGATCCCCCCCACCCGGGCACCCAGGGGAGAGGAGGTGTTAAAACCTGAAGGGCCTTTGCCTGGTCCCCCTGAGCATGCAACCATCTGCTCCCCGCCCACGCCCAGCTGGCCACCTTTGATCCCACCAAATTTGAGCTAAAACGAGGATGATGACTGAGGTCTTCCAGTTTGCTGCGGAGAAGCGGCAGGGAGGAGGAGGGAAGAGGGAGGAACAGCAGAGGTTCACGGACACGACACGGAGAGAAACTTGGTGATGACACGGCTATGAATCCCATTTTTAGAGAACATCCATTCTCTTTCACAGATGTGTCTCCACCTAAAAATGACGTATTGTTGTGAACGTGCTTTCAGATTAGGGCTGGACAACATGGGAAAATAATCTACTAGGAATTTAGTATGCCTTTTTTCCTTATCTACGTTAAGTCTAAGTTCCTTATCTTCCTCTATCTTCTTCCTTATCTGTACTATTATTGTTGTTATTTAAAAATAAAGAGGGATCTTACTGATCTCTTGTCAGTAACAGTATGTACTATAGGCATTAATCCTACATACCTGGAAATGAGTCAGCATGTTTGCACTTCAGGTTCCCTCATCTCCATGTCAGTAGTTTTTAGTTTGAATAGGTTTTGGTTGGATGCCTGAAATAAGGTCTGTGGTTAACACAAGCCTAAGAGATTTTCATGTTTTGTCCTCTGACATAAAACACATCAGTAAATACCCTAATCAAGAATTCTGACGCTTTTACACGTCTTCAAAAAGACAGTTGCTAACAAGTGGCTAAATGAGACTACAGAACGTCATCACACCAAAACACAGCTTTACAGCCTTGTTGTGGTGGCAAAGATGAAGTCATGTGACGATAGCGTAGCCTGACGTTAACTTTTTACTTCTGGCAATACGCTCCAAAAATGAAAAAAGTGGTGTTCATTTGTGAAGTTTATCTTGTTGAACAAATTGTTTAAGTGTCATAACCTTTTGTTTTGTTTGCCTCAGGGTCTATTTTCTGCAATAATCCAAAATTCAATTGGAAAATTCCATTGGCTTTTTGTTGTTGACATGCCGACTTCTGCGTCACACTCTATTAGAACACGACCTAAAATGCACGCTGACTAAGGCTCTAATTCTCTAACATATTCAGATAATAAAAAGCCTTGTTGGTAACATGTTAACCGTTCTTACTTTAGCTTCTAGACCGTGATTGATGCTGACCTCATGGCCCTTCACTTTACCTAGCAGGGAAGCAAGACGCGAGAACTTTACTCACTTTACTTACAAGTTACGGCTTTCATTCTGGGACAAACTGAAACGTACACTGTACATTAACTACCCCTTGACAACTTCACTGCTAATTCATTCTCTGTTCTGATCGCCAACACCGGTCCGCTCTGAACGGATCCACAATCACTTCCTGTCTCAGTAGTTCCCAACTGGTGGGTCACCATCCTAAAGTGGGTCGTGAGTCCATTCTGAATGGACCATGCGTGACTTTCGAATGTGTCAAATGTCTTTATTTTGAAGTACAGTGAATTTCTGGCACAGAGTTTTAATTTTGAAGTGCCGTTTCCTGCTGTAGAGTGAGCGAATAATGGACAGCTACTGAACAGAGACAGCAAACTAGCTCCAAAGCATGGCTGGAGCAGTTGGGAACCACTGCTCGCTTGACCACACACTCACTACATACACATTACAGAACTCTTACAACAATGTAAACATGTGGGCTGCATTTAAACCCAGTCTTGGCCAGTTTCACACAGTACAGTGAGCATCAAAGTCTGTACCAAGCTATTTTCTTCATCTAGCCTACGGGCCCAGCTGATTCCAACTCTCTACTTAGTTAGATTGTGTAGAGTTAAAAAAAACCTGCCACTTTTGTTATTAGAAAATTGTGTTTCATGTCATTGCGATAGCGATTGAAATTTCATTAATCATTCAGCTCTCATTCAGATGTGTGGGAGACCACATGGAGTCTGTCCTTGGCTTGTCTGTGAAGGAGCATTAAGATTTTACATGGTGGAGCCACACTGCGTTAAGGTGTGACAAATACAAAAAAGTCATATATTACTGTCATTAACATAACACTGCACAGTGTACAATGAGAAAATTACAGGTAGATTGTCCATTAATATATGAAAATATATGGAATCCCACCATTTATCTTCCCTAATGGCTGGAAACACATTGCAACCATGGCGATGTAATTGCATCTCATATCTCTAATTAAAACATGTCTCTCAAACAGATGTAAAACGTGACCCGGGGTCAATTAAAATTGATATCAAAATGATCAGAATTACTCTCTTACACAAAAATGTATGGATCTGAGCCAAATGGCTCATATTCCCACCGTGATTAAAAGCGGATTTTGAACTGAATGACCAATTCAGTGATGAATCAGTGCGGGAGCACACAATCAGCATTTTGCTCCTGCGACCCAGGACCAAATTGATTCCACGGAAAATATCATGTGAATAATTAAACTCATTGATTAAACAGTGAGATAATATTTAATTAAGGTGGCTCATTAGAATTTCTTGTGCACCACCATTAATGGGTCATTAACACAATTAATTAATTAAGCACCCTCTAACTACCAAAAGGAATTCAATCTATAATGAGTACATGTTTTTGAAGAAGTTAATTAGGTAATCCCCGCTCCTACAAAGTACAGAATCTAATGTGAACTACAATTACTGCTAAAACTTGCTGAAGTTCTTGTCACGGATGTAGCCTAAGTAGTTGGACTTCTTAATATGGGAAAAGGATGTGTGTGTATACATGAAGAGTTTACCCAACCTGGGTGACACCTCCTCGTATTTCTATTAGAAATATGTTCAGGTTTGACAAAGGTGATGACTAACCAAACAAAGTGGGATCAAACAACCTCAGAAGCTCTTTGACGATATGAGACAGATAAGAAACAGATTTTTGCTAGACAACAAGACAAAATATTTTGGGTTGACTATAAAAGTTCTGATGCTAATTCTCCACCCAAATATTACTTTATGGGAAAAAAATCTCCAATTTGCTTCCTCAGCAGCAAAAAAGCAAAAATCAAACGGACGTCTGTAGCATTACACATTTCTATTTGGCAATCCTTGACATGAAATATTTTGGGAACGCCTGATCTGTATTCTACAGAGGGAGGAAGGCAAGGTGGAAAAGTGACAGCTAAAGCAGCCCTGTGTGTGATCAGGGGTGAGCTCCCCTGGTGCGATCCCTCACCCCTGTAGCGTGAACAATCCTCAGACGTGATCTGCCAGGCTAACCGGCTTGCATAAATAAAATCGGTTATCTCCCCATCCCTTTGCCTCCCTGTCCGCACTCGGGCTGTATTTAATCACGCGGGGGCCGATGGGATAGGGCCGTTTTTCTGCCGGAATAATCAGAGGGCCTCCATGTGTCCTGGTCATATGTATTAATCCTGCCTTCCTATGGCTGGCCTTATCAGCTCCCAAAGCCCACCTCTCATGGGATCTGGGCTGCTGTCTCAGCGCCCTCTAATCTGCCCTGAGAAATTGTTAACAGGATGTAAATGCGTCCAGGGATGATATATGGCTTCTTGTACAACATACATGTTATTGTTAAGCGTTTTGCATGCAGGTTTTGAGATTATGCACGCAGAGAATGGGAGAGATGGTATTGATTGATGGAATAACAAATGTCGAATATCGTTTTAGATGCAAATGATCACACAGGGTTATGGGACAAATCTTTTTTTGCTGCTTATGGATATGGACATGGATGAAATAGTGGAGGGATTGGAGGACTTATCTCAGGCAGCTGTTTTAGTTTAATGGAATGTACATGGTGGTGAGGAAGGAAGCTGGATTCTGCCATCAAGATTGTTTTATTTGTACAAATGTGTGTATCAGCGTGGTCTGATGAAAATTTGGATTTCATGAGCTGGTCGAGTTTAAAAAACCTCAGAGGAATGATACGAGTCATGTTTCATTTTTTAAAACATCTTAAGGTGTCGTTTGCAATTAGTGTTTGAGACACTGAGGGAGTGCAGGACGTGTGCTTTGTTTTTTATGTCACCAATCCAGAAATGAATTCACTGCTTCTTTACTTGTTTGGAGTGTTTTCTTTTTTTTGACAAGAATCCTCTCCTGCCAATTTCAGTCAGAACCTGGTTTGAGTCAAAGTCAACTTCAGCTCACATTCTGATGCATTTCTATTTTGATGTACACTGTTTCATCTTTATTCTGTCAGCAGGAAGGGGTGTATCACGGATATGCATTGGAAATGTTCGCACAAAGCTGTCAGGAAATGCATTTTTAAAACATCAATAAAGTATACGGTATATGCTGTCAGCTGTAAACAGTATATTGTATCTTATCAGCATACATAGTTATGTGTATTTCCAAAGAAAGGCGCAAATGAGAATCACTGTGCCTGCGCTCCGAAAGAGAAAAGGATTCATTAATCTACATCCTGCAATCATAAATGTCTTCAGTTTTGTTGTCTTTTACTTTTCTTTGTTTTGCGGTGTTCAGAACAGAGACAGTCTTTGTTGTCACTTCCTGTCAAGGTTGGTTAGGACTCAGCATCAGTTGCGATGGACAGGAAGCCGTGTGATTTTTCTGTAGTACAGTAATTAGACCCCCCCTTTCTCTTCCCTGCAAATGCGATGCGAAGCATCTCAAAGTACTGTCTCCCATGATTAAAGACAGCTCATTATCTGTGGCTAGTCTCTGTCTGATTCAAGCCCCCACAGAGCAATGTGTGCAACCCAAAGAGATGCGCAATTGTCCTTGTCACCCAAAAGAGGATCTGCCTTTTTCATATTACTGGTCCCACCCACTCCAGAGTTAGATGCTGAATTTCATTGCTCATTTTGGCTAAAATACCATCTTTTCTGAACTTAAACCACAAACATCTTAATTATTTCACAGTGAGGGGGTTTGTTGCTAATGGAAGACCAGAAGAAATGCATTTTTCAAATAACTAACTTCCTGTTAATTAGGTCTGCAACTTAGAGTTACCTTCATTATCTATTACTCTGCATTTTATTTTTCAGATTAATCATTTAATTTGTGAAGTGTCATGCAAAAATAGTGGATTAAATACCCATCACAACCTCCCAGTGGCCAAGATAATGTCTTCAAATGTCTTGGTTCTTTCTTTCTGAAACCTGAAGATGTTCAATATGCAACGAAAGACAGACAAGCATCAAATCCTCTTGGTAGAGAGGGTGTAACCAGAGAATGTCTGGCATTTTATCTCTATTTTTGCTATCGTTTTTTTTTCTGAAGCAATTAACAGATTATCAAAATAGCAAGGGATGCACCAATTTTGAGCTGCACCTATCGTATCGTATCGTATCGTATGTTGGTATCGGCCAATATTCACCTTGTTCACTGTCAAAGGCCTATCGGTAAATTAGACGACATTCACCAGTGGCAGTGGTCGATATTTTTCTATTGTGTCACATCAATTTTGTGTGGATTCAAAAGCAAAACTTGAAACTAATGGTGTCCTGTTGTCCCGGGGCCAAAGAAATTCAGTTTCACACCTACAAAGATCTTCTTTGGGATGTCGTCAGGGCGAAAGGAAGCAGTAAACCCACTATCAATGCACTAGGGGGCACGCCCTTTTGTTTCCCTGATAATGCTGCAGGTAAACAACAAATCAATTACATCAGCAGGAGGAGAGCTAGTTAACATTAGCTTCCAGCCAGTGGCTCGAGCCACAGAGGTTGTGTTGTGTGACGTTATGATGCGTTCAAGCTCCATTCAGGAAAAATACGCAGTGGGCGAAGGTAAATTCTAACCTTCTCGTGATGTGTTCAAATGTAATCTTGAAAAATGTAGTTTGGGTGAGAAACTTGAATATATAGATAAATACAGGAGAAATTTATTGATGTCTTTTTACAGCAATATAAAACACATACTAGACAGGGAATTATTATATGTAGCAAAAAGACCTTCGAAGCAGTTATCTTTTAGAAAATGTTTTTCATGTGAAAGAAGGTTATATTAAAGTTGTTTCATGTGCCGTTGAAATTGTGCTCATACACAGATAGCGTAATGAAGGGCTGAATGACTTTCAAACATTTCAGTTATTTGTGTTTCCCTGGCACAGAACGGGGAATAAATAACAACAAAAGCAATCTATCATCCAAATTGTTAATTCAAACATTGGTATTGATATTGGCCCAGCACTTCATAATCGGTGCATCCCTAAAGTAGTTGATCATGACTTTTCTGTCGATCAACTAATCGTTGAAGTGCTCCTGTTAATGAATTCATATCACTTTAAAAAAAAATAAAGAGAGAGAAGAAAAGAAAAAATGACAACGTGTTTTACATTTCAGCACCTCACCCCACTGGGAGACCCTGACAGCCTCCTTGGACATTGTACCTGAGGGACCTGACAGAAACTGGCAGGACAGAGGACTCCTAAAAAGATGCCAAAGCCGCCGCAGAGAAGCACACAGAAAGGCAATTGACTTGAAGAGACTGAATGATACATTTGTCCAGCAACTATAATTATCAAAAATCAAATGTTGAGCCTGACTGCGTGGTGGCAACTTTTAATGGAAATGTTACAAATGAGGCCCTCAAATAATGAATAATTTCTGACCACTCTCAGCAGTGTCTCTCAGCAAGAGGGTGCCAAAACGTGGACATTTTTCAAGCTGGGGACTGATTAGGCCGAGGATGGGACTCGGCTGGAGGACGGACATCGCGGCGCTTCCCCTGAGAATAAATTTGCACCTGGTCCATCCGGAACAATGGCCTTCTGCCTTCGCACTGTGCACTGGGCTTAATTAAAAAACATGGCTAATTTGCACACTCTACTTTGCCTCAAAATTGGAATCTACTTCACCACTGAGTCTGTTAATTTACACAGGAAACTACCGGCTGAGAGGGGACGGGACTGTGATGGGTTTGACAGGAGACTGGACAAAGAGCGGACACAGTGAAAACATCCACACTGCGGGGCCCGCTCGCTCCCCCCTATCTCTGCTCCACGCAGCGTTCAGGGAGGGAAAAAACTAACTTTGATTCAACATACCAGAGGAATAATCCTAACTGCTTCATAGTGCGGGATAATCTCCATAAAGTGAAATCACACAAGGGCGGATGGCGGAATGGGAATCCTGACGCGTCTTTTCTGACAGGTGACCGGATTGATGATTCCACAAGAAAATGTATATTGCCGAAAAGGCGGATGAATTATGACAGTTTTCATATTAAGCAGACTTATCTGCGGCAAAGAGCATTAAGAGTGCCAAGTACATCGACCGATACTATCACAAATTGACCTGCCAATCACCTCGCCCTGGCTTCAAAGGTGCAGATAAGGTATTTAAGGTCATTGAAAGCAGCTTCCACTGTCTGTTGGCCTTCCTCTTTACCATTATCAGAGCCATGTTTCGAGAAAGCGCCTTGGTCTCTCTCGCAACATGAAAAAGATCTCGGATAATTCACCCAGGGCTCAAAAAACGGAGGCTATTTCACAGCTAAGATTTTACACGCTAACTGAAATAGCCCTTTAATACTTCCCCCATGTCTGAGGAGACTTGGTTAGCGGCGGGGTCACGGGGGGAACTTCCCAAGGCTTACGAGGTAATCTCATTGATATTTATTCGTCTAATGATGACTAAGAATGTAAACTGATGGCTACATTCATTCCAAGATGACCCCAATGAGTCTTTCATATTAAAGTAATGAATTGTACATAAAAGGAACTCCAAATCTTCAAGTCAGACATAGAATAAGCTCTAATGCAGAGCAATCCCAGCAAGGTATTAAAGTTAGCAAATGGTAGATAATACCACAAGATTCAAAGATGTATGTCCAACAATGATCCTGTAAGGGTGAATTAAAGCTCCTGGCAAATTGGATGTAACTAAGACTTAAATAAAGACTCGGATATTGTAGACTGAAATTTATGCTGCTATCCCCCATGTTCCTTATTTGAAAACTCTCACATGGAATTTGGATATAGACTAAAAACAAATTCCATCCTCAAACAGCTTAGTGTGCATGTGATAATTACATATTTTCACAGCTCAACTATGATTTAGAGGAAAAGGGAAAGACATGTGAGGCTTGAGTTGTTCCTGAGAGATAGGGGAGGAGAGACAGAGCGCTGGAGACAGAGAGTCGAGGACGGGGGAGAGTGTTACTTTTTGGGGGAGATCACTCCTCACGTTGAGCTGGAGCTGTCGTACCTGTCGCTGCGGCGCTGACAGGCGGTTTGTTTGGACGGGGGGGTCAAGCAAGGAGCAGGGGAAGTGAAAGAATGCTAAGGACACTCAAAGTTAGTGATAGCAAGAGGGGATCGGGCAGCAGAGGTGACATCGTGATTTATTGACTCCTCGGGGGGTCATCTTGACCTGCGTTTGAGGTCACTGTAATAGCTATGGGTAATGGGAATTTTCGTGCCCTTATCTTCACTTTACACAAACTGTGCAGCGTGCGTTATGCAAATACGTATCAGGACAACTCAGGACCAATACGTCATAATTTTACACTTCGCATTTTATTATGTCAAAATTATTTAATGACAATTAAAACAGGCTTGCGTGAGTAAACAATGGACAGAGCTGATAATCTTGTGTTTTTAAAGGTCTCAAAGCAGCAGTCCCTCTCACTTCAGCAGAGGTCTGCTCCCCTTCAGCTGTTGTTTTTGTCTTGTTTACTCAACATTCACTGGCGTCCACGTTGTCATCACCTGTGAAATGACTAAGCTCCGAGCATAAAGCTCTAATGAGAAAACACACAAAAGGCGCTCATTTGGCATCGCTGCATTACACACAGATACAGTATGAACCAAATCCCCCCAGCTATCCAAACACGTAGCTTTTCATATGGCCTGTTGTTGCCAGCCGTTTGGCTTGCGTGGCCATGGGGGCAGCTGTTGACACTGTTACCATCGCATTTCCTGTTAAGCCTACCAGCTGCCTCTCCTCTATTCTCCACGGCCCCCTGGAAGGGTGGGTGAAACAAGTGTTACCAGCCGTCTCGACGACAGACAGCTCCTTTCTGCCTCTGGCTGTTACTGTATCGCCAGGCTTTCATGGCACAAAGGAAACCAGCGAGCGTGGAGACCACAATGGCCTCGCAGTGCACCTCACCAAGCCCTCTCTTATTAACACACACCCTTCGTGCTGCAGGTTCAACCTACAACTGGAGAGGGGCGTACGGAGGGTGGACTGCATGCCATGTGCACAATGATAACATGGCTGCAGATGTGTGTATGTCAGCGTTAAAGCTGACCACAATTGAGATGCAGCTGAATACACACAGGTTCATTTAAAGTAAGATGTTAAAGGGACAGTTCACCCTAATATCCAAAATACATATTATCAGTGTAAACTGTTTTGGTGTGAGTTGCTGAGTGTTGGAGATATATGAGCTGTAGAGATCTATAGATGTCTGTCTCTCTAATATAATGAAAATGGATGGCACAGTCACACTTGTGGTGTTCAAAGCACCAAAAACATACATTTGAAGAACTCAACAGCAACATCGCTCTCCAAAATCATGACCTGGTAACTTAAGATAATAGTGCACCTTATTGTGGGGAATATTTTCTTTCTTTCAAACCAGAAAGAAGGAAGGAAGGAAGCGTGCATCTACTCATGGACAAGAGGCTCATGCTGGACACCACAAGATGTAAACATTTATGTCGTCCTCCTTGGCTGAGCTGTTAACTGTGGTAGTGGTGCTAGGTGAGTTAGCAGGAGATGCACGCTTCCTTTTGCGTGTTGATACAGTTGGTGGTAAGGCTGGGCGATATAACGACTATGTACAATATATTGATATATTTTCAAGCAAGATATAAATCTAGGCAACAAAGTTTATATTGATATAGGGTCAAGTTGCATTACATGACGCATACCAGTGTTCATCTCTCCTCACTCACTCACTCACTTATAAGTTCTCCAGCTACACTTTTTAGACCTTCTGTCCATAATTGTAAGCTCTTATGCTTTATTTCACAGATAACAAACAATAAATTGTCAAGGCAATAAAGCCCCCACATAATAGCATTTTATGCCTGGTGTGTGATTTATCCTGGCTTCAAATGAGCAGAGATAATCTCTGGTATTTGCTAATTTATACAATGAAAAATGCCTAAAATAGGCTTGTGCTAATAACATTAGCATGTTTTATTCCTGGGGAAAATGTGTCCAGCAAAAGACAAGCACTTTGTCTGTGAATACTGCGAGTTATAATAAAGCCAATTTGTGCACTTGTGTTTGAAATTGTCTCTATTAAGCTATGTTTAATATGTGTTTTAGGTCTGTTTTTAATCAACTACACTTTACAGCACTTCACAGAAATTG
>JAPZEB010000007.1:12914609-12960216 GCA_029783705.1 Chaetodon striatus
CAGCTCAGCGTGTGACGTAAACGGTGACGTACCGAGGAAAGCCGCGGCTGGTCAGTCCTTCGGCGATTCTCTCGTACTTCGGCCCATCCTTCACGTTCCCGTCATCTGACGGTTAATGGCCTCCTCGTTAGCGAGGGCAAGGAGGGTGCACAATTCTTTATCTCCCCAGTTGCTCATCTTCTGCTTTGCGTCTCCTCAGTGCTGCTAGATACTCCACGCCAGTCCATGCCACAGCGTGGCCTTCAAACAGCCCCTCCCACAAGTCATCAACAGACCCTCCCAAGGCGGAAAGCGGCCTCGCTCTGTTTAGACCAAAACCGTTCTGCCAATATGACTACCCTATGAGGTGGAAAATTGGGCACCTCGGATCAACTCGCCAATCTGGCTCTTCGTGTCTAAATGCTTGCAGCTTGCCGGCAAAACAGCCTACACATTAGCTGAAAATCTGCCAGTGTAAAAGGGGCTTAAGGAACATTGCAATGTATTGACACAAGACAGCTTTGCAGTTGACAAGTCATCATATATTTGTACACTGTTCAATGTTCTTCCATTTTCCCACCATTTAAGGCTATGAAATCTGCAGAGAAGAAAACACAGCAGACACTTAAAGAGGTCCAGACTGTGACCACTATTCAGAAGGCCAGAAAAGTCTACTGGTAACACTTGCATCGCCATGTCTGCTTATACACACTCAGACTTTGATGCAGTGGGAGCTTAATTAATCTCATTCATTTCTCCCCCTTTTGGCAGGTTTGAGAAGTTCTTATGGTTCATCAGCTCAGAGAATTATCTCGTCATCGCAGGAAGAGACCAGCAGCAGAACGAGATGATTGTCAAACGCTACCTCCGGGCAGGTAGTTCATGAACTTACACATGCACTCTTACCTTAAAAAAGTAAAGTACCTTCAAAATGGAGCTGGTTCATCCCTTTATGTGTGCCTCTACTCTGTCAGGTGATATCTATGTTCACGCTGACCTCCATGGAGCGACGAGCTGTGTCATCAAAAACCCCTCAGGTAAACCTGCACATTTCCCTCCACTGTTTGACCAAATGTTTTCAGTTCGTCACCATACTTGATGTTACTTTTTCCTCTCATTTGTATGTGCTCCTCTTTGTCTCTGAAACTTCCTGCTCCAGGCGACCCCATCCCTCCTCGTACCCTGACAGAAGCTGGCACTATGTCTGTGTGCTACAGCGCTGCTTGGGATGCAAAGATCATCACCAGCGCTTGGTGGGTTCATCATCATCAGGTGAGCCATCAGTCTTGTTCATTCCATACTTTTCAAATTAAATGACTGACTCAAAGTTGCTGGAGTTAGAGTTAAAGCAAGGTAGCATATTTGCTGCTAACAAGCCAAGAATCAAACTATTTTCGATATGTTTGCTGTTGCATTGTTACCTTCCTCGGTGTGTCACAAAAGAATTGTAACATAGAAAAAACATTGCTCCATATTGCTGCTCGTGGCAAAAACTCCACAGAGTAACTTTACCATACAGGTGCAAAATGTGTTGTCAGATAGAATTGTTGGCATTATTTATGATTAATTAGCGGTGTTATATTCATTATCTGTTTTCAGGTGTCTAAGACGGCTCCCACTGGAGAGTACCTGACCACTGGAAGCTTCATGATAAGAGGTATGACGCACTAAAATTTAACTTGTGAGCATTTGTACTTGTTAATGATGATGCCTGACATTTGACATGTTTCCTCCCAGGAAAGAAAAACTTTCTGCCACCTTCTTACTTGATTATGGGCTTCGGATTCCTCTTCAAGGTAAATGTCATGACCAGCTTTAGGTTCATTTAAGTTTTGTCTTCAGGCAGTTAAGTTTGACGCTCGTCCCTGCATAGGTCGATGACCAGAGTGTGTTTCGGCACCGAGGGGAGAGAAAAGTGAAGACTGTAGAGGAGGACATCGAAGACGTCACATCCAGAACTGCCGAGCTCTTAGAGGAGGGAGAAGAGCTGATAGGTAGCACGCACACCAAATGATTGACTTTATCAACTGTGCATGCAGCAGCTACAATCAGCAGATTCTGTTGCCTTTGCAGGTGAGGACAGCGGTAATGAGGATCAGGGCGAGGACAGAGCAGGAGGAGGTGGAGAGACGGAAAAGAAGATGAAAAATGGAAACACGGCTGAGGGGGATGATGGCGCATCAGACGCAAAGACGATGCCCACAGAGCACAATGACATGGAAGAGGAGGAAGAGGATGGTGGAGAAGAAGACAGTGGGGAGGAAAAGGAGGTGAAGAATGAAGAAAGCGAAGAATTCAGCTTTCCAGATACGACCATCTCCCTCTCTCATCTCCAGCCCAGCAGGTGAAGTTTCCACTGCTACACATGGATCAAACACTTTCCAGCTTTCTTTATGCTTAACGCACTTCATGAAATCGTCTCTCCTTGTTTCTAGGAGTACTCAGAACCCTGGTTTCAAAAAAGAAGTGACCACGCAGGTAATTATGTGTCATCTCAGGCCACATATGTTATACATTTATAACAGCATTTCATTTAATGTAAGGTAACGGATTTCTCTTCAGGTTGAGGCAGACTCACAGGGGAGGAAACACATGAGTGCCAAGCAGAGAAGGTAAATAAATTAAATACAACAACTTAAAGTGAAGCATGTCCTCCTTTCTGTTGAGCTCATACCACAAACTTAAGAGGCTTTCAGCAGCAGGTAATGTTGAGACGTTTACTACATCAAACAATATGCAGACGACTTTATTTAATGTGACATTTTTCTGAGTGTCCAGTCATTGATTTAACCCTCAGGTGTGTTTTGTTTTTGCCACTAGAGAGGAGAAGAAGAAGAAGCAGAAACAGGAAGGTTGCGACACTGAGGAGAGGACTGAGACTTCGTCCGCTGGATCAGCAGTCGATCAGGGATCCAAAGGTGGAGGAGGAGGCCCCTCCCAGCAGCCACCAAAGAGAGGCCAAAGGGTAAGAGACGAGTTTGATAAGATGTTCTGTTCTTAGGACCAAGTCGGAATCAAAGTAATACAACTTTAAAAGACATGGTGCTTTTTTCCAAATTCTCTTTTTATTTGATACTTCAGAGTCCAATCAGACAAGCGTAATCATATTCAAAGTACTCATAGCCCTGTCTAGCAAAAAGTAACATAAAAGCGCCACAATGTGTGATACAGGAGCCAAAATGGACCAAAAAGAAACCAAACTCCATATATGAACCAGAATGTTGGAGTGTCTTTGTGATACTCTAATCACTTAACAAACAAGAATAATCAATTTAAAGTAAAATAAAATAACTCAAAAGGACATAAATTCACCTTAACAAACGCAGAACAAACAGGTTTAACTCTCATGAGAGGTAAGGCAAGGTACCCAATTATAGGGCCTCTAGTTTAAAGGGTATGTCCACCTGGAATACTTTTTCAAAACTGTATAAACCCCCTGCAAGCATGTAGTGACTCTGTTGAACAGGAGTAATGAAGAACCTAATGAGGTTTCACCAACAAAACTCTCTCCATGATGCTGAACTTGTAGTTTTCCTTGTCGTTCACATAACTCCTCCCATTCCTCCTCTGTTATACAAAGGTTTCCTTCCCTTTCTCATTTTTGTTTTATATACAATGAGTTATATTTCATTAGTTACAGCCCCCTATAAAGTCTTTTTTTTTTTAATTTGAGTTCAAAACAAAACAAGTGGTGCTTTTATGTTTAAAGATATTTAAAGCAGATACAATTTAGAAGAAATAAAACAAATAAAATCCAACATACACTAAAATATACACAAAAAAGGAATAAAACCTACAGCAACCATAGCAAATTATTGTAAAGCAATAGTAGAAACATATTTTCTTCCATAACCTGCAGGTAAAAGAGCTATATGTACAATTTATTGATATATTTTCAAGCAAGATATAAATTTAGACGACGCCTTTTATGACAAGTTGTTTTACACAACGCATACCAATATGCATCTCTCCTCTGCCCCACTCATTCATTCACAAGTTCTCCAGCAACACTAAGAGAGACACAGAGCTGCTCCTCTGTTTAATCTGTCTGTTAATTAGTCCACAGCACCACATCAGTCTACATGTTGCATGTTATACGCTAAATCAGTCTGTGAGATGGAATTACTGCAGCACACGTGCGATCCAGCACTGCGCTGCTAGTTTGTGTGTGAGATGCATCATAACCTGTTGCCGTTCTTCTTGGTAGCTGTCGTCTATTTTGTGACATGGAGACATGGAGCGCCTGGATGAAGGCGACAGATCTGTTTAAAAAGTGCAGCAATAACACAGATGTTTTATATACAAGACGTATATAACGCAAAGTGTCTTTCGCTCCTTCCCTGCCTCGAACCTCCCACAAAGATTTTTCATTGTTCCAAATTACAATGGATTTAGGACTACTGGATACTTTTATACTCATGTTATAGTTTAGTGTCCTGTGCTGCAAACCTTTAAACCTCTGTAGCTCCAGTGCTGTGTGCAAAAACATTCATGTACAGGCCTGCTATTCATGTTCTATAATTTTTCATTAACATGTTGTGCAGCTGTATATTTTCAAACAGGTGATAAAATCCCTGTCTTTGCATTTTATTTTGATCACAGTCTGTTTTTATTAAAGTGCTTGTTTTACCTGTCAACTGAAAACATGTAGCCCATTTGAATTTTTGTCCACATCACCCAGCCCTTGTTGGCGAGTATAGTCCAGCAGACAGAAAGTAGTTCCTACATGAAACTGTCTGTGGATTATCTTGAGTCACCAGGTCATGATTTCTGGAAAGACACATTGCTGTTAACTCTTTTAAAAGATTTTTTTGACGCTTTGAGCAGCACAAGCTAAGTGCCATCTAGTTCCATTATGTTCAAGAAAAGGTTAATAGCTCCAACACTTGGCAACTCACACCAAAAGTACCTAGATTCATAAACAGCACTACAGGTAAGAGGATAAATATGAATCTTTTATTTTGGTGTGACATGTCCCTTTAACCAAAACACATGCTACTCATGAGTCCATATCTATATCTAACCAGTCTTGCAAAATTTGTAGTTGTTACACTGCAGAGTATCCTTATATGCAAAGTCTAACTCAAAGAACACGTATACATTTGTGAATGTGTATAAGGGCCACTACATCCCCCTCTGCCTTCAAATATTGACTGTCAAAAAGAGTGAAGAGTATTCAAGTAATTAGTTTATATGCATAAAGAAGACAGTAGAGGACTTGCGATGTATATGTATTATCGCCATGTTAGGGATGTATGTATAGCTTCTCAAAGTGAAGCCAAAACAATGATTGCCTAATGTGCGAGAGAGTCTCTTTTTCATAGCACGCGGCCGATAATGAAATCTGACCATTTTGATGGGACGGGGGCTTTTAAGAGCAGACTTTGAAAAAGTTCTCGCCGTTATTGATGGCGGCAGTTTTCTCTTGTGGATGCGGGAGGGGGAGGGGGTGTCGCTGAGAAGGTGCCACATGATTAAAGCAGCGATTGGAGATAGCAGGATCGGTAGGGTATGGGAAGAGATAAGAGGAGAGTAACCATGTTTAAAGTGTGCTGTGATCAGCCATTGCATGAGGGAAAGCAATGACAGGTGTACTGTAGATAGGCTTGCTGCGAGGAAAACAGCAATGGGTGACTCCTCCAAAGCTCCGCAGCTAAAATTAGAATATTTTAGAAGATGTGAACAATGGACTGTTAGATCAGGGGATTAAGGATTCAAAAAAAGTATTTTTATTCCAACTGATAATGACCCTCCCCGCTTTGCGCATATTGTTAATTTAACAACGGTGGAAAATATAGCTTTACCAAGATGAAGGAGCTGTTCTGTCTTGCTTAGGGATGACAAAAGTAAGGCCAGGCAACACTGGAGGACAAGGCCAGCCCTGAGGTAGAGGAGGTGTAAGAGAGGGTGTTTATTTCCTACTTTACAGACCTGCCTTGTCAGCATATCATGCTCCGAGCCAATGTCTCAAACATGAAGCCGCAGCGAGAGAGACACCTCAACCGCTACAACATTCGATAAATATAATAAACATCCCTGTGAAACAAATTGTTCATAAGCTACCTGTTTAATTTTTCAGATCTCCTTGAACCATATATTTCCTTATTAGTTTGGAGACGTTCGCTTGGCTTGAGTGGATGGATGATGCTGTCAGGGGCCTGGGCATTATGGCGGCTCTGTGTGAGTGATTTCTACCAAGGAAAGCCTATTAGGCCTGACAGGGGGATGATGATATTAGGCCATCATCATTCAGGAGACACCGCCCCCACCAACCCCACTACACCCTCATCCATCAGACAGCCCAAAACACCCAGCCATGCTCCCTCCTTTCCTTGCTCCCCCTGACTCCCTCGTCCACTTCCTCTCCCTTTTCACTCCTTCCCTTCTTTTTTTGTCCTCCCTTCCTTCCTTCCCTCCTTCCCAGACTCTTGCTCTCACAGTATTCCCCTCACATTCTGTCTCATCCCATCGTTCCTTATTTTCATTGTTTTATATCTCTCTGTCTATCATGGTCCCTCTCTTCGCTTCTCCCCTCTCTCCCTCTCTCTCTGATGGCAAACACAAAGACAAATTCTGCCCTTTTCTTAGCCCATGAAACATTTAACATTTCATTCCAGATCTTGGCAGACGCAAGTAAAAAATGACCTAATGAATCTTACTTATTGTCTACCCTGAGTGCAATCACGAGCTAAATATGAGATCCCTGTCCCCTGGCCTGTATCCATTGTCTTCTTGGCCTTCCCTGTCCTTACTCATCCACTGCGAATTGAGATCTTTACCTTTAAGCTACAAAAATGTGTAAGCAAGGAAAATCAGTACATGCAAAAAGTCTCGGCTAAGCATATAGTATTGCTACTAGGGATGTTAACAGTTAACCGCTGAGAATATTTTTGACCAGTTATGCATGTTGTTCTATGGGTTACTTTTGATACTCTAGCTCACTGCACTGCGCACCACCTGAGTCTGGTGGTAGGTAGATAGTGGTGCCGCTGCCTCAGTGATTACCGCTATTAACAGCGTCCCAACCCAACAGGGTTGCTGTGGAAACATTGTGCCCACCCTCCTATCTCACCCCAGGTTGCCCTGCCCACTTTAGCATTGTAATTTGGGCCTATGTTATCACATAGCTCTGTTAGCACCAATAGCCATGTCAGCATGGCTAGTAGTGCTAATATACCTTAGTTAACAATGCTAAAGGAGTTTTGTGCCTCAAAATGAAGCAGCTTACATGCAGGGGGCTACTTGGGGAGAGACCAGACTTTGGCCACAATGTTTCCTCAGCCAAACATTAAAATTTTACCACCTCTAAATGAGGAGTGATTTTAGATGCGCCGCTAAAGCTAACTGAGTCTAAACGACGGATTACTATTGTGCTATTTCACATCATTTTCCTTTAAAAAAAAAAAAACTGACCAGTTACTATGACGAGAAAAAAAAAGTCATCCCTGCATTCAGAAAGACAGGTTACAAAATCAGAGGGTGTAAAGAGGGATTTATACTTCTGCATTAAGGGGTTAGCTTGAGAGTGTCCACAGGTCACTGCCAGAGGATGCATACTGCCTCAAAAACGTAACCATTCATGGAGGCTACAGAAGCTAAGGAGAAACAAGATGGAGGCCACAAAAAGTGTGATTGGTCAGATTGGGTTGGTTATGTGTAATGCACTGTTGCTCTACATCATAATTAAATGAAAGATTGTGCACACAGCTAGTCTGGGAAATATAATTAAAGCATGAGAGCACAATATACAGACTGACTGAGTACATCTCTGTAGTGTTGCAGTATCAATGGTTATATCCAACACTAAACTAGGGCTGAACAATTAAATAAAATTTCATTGAAATCACAATATGGCCTGCTGCAACTTTCAAATTCCAGGAGGTGCATTATTTGTCAAAGGCTAAGCACCATTGGCAAAATACCATTTCAAAACAATTATGGTCATGCTGCAGAGATGTCCTGGCCTACACATCATATTCTACAGACTCAAGAAACATCTTTGGTACAGATGCCCACAAAATTACACCATAACCATTTAAATATCTTTCATTAATAAAAATATATCAATTAATCCGTTCATTCATATATCATATATATATATATATATCACATATACATACATATATCACAGGGCTGACACATAGAGACAGACAAGCATTCACGCTTACATTCACACTTACCAATTTAGAGTCACCAATTAACCTGCATGTCTTTGGACTGTGGGAGGAAGCCGGAGTACCCAGAGAAAACTTACGCTGACATGGGGAGAACATGCAAACCGTTCACTCTAGGTTTGAACCAGACAATGTGCCACCATCAAACAAACAATGATGTAAAAATTATAATTCCCTCAAATACCGCAAATCATATCTCAATTGTTGTATCAGTCAAATAACCACAGTTCTGAGCTATAGATCAACTGCTGCTAAAAACCAGCTCAAGTCTCTTAACTCCTACAGACAGGTTGACAGGTTTGATTCCCATATAAATCACTTCTAACTCAGTTGCATGGCAAACTTACTTGTTTCTTTTCTGTATGGAGGGCAACACTGACCATTTTCTGTTCCCAGAGGATTAGACACCAAACAACAAACGGACTGAACTCTTTAGTAATCAATCTGACCCGCGAGTCTCACTCTCCGCGTCCACACCCTTTTGTTGGAGTATGAACCTGAGTCAGCCCTCCTGACCTTAGCATTGGACCAGGGTGCCCGTAGCTGTGACCCCTGAGACCCCGAGTCCTTCAGGGGCCGCAGGAGTTCCATTGATGAGAAGGCTTGGCTGGACCTTCGCTCTAAGCTTGTTTCACATGGTGATCAGGGCAGCCAATGGCCGCCTGTTGGCCTTGACAATGGACGGTTTATGTGCCAGCAGTCAAACGGTGTCAACAAGCCATTGGGCTCACAGTGTCCATTGTCGGCCTTTTCTGTTTTAGTTTTGTTTAAAGCCTTGATCAAACATACCATTGTCTCGTGTTTGAGTGATCACTGCTAAATTCAGCAAATGTGTATATCTTCCTGGTGGAATTTGCGTTCTATATAATTTAGCATATAAATGCACAGACACATTTATATGTATAAAAAAAAAATCTGTTCTGCAACACTTAATTCATCCTCCCACGACACAACAAGAGAAACTGAGCTCTCTATGTTAAGTGAAGAAAGAATTATTTAATTGGAGCTCATTATGCACCGCACACGCATACATATGAAAAGCAGATGATTCCAAAACATTAAGGCCCACCAGTCCCTCTGAATGATGTTAGTAAAGCAAGGTCCACAACTAAGACAGCCTTCTCCCAGGAGAGCACTGCGCATCTTCAAACAGCATTCATGGTTTACTGCTTTCTATCATGTCCTCTTTGAATATTGTCAAAACTTTCATTATGACATGACAGGGTTTGCTATGCAGATGCAGGTCAGACGCTTTTTAAGACGCTCCGCCCATTGAGTCTTTGTTTTTGTCAGTCATCCTCAAAAATGGCTGCTGGGTAAAGATACTACTCCAGGCATTAGTCAATCGGGTTCCTGATGTCTTCATGTATTCAAAATGTCCCTCAGGCCATCACAAGAGGCCTGCACATGACAATCTGACAGCTTTTTCAAAATATATAGGAATATTAAGATATAGAATATTCACTGTTCTTTAACCCATGACCGTGTGTACTGCGCTGTCACAACAATCCCAATGGTGTCACAAAATCTTGAGGAATCATATGTGAAATTGTGATGGCATTTATTTATATATTAGTTATTCATTTTGACCTGACCCATGTCAAAGTGGGGCCGGGCAATAAAACAGTAACTATCACAATATAATTTTCCTTGATAGAATTATAATAAAGAAGAACACTAGACCAGTCACAAGGCTTACCGTCACCAAGCTAATAAGGTGGTAACTTAATAACCTTATAACAACATTCAACCAGCTCACAAAGTTATTGTTTTGACGGCAACGTAGGGCTACCCCAAAACTGTATTCACCACATAATGTTAGCTACAGAAGCTGTATGGGTTGTTGACTCTTCTAAAGCTAATGGTAAGTTATCAAGTTACCGTTACGTTAGCTAACTGACTTGCAGCTATTTCATTAGAATGAAATGACATAACGTGACTAAACGTTATGTGAATAAAACTTTAATATATCAACTCCTCTGGGAGCATTTCTGCCTGAGTCACATCAGATAGATTTTTATCGGCAATGATTGAAGTGGTTAGCATTGTCGCCTCACAGCAAGAGGATTCTTGGTTTGAACCCAAGGTGGGGGGGTTGATTGGGTTTCTGATGTCTGAGGATTTTCTCCAGGTACTCCGGCTTCCTCCCACAGTCCAAAGACATACAGGTTAACTGGTGACTCTAAATTGTCCATAGGTGTGAATATGAGCACGAATGGTTATCTGTCTCTATGTGTCAGCCCTGTGATAGTCTGGCGACCTGTCCAGGGTGTACCCTGCCTCTCGCCCAGTGTCACGTGGGATAGACTCCACAGCCCCCCACAACCCCTAACGGGATAAGCGGTTGCAGAAAATGAACTCACGATCTTGTGCTACTTTACAACGTCATCAAAGTCCTTTTTTAAAAAAAAAAAAAAATTAATTGATAACTGCCAAAAATTACAAACTGCATTTAAAACTTGTACAGACAAAACTGAGCAAGGTTGAAGTTTGTCTTTTGTTTCTTTGGTTTAAATTGTCAACCAAAACACGTACAAAATGTTTTAAACCGTCTGAATTAACATTCCTTTCTCTATTTATTGTTTCATTTATTGACATGATTTTGATTATAAAATATTTATATTCTACCGTTTGGTCTGACAGTAAAGAATTAAACCACAATATTCACAGTATGGTCGCTTCACCTTTTACTCAGAAGCAAAAAAAAACAGCCTTAAAACTGAAAAGAAATAATGTTTTGACATTTATCAAGACAATTATCAATACTGACTGGCCCTATGTCAAAGATTATGAATGAAGACGGAGCGTGAAATACAACGATTGTGCAGTTAAGATAAGATAAGATAATCCTTTGGTTGTCCCAGAGCGGGAGAAGTTGCAACATTACAGCAGCAGAAGAATAGTGCAAACAGGAAGCATCAGTAGAAAAAAGAAAACACACAGGTCGGTGTAATAAGTAAAGTGTACAGAACAAAGAGCAATATAACAAGTGAGCAACAAAAAGAAGCAAAATATAATAAAGAGACAACCTGAATGGCTGATTTCACATTATTGACTGATGGGATAGTGTAGATGTTACACAGTTAAGCATATATTTATGTTGTACCTGAGTGATGGTTGAAAACAGTGAAAAAAATACTTCTCACATTTTACTTCAGATAAAACATGAGAAATATGTGATGTACATTTCATACTGGCTGCTTACATATCTCTAGTTTTTAACAAGAAATAATTGTATTCTTTTTGTTGATCCACCCAGGACAACAAAAGTGGTATTTTTATAAACATGATGTGATTGTAACAGTGGTTTTGTAGAGTAACATGCACTCGCCTTCTCAGCGAGTCTGATCATCTTCAGTCCAAGCCCCAAAATAGATTGGGGATTACCTCGGCTGTGAATATGTCAATGTGATCAAAATGAGAAAGGCAGACCACGTTGTGAGGCAGTGGCTTTAAAGGTTTTATGCAAAGCATGATATCTCCCCCTGCCTTTCCATTAACTGGCTGTATTGAATTACTTAATATGGTATAGACATTTTGCCATGAAGCAATTAAAGGATTACTCTAATATAAATCGCACTGGCTGTTTTCTGTTGTGCACACCCATTCTGGTTCAGAGCTCCAACTGAGAATGTCGAACACACATGAGACATGCAAGAGGAGGAAAAAAAATGATGTTGGTTAGCTGCTGTAACAAAGAACTGCACGAGCGTCTATCGGCAAATGAATGTTGTATCATTTCCAGACAAAGTGACAACAGAATTTGTCCACTGCAAACAACTTAATTTGATCAGCTTTATGTAAAACAGCCATTTGAGGGAGGGGGGGGAGCTGGTGAGAAGATTAATTGTTAATGTTTACAGTGGAATTTGGACTGTGTGTTCAACACGATAATCCAGCCAGGAACCAAACAGAGGAGAAATAACAAATTAATAACAATGGAAGCCTTTGCTTATCGCAGACTGCTGTCTGTTTAGTGTGTGAGGAATCCAGACGTCTGCCAGTCCTAAACACTCGCACGTTACAGTGTCACAATCGCCATCCAAGGAAATGTTTGCTTCTTCCAAGCATTTTTAAAAGTCTGTCGGGAGTTATTGACTGCGGCGTTTCTCTTATTTCATTCTGTTTGTGTCATTCATTTGCTAAGATTAATGCCGAGGTGATTTCTGTGGCACTAGACACAATTATCCCTGGCCAAAGTCAGACAAAAACGAGTGCATTCACATGTTCTCTGCCATCACGCCGTGCTAATGACAAGCGAGGAAGTCTGGTTGTCATGTGGTAATCAGCTCTGCCTTCAGTCGGAGGACATAATTAGCCAATGTTGTATGGGAAGTAAACACAGCTCACCGAGCATTAAACCAACAAACAATTACCATCACCAACCTCTGCCCCTGACCCCTTTACCCACGTTCCATCAATACAGAGAGAAAAGTAGTGAGCTCTTGTTCTCTTACTTGAGCCACTTCCACGACAATGTTTCTAAGTGCAGTGTTTTTTATCTTCTGCATTTCATTTTTTTGTCTTTTTCCGGTAGTCACACTAAATTGTGTTGATGTCTTGTGTGTGTGAGTAACCAGTAGCTAAAATAGCTCCGCGTCTTTAGCCTTGCAGATCTTTTTGGGGACTGAAACAAAAAGTGAAAAGGGTGTTTTTTTGCACATTACATGCATACACGCGCAAGCGCACACGCACCGCAGACGTATTCAAATGATTGTACCTTGACCCTTTATTGAATATCTGTGTGAGTGTTTGTGTGCTCGTGTCACGGGCAGAAGATGGTGTCAGTCCTTAGCCAACCCCCACCTCTTTAGCTACTCCTAATGCCCCTTTTACCTCCCCATTTTCTCCAGCCTATTCAAACCCTGTCACTCACTGCTATGAATTCCATTTAACCTAAAGGGCGCCGTGCATTCACCTGAAAGAATGGAAAAATATACACCCATAGTTGGGGAGCATTTGTGACACACACAACTTTAAATGTGCTGTTTGTGTTTTTTTTAAATAAAAGTGAAGATGTTCTCTCGCACGATTTCTTTCTCCAAGTATTGCAAATCCAAAAGCAGCATCTCACAGCTCTTTTGTCAGCCGTCTCACTTTTTCTCCCCCCGAACAGTGAAACTAAAATCCTAGCATAAGGTCACATATTAAACAGGAGCAGAAATGAGGAGTCAGCAGAGATGGCTGGGAGAGAAATGTGTGTCTGGGTCTGAATGTGCTGAATGAATGAATGCAGGTCATGATTTATCGGGCCCAGAGAGCCGCTCTCCGCCTGTCCTGCTGAGTCCTGATGGCTGCAGCCTTTATGTAAAACAAACCCAGCCTTTTCATTCTGCTGCTCCCATCGCACCACTTTGCAGCGGCTAGAAAGCCAGACTCGGCATTCCCCAAAGTAGCCCAACAGCCACAAAATGACCATGGGTTTCTGTTTTATTGAGGTATGAGCTAAAAATCCGCTCCACATGAGAGACAGTTATTACACAGTGAAGAACAGTTTGGATTATGGAGAAGGCAAGGAGTCATGATTAAAAAACAAAGGGGTGGTTCATTCTGAGTCCTGTCTAACTGGAGGGGGGTGGAGGATTTAGCTGAATGCGCTAATATTCAGCAGGTATCTGTCATTGATCATGATTCTGGCAACATATTAATACTTTCCCTACAGCTTAACATTTGTAAAGTTGAGTTTATGTGAGGTATAATTGGTGGCTACTGAAATCTTAATGGTTTGATCACTGTTTTAGCACCGTTAATCAAAAGTTCTAATCTAAAGAGATGATCCGTCCTCTGTAGCGAGGATTATATATTGTTTTAAATATACGTTCTGTGCCGATCAATCTCTCCTTTCAGAAACTTGAGCAAGTACTTACTCACAGTGGCGCCCCTAAAGCAAGGGGGGATAACTGGAGGCCTACATTAGCATTTTTAAGAGGCTGTGCTGTGCTAATTTTTTAAGCTAGTGCAAAAATAATGGGCTAAATAACGGGGTCTAGATAATGCTCCAAAGTTAGGTTAAATTCTGGTGAGGGAACAACTGCCATGGGCATTTTCTAAGGGGCCCCTTGAACTCTCAACTCAAGATTTCTGAATGTGAACAGGTTTGATCAGTACCCAAGAGTCTCCCCTGAACACGAGAAGGCTTGTTCCAAGTAAATGTTTGGTTGCTTACCATTAGTGTACACCTTTAAATCAAAGCTGAACAATTGTCTTTATAAGGAAAAGGACCACTAGTTTATTACAGGAACACCAAATCGCCTAACATGTTTAGACAATACATTAACTCTTTCCCGCCAATGACGAGATATTCCAGCAATCCGTGTTTTCTCTGTCACAGCACTGCCGTGTCCAAAAACAAACAAAGAAGAAGATCTGCTGGAAACCAGAAGAAGATGCTGTAGCTTGTAAACTGTGCGAAAATGCCGACGCCAACGGAAAAGTTTATGGTTGTGCAAGCCATGGAAATGTTGATAGTCTCAGACTCCGATAATTCCTGTTTTGATCTGCATTCTGAATCCAATTTGGATGAGGAAGAAAACGAGTTTGGTGGGACGAAACGGGACCGCCATGATGGTGATGGTGACACGTGGACAAGACAACCACAGAGGAGAGGAAGACACCAGAACGCTGAGCGATCACTGAACGTGGCAATGTGTTCAGCCATACCTCAGAGACTATTCTTTTCATTTTTTACTATTATTATTTTAATTTATATGATTCAAACTGACGTAGAGACATGAGAAAAAAACAAAACATTTAAATTGACTTTAAATTGATTTTAAGGACAATCTTAGCTTCTCAGCTTTTTGTCTGAAACGTTGTTTTTTATGAAAATGCACAAATTAAAAAAGAGATGGAATACGATAGAATAAAGTGTTTTTTGTGTTTAAAAACAGAAGGTTTCTTCTTTAGTTTGATGTATATACTGTTTATATATTCACAGAACAAATTATTCTGTGGGTCTTGAAAGATCTGTGAATATGATCAAAAATGCTGGCAGTGGCTGGCAACTTCAAAATAATACTCTGGCAGGGAAAGTGTTAAAATAGAATCATCGTGGAACTCAAAAATGTTAACTGTACCAGTAGTAGTGTCGACAAATAAGTAATATGAGCTGTAAAGTTAGAAACCAAACCATATTAATATGTGATGCCTAAACTGTCCATGTTAACATGGACAGTTTTCAACTAGCCTAAATACTTCAGCAGCATAATCAAATTCCTGAAATTCAAATCTGGCCTCTGGTTTTGATGTGCCACCCCAAAATTTTCAATGGCCCCATCTGGCCACCCCTATGAAAAATTTCTGGAGGCGCCACTGCTAACTCAGACTAAGTGTGTGCAGAGGCCAGCACCTTCCAACCTACCACTTAAACCTAAAGGGCATCAGAGTTTGCACTGAAAATGACCCCTTTCAGTTTAATTACTGAGAATCTCATTGACCCGACATGTCCTTTTTTTGTCTAGCGAGGGGAGGGAGGGGCGTTTGTGAACAGTTTGACAGATGCCAGTGGCTGGAGGTGTCTGTGGTAACCCTACAGCGGCGGTGTGTGTCCCTCCACTGGCCAGCAGTGTTTAAGGGATTGACAAGTGACCAGGACAAAAGCACTCAGTCAACAAGCTGTTTAATATCCATTATTATGGAGTGAACATTGTGCCCCTAGACAGGTAAACACATCTCCATTGATCCATTGATGGCAAGATAGAAATATTTTCTCTCGCCGCTCACCTCCATAAAGTGCCCCCTTTCACAAAGGCAGGGAGCAAACAATACAGAGAGAAAAGCAAAGAGGTATATAGGAGGGCTGACATTCTGCTCCATTGGTAAATAATAGCGTCGGCTAGCTGGCCTATCTATAACCTCTGAAACTGCTGTCTACAAAGATAAAATGTTGGGCCCTGTTTCTCCAGAGCCTTCGAAAAAGATCAACACGGCTGATGTGGTTTTATTTGTCTTTAATGTCACACTCAGTCTGGGCTCTCTAAAAAACAGTCTCGAGTAAACACTAATGACAAGAATGCTCTTAGACACTTCAAATTGGACGTAAAGCACGGCGCTGAAAAGCCATTGCACCCCAGTGGATCGCTAATCTGTTGAACCTCTGAAGTGGATAAGACCTTGATGAAAAAAACCTCAGGAGCTCTTCACAATACAGATTGATGATGCGTAGGGCAACCTTGTGCCTGCTCACACACAGTCGCAAGAAAGATTTTTTTTTTTCTTTTACAAAATGTGTCCCATAATTGAATTTAAAATCTTCCATCTGTGCCATTTTTTAGTTGAAAAACACCAAATTGCATGTTTTACTATTGTAATTGTGCATTTTTATGTACTGTTGACACCCTTTCCTCCTCTGCCATCTTTTAACTGTGCGCTATTATGACTTCTCTCTTGTAAGCTGTGAATTAGATGCCTGCTTTTAAGTTTAAATGGAGGCGTATCCTTTTCCACGGGCTCCTCGTATGAGCCCTCTGTCAAAGAGAAGGGGGGGACAGACACTTGGTATGCTGTTATTTTGTGAACTACTCCGCTTAGTGTGAAAGCAGAGGGCATCTCTTCCCAGCAGGAAGTGGACAGCTCTTCCCCCTGTAATGATGCATAACTAGTACACATCCATTCACTCTTGCGAGCCTCAATGAGGACGGCCTCTCAAACCTGACTATTATAGTCTAGCTAATGTCAGAGAGTCAGCTGCATTCAATATTATATTTTGGTCTGTTTTGCAGTTTGATTACTCTCCTTTACAAACACTCAGCCACCCCCCAACCACCCACCCAACCACACCCACAATCTCATCCGTTTCCCTCCGTTTGTCTCCACCAGACCTCTCGCTCAGTCCGTCTCTGGTTCTTCTAGCATCTTTAATTTCAACATCGGCTCGCTGCTGATTTTCAGTCCTGTTCGGGTGGCATAAACAAGCACAGTGGGTAATTCACACTATATTAAAAACAGTTGGTGCAACAAAGAACTCTAATCAGTGGAGGCCTGCATAAGCAAATTATCACCGCTAAATTAAAACCCTAAGCACGGGCTGGATGGTAATAATATTGTAGATCTCTAGAGCAACAATCACAACCTGGGTGCTTAACTTTATTTATTTTTTACTAGGCAGGCCATCAGACTGTTTTTAGGAGCTCTAACTGCATCATCAAAATATCTTTATTACGGCATACATATTACAGCTAATGTAGATTAGTATCTGTTGAGCTGTATGCATGAGCACAAACGTGGAGCAGTGTTTATGGCTTTTGATTTTGGAGAGCGCCCATATTATTTGGTAAATGCATGACAGCAAAACAACTCCTGATTATTACATGTTAAGATTTCTACGGTCCAAGTCACTTCCACGGTTGTTTTTCCACAAAATTCACTGCTCCGTGGTGCAACATTAAAGCGCCATTACTAGGGGGGTCTCATTTTAGCGCTTAATAGTGTTCATATTTCAAAACACTTCTTTGTTCCCTCAACTGTTGATTGTTATTCATGCAATGCAAAATATCATCTTCATATTCCTTGCAAGCCCCACATTGATGCGTATCACAAACTCTTGTCTGCCTCCCACCTTTCACATCGCAGCTTAATGTGATAGCGTCAGGATTATTTCTTGTTTAAACTTACGGTATCACAAACGTGCAGAAACGGGAAATTTGCATAAGCATCAAGAAACTCCATTTACGCATCATCTTACGGGTTCACAGGATTTAAATGATATACAATGTTCTGTTACTAATATTATACTTTATCCTGTCGGAAACTGTAAAAACACCAGTGTTTTTGGGTTTTACTGAATCTTAGTGTTTTTGTGAATGCATATTAGGCATTAAGGATTTTCAGGGTGTTTAGTTCTGGTCACGGTGGGCAAAGGGTGGAGGATTTTTAATGGGGAGACAGTCACATTTTAATGTACCACAGGAACATGTTACCGTTGTACCTCTTTCAGCCGTGGCCCTCCTGAATTCAAGCCGATTATGGATAACAACCACATTACAGCGCGATACATCAAAGACCTAGCTTACTGCTCAGTTGGGAGCCACTCTGGCACATTTCAAAAATCTACCCATTCAAGAGCTCTCACTGGAAGCATGTTATGCATTAAATGTGTCACACAGGAAAGTGTCGTCTGATCCATCTGATTCCAGACCTCAGTGCTGCTGCCATGTACTTGTTCTGGTTTCATTAAAATGAAAAAACAAAACACAAAAAAAAAGATGGGGGAAAGAACAAACAGTGGCATAAACAAAGACTGGAGTCATAACAAAGAGCCTGAACACAACATGCAAAACATTAACTATTAACTGCTTATTATGTTAATTATTATGAAGACCACAACAAATTCTGCGGCATCGTATTTGTGCCATTAAAGATGACTTTGTGATTACAAAAAAAGTGCAGGACACATCCCACTAAATATTTTAAAAATGTGCATTGTCCACCCGATAAAAATATGAAAGCAGAGGACTTTTTATTTGACAAAAAAGGCAAAAATCTATGTATAAAAATTCACCAGAATGCAGAAAATTTTCTGGCAGAGGACACCCATTTCACATGTGTCCCGCCAAAATGTTGAAACAAAACTAACGCCCTTGAAATACAATATATTAACTAAGTCATCAACACAACTGAAACCAACACAAATGACCATTAAAGGCCCCACTGCACACAAAACTAAGTGTTCTGTTGTTGTTTCCATTCTACTTTAGGTCACCGTCACTCCTAAATAAGGAGAAACATTAAGGGAAAAATTTAAATTAAATTCATTTCTAATTACGTTCCACACCGACACAATTACTGCAAGGCTGCTGTGTATTTATAACCAACTGTATACCGTGCATCCCTTCTCTGAACGTGATCAATTTGGCATCTTTTATTTTCCATATCACATCTTTGCATGTGCATCTGGACATTTGCACACATTGCAGTCCAGTTTAATTGAATCTGGTTCTTCCAAACTAATTGCAGGGTTGTTGTGTTAATAAGCAGCCGTTTTTCACATGCAGGTGTGAGGACGATGGGCTACCAGGGTGTGTTTATATATTTGCATAGCTTCACACCTGTTAATGAAAGTGCTTGTTTTTCCAATGAATCTCCATGCTCCTCTAATAAGACTCAGTTTCCTCCCACGGCTACCCTAATGACTGTTATCACACCACCTTCGCAGAGACCAGCTCAGGAGTTATAATAACCCGCGTACTGTAGCACCGCTGCGTGTGTGTGTGGTTCGATGTGTGTGTGCTTACACAGTTGCACAGGTGATACACGATTCATGCAAAGAGTGAGGGAAAACCAGAAGATCTGTGTGTTGAACCGGGGGAGGAGCCATGAGAAATGTAAAGTACGTCCGATTCAGATAAACTAGACTGCTCCTGCATCGACACATAATACTTTTCTTGCATATGCTTTTCTTATGTATGCGCTATACATTCTTTTTTTTCTCTTATTTCCTTAGACCTTGGATCTGCTCTATAAAAATCCAGCACTCAGCCTGACACTGACACTTTTTGCGAGGGAGAACAGGTGAGGGCCTGCCAAACCTTTGCCTAAACCCATCAACAGTCTTGAGAGCTGAAAACATGCCAAGGCTGCCTCCGATAACAAGCAGAAGATGTGGAGATCCTCCTCTGGGCAGTAACAGAAGTCTGAATAGTTTAAGAATTTTCATCTCTCCCTCAAAAAGCCCCTCAGCCTCTCGTCCGTGACTTACCATGCCTGGAACTGTAGATATTCTCTACAAGCAGGCTTCTCCATTACCGGGAGCTAAATTAACAGCATTTAAGTATCTATTAAAACACCAATGCTTTGCTGCCTCTGGCTGACCTCGCCTTGCCCTTACTCCATCCGCTGCTGCTCATTAAAATGGCATAATTGCAGGTAAGCATCCTGCAGTATCAACACGCTTAATTACCAAAGTGAGAGAGGTTCATGGTGCCACATTGGCCCAAATAAACCTGGGTAGCAGTGGAATAAATAACAGTTATCATTAGCAGTCCAAGCCTGTTTCATTACTGAGGGCAGGGCCTCTGTTGATGTGTCCTTATTAACAAAAGAGAAATGTTTTTCTGTAATTCCTTAACAATGAATTGCCGATGAAGTGATGACAGTATTTTTGACAACACTAATAACATTCTGTCTTTTCCGTTTTATTTTTAAGTTAACAATTACTTAATGATGCATGCATTCTAACCAAGAAATAATTTATTATTTCAGTTGTCACAACTGATCTTAAGTAATGTGGAAAAAGTTAATGGAAATGTTAGTCAGGCTGAACAATGTACTTATAGACTGTTATCCTGTTTTTTTCTCCCACAGTTGAAGGAAAAATTACTTAACAAGTGAGTTTGACTGAATTAGCTAATAGATCATAGTATATTGTTTTATCATAAAAGCATCATTGTTTTTAGTAGCATCTTTGAGTTGAACTTAATATTGCTTTTTTGTCATTTTACAAAACATTTTAATAAATCCAATGCATTCTGTGTTTATTAGTTAACAACAACACATTTTGAGTTTTCTCAGCAGAACAGAAAATGACACTGGAAAATAAAGTAATTTCAACTTAAAATGTTGAGTTGAACAATTGAGAAAAAGTTGATTTTACCACAGAATTTACACACAAACGAGAAAGCCACTCCAAATACCTTATCTTGCAATGTTGAAGGTGCAATACGTGTGCTCATTAGTGATGTCAAAAATATCAATTAGTAGCCCAGGCTATTGTTTGCTTAAATCACCAAAATCAACAGGCCCATATTTGGGACAGGCCTACAATTCCTTTTACACAAAACTGTTGCTCAGCAGAGATCGAGATTGTTTAAACCAGTGTGAATATTACTTGCATATAAGTAAGGCTTCAGATAATATATTAATTATGAGTCACGTCTTTGATTGAGCTCCAACAAACAGCGCATCAGAGACAGAGTGAGATACAGCACTCGATTACGGCACACGGCATACTGACACAACACCACTTTATTCTGTTGAAACAATACTCACAACTTGGATTGTCTTTTATGAAAAACTCTTTTGATTCTTTTGATTTGAGGACTCTTATGGACTAAAGGAATATGAGTAACTTACAGGGTAATTGAGGAATGTACACATAATTTGAGGTAGCCAACAACCTGCTTTTATACACCCAAAGAACTTCTACCAGGCAACCAGAGCAGGCGTCTAATTGAGACAGGCTTTTAAATGTGTAGCCACGCCAGGCTATTAAAAGGGACTGGGCATTTAATTGGGCTTTTAACTTAAGTTTTACAGTATTTTGAATGGTTTTAATTCTCATTTTTCACAGTGTTGATATACCTGTACCAGCTGCACTTTCTTGCTCTCTTGCTGTCATTATTAACGACAGTTGTTCCCGTTTTCTGCTACGAACCAAGAAAACAAAAGTTGTGATTGTCATGTTATAGCCTTGTTATATTTATCTTAATAAACAACTCAACTTGTATGCCCTTAATGTCTTGTATCTTGAGAACAGTAGCCCTCATATAGAATGGTATGAGCACTGCTGTATGATCACACTGTTGGCTCCGTCAGCACTATTGCCGTTGTTAGTACTGTTAGGCTGTTCGCACAGATGATAACCAATTTTTGACCCATAGTGGCTGGATGGCCTCGTTGCAGAAGCCCAATGCCCACCCTTCTGCCCCTCTTCTCTCAAGGTCGCTTAGTGAATGTGAGCTAACCCCCATTAACACAGTTAGCTCTGCCAGCACTGTTGCCACTGTTAGCCCTGCACTACTAGCAACCGCCATTTTGGCTCAACCAGCTAGGATTTGAGAGCTGAGAGCTGTGTGCAAGAAATGCCACTCCAGACTATGAATGTCATATATCACAATGTGTAAATTAATCTGAGTATACACCCCTGTGATTCAGATCTTCTCCAAAATGTACTGGGCTCTTCCTTGACCCATGCTACACCCTTCCACTAAGTTCTATGAAAATCAGGCCAGTAGTTTTTCGGTAATCCTGCTGACAAACAAGCAGGCAAAAGCACAAATCGAGCAAAATGCATGAAATCCCTGGCAGATGTAATAATTTTGCTTCTCATTCATTAGCATTCAAATCAATTTCACTCACGCAAATAATTTTCTCTGTTATCACTGTATCACTTTATTAAGGACAATCAGTTGCCCCACATTCTTTCAGTAAAGCCAGCTTGTCCAGGTTAACATTGTTCAGGAAAGTATAAGCCTGTAAACCCTGTTAATTATTTGCTTTGCCACACTGGATTCTGTTCCACACATTCACACTGTTTGGTGGTCAAGTTACGAATCTAGGGCACCGTAATCGTACACAAATCTCAATTAAAAGTGGCAATCTGCCTGATAGTTTTACCTCTCAACTTTTATTTTGACTTCAGGCCTCTACCTTGCCCTTCAAAGACAGAGAGGCACAGAGTATGGAGCTGTATTTACCCTCTGCTCATGTGAAGGTTTAACTACCGTGCTAATCGGCTCTCAGATTCCACTTTTGTCATCTGCCGTCCCCTAATATGCACTAACTGGATATATATTGTATGGGAATGCTCCCACTTTTTTAACCTGCCTCTGAACCGTCAAATTTCTGCTTGCTCTTGATCCGTCCATTTTATACATTTTAGGTCCTTTAAACCCCCTCAAAGCTTCTTAGTAACAGTCGGTCGATCAAAGCCACCACAGCCTTTCCATCCTCTCCTGAACTGAAGCACAAGTTTAAGATTGTCTGAAAGGGGACTCGGGGCAAAATAAATGGCATTGTTTGCCACTGACCTGACTCAGTAAACCAAAATGTGCCGTTCTTAAGCTGAAGCACATCACACTGGAACTTAGAAGTGCTGGTTTCATCCATTATACTTAAAGGTTTGGTTTTGGAGGTGTTGGACTTCATCCAAAAGTCTGCAATAGAATTGTGTTATACCGGAAAGTCAGAGAGCACTCTGAAGTGAACCAAGCACTGGTGTTACTGTGCCGCCTTAAAATTTAAAATCAGCGCAATTTTATTTCCTTAAATACAGGAAATATTTTGTGTTTTTATGAGGATTACGTCTAGACATACAGAGCTATAAGAAGAGCCATAAGTGCTATCATAAATAATATATTAATACGTTGAACCTGACTGCCTGTCTGCATTTTTTGAAAGAAGATACAGCAGGTTGTTGCTTTTCTGTCTGTGTGAGTGTGTGCACAAGCATATGTGCCATCAGTGTGAAAGCCCATGTGCACTGTGTGTCTTTGTGTGTACGAAGGAGAGAGAAAACGAGCGCACGTGTAAGCCATGTGTGAATCTGTGTGTCTGCTCTGTTTATGTGCTTTTCTGTGTGCGTGTGTCTGTGTGCGCGTGTGTGCAGCTAGGTATTATTTGGCGGTCTGGGTCAGAGGAGGGGCAAGGTATCAAAGATCACAAAAAGTGTATGACAGCTGACAATTTCAAGCTTTTGATTAAGATTTGTTGATATGACCAGTCCCTGGGTCTCTCCCAAACTCACTCCAGGGATTCTGGGCTGCCTGGCTGTGCCGCAGACAGAACAACCCGTCAGTTGACAGAATCAGGCGGTACAGGCGCCTTCTCCTCATCGCCTGCCTTACCTCCCCGCTGAAACCCCAGTAATTAGAGTCTGGGCAACATGCAGAAAAAACACCTACAGAGAGCACAGTGTCATGGACATCTCCAATTATGCAGCCATTTTGCTCATGGATGCAACCAGCTCTTGTTGTAATGACACACACATACACATCCATGGGCACGCATGGCCAAGTGCGCACACACACACACTCGCATACACAAGATGCACATGTGGATACAATGAGATCATTACAGGACTAAATCAGGTTTAATCCTGACATATGCTTATTATTTACCAGAGTGTCATGTCAGCAGTATCACCAGGAGGACATGATGTTGCTTATTACTGGAGCCGAACGATATAGGAAAATAATCGAATTGCGATTTTTTTTTTTTTGGACTGATATTATAATTCAGTATGCGATTTTTCCTCCACTATACACAAGCACTAAATCGCTCTATAGTGTAACCAACACGACACTGGAAACAGTCAACTCATCCACTGCTCATTCATGTAGGCCAGGCCTGCATGCTACGATAAAATGAGATAAATTGATACATAAACTAATATGAATAACACATCTTTATTTAGCTAATGACTCGCAAACAATCTTCAGTCACAGTGGAATATTATAAATTGTAATGTCAAGCCTTGTGAACATAATGATAATATAACCGTAATGACTTCAATAAAATCTAAAAAATAACAAGCACTGCAGAACAACAAGCCAGGTGTGAATGTAAATATATGAAAAATAAATATGAGTCTTACTGATCTTCACTCAGTGACAGTAAAAAAATCTCTAGGACTGCACCTGAATCAGATTTTTTTTTGATTGAAGTCAATGTTTTTATGCTTCTTTATGCACCCTATGCATAACTGTATCTCCTTTAGGGACAGGATGTGATTCTGGACCGCCTTGACTCTCTGCTGCACTGCATCAGCAAACTTTCCATTGTTGCCTTTACACAGGTTAGACCCAGGTCAAACACACACTCAACATCTGCCCTGTTAGCATGAGCTTACACAGCAGCAGCGCCTAACATCCGTCACTGAGCCGTTAAACGTTCCAAACAAACTCACACCGACAACGGAACAGCTCGACTCTGTCGTTAAGCCAGTTAATAATCGCTGCGTAACATTAGCCATGTGACGCTAACAGTTAGCATCTGTCACTGTGTGTGTGCACTAGCTAGCTAATTAGCTAATACCTTGTGTCATGAGTAACAGAGAGCAAGAGTGAGGCAAGGCAGCGCTGAGCAAATGCGTACAATGAAATAAGATTTGAACTATTATTAAAAAAAATCAATGTTGACATTGTTGCGAGATGCCACGAATAAATCAATGCATGAGAAACACTGTGACAACAAAAAATACACAGCTCCCAAGTCAACTAAGGGACCACTCATGGATAATTCCACTAATCAGCTTTCAGGGTGCAGCCATGGCTCTACCACTCGCCTCACTGTAAACATGTTAACCATTTCTGCTTCAGCTTCCAGCCCGAGGTCGGGAGGCTCACGGACTCTCTGCTCCAATCGCCAACACCTTTCAGCTCTCAGCACATCCATCAGCAAACAATGTTATATATAGTAAACATGCACTTAAACCTGGTAATGGCCATCTTAACACAGTAGTACTGCCGGCATTAAAGCTTGCACGTGGCACTTTAAAAGACGTTTTTACATTGACTTTCATTTGCATCTGTCACGTGAGCATATGTGCATATGAAGTCCGAGGGGCCAGTTGTTTTTCACACTTTTTTTCTCCCTTGATCGCAGCTTTTGAGATTTGAAATTGCGTTCCATTACATTGCAATGCTGGTTTGAATGCAAATAATCATTCAGCCCTACCTATTCCTGCTATATTGACTGCTAATCCCTATCAAGCTCCTCTCCTATACGCCTTGTATACACCTTAGATTAATTTCATCATTCACCATTCACACAGGCATCAATACTAACTCTTATCATATTGTATCGAAAATAGCTGCCTGTTAAAAAGTGAAGAATTAATGGTGATAGAAACTTGTTGAAAGTTGCGTATGCATTTCAACTGATGACAGTCATAATGTCTAATGACTATCTTCCTTTACATTTTTTCCATTAAATCATCCTTGAATAATACAGCATAAATGGGCTATTATCTTCAACTGTAATATTAAGTACCACAGAAAAATAGAAAGAAACGTCAGCTTAAATTTAGCGGTAGCCAGAAGATGCTGTTGACTGTAAGCTAATGTCTTTAAAAACACCTTCTCCCCCTAGAAAAGAGGAGGAAAAGTTAATTGCAGCATTTGCTCATTGGGGAGACAGAGGGCCACTCAAAACGTCCCCTCATTTGTGAATTAGAGACACGCATTTAGCCACAGGAAATGTAAAGTGGGATTGCTCACCATGAAGAGGAGGTTAAGTGCACTAATGGAAAGCAGTTAAGTGTTTGTTATTGTTGCTCCGTTATTTCTTTTCTCTTCTATATTTATGGTTTGTATTCGTAGATGTAAATTTTTGGAATGTTTTAATGGCATTTCTTTAATTCATCCATCCAATAATAAATGGTGCTGGAGTGTACTGTTAAGTGCTCTTCATTGTCTCGTCAGCTACCTCGTCCTTGCAGCGCTTTGGTTTTGTTTATGCCGTGAACAATAAATTGAAGTGATGTTGAAATGGCACAGGTACACAGTACATCACATCCAATGTGACTAGGGATGGGAATTGATAAGATTTATTGATACCAATGCCGTTATTGATTCCGCTTATCGGTCTGATTGACTCTCTTGTTGATTCCTGATCAATATTCTGTGTGGGGACAGAAGTAGGCCTAGGTTTTCAGCACCATTGCAACTATTTAATTATCACTGAGTCCAACAATAGTGTAGAAACAGAGTAGATAAAAAGCATGCATGTGACAAAGTGTGAGACTAATGTTATCACAACATATGATATGTGATGTGCTGCTTGTGGGGGTGGGAATCACCAGAAGATCCACAATAGGATACTAGCACGATACATAAGTCACGATACAATATTATAACAGTTTTAAATATGTTGTGATATGCTGAGTATTGCGATAAAATACACTGTGATATCTGCAATTTATTACATTTTTTCCAGTATAAATTACGTCCTGTATGAAAAACTTTGTCACCAATTGTTTTATCTATACAATAAAATTTTCAGTCTGTTTATCTCACTTCAGCCATTTCTTTGCAGCAGCAAAATGCATCCAGTGGACTGAAAAAGCAATTGATTATATTAATCTTGTGGGCTACCTAAAGTTTAATTTGTATTTGTCATATTAATAATTTACATTATAAAAAAAACGATACTGGGCACCTTGTGAAGATACAATATTGCCACGCAAATATACTGCGATACTATGCTGTATCGATTTTTTCCCCCCACCCCTAGATGCTTGGTTGGGAAGCAGGTGGGTGGGTTGTCCCCGAGTACTCCAGCTTCCTCCCACAGTCCAAAGACACGCAGGCTAGTTTAATTGGTGACTATAAATTGCCCGTAGGTGAGAATGTGAGCATGAATGGTTGTCTGTTTGTGTGTCAGCCCTGTGATAATCTGGCAACCTGTACAGGGTGTACCCCACCTTTCACCCAATGTCAGTTGGGATAGGCTCGAGCCCCCCTTCGACCCCCAACAGGATAAGCAGTTACGGAAAATGAATGAATATTCTTGTAGACTACCTGAAGTTTAATTTGTATTTGTCATATTAATAATTTATATAATAAAAAAAAAAGATAGTTGGCACTGTGTGACGATACGATGTTGCCATGTCATGTCATGCCACTGTCAGAAAACATGCTGCAATCAATACAAGGAATCGATAAGCTGGAAGCATACGATTCCGATGGATCTGACAATTTCAAACCAGTTCTTGATTTCCGTCCCTAAACATGACATCTGTAAGTCACACTATTTAAATGTACACAGGATTATACAACTCTCCATGTGAGCTAAATACAGGGTGGCTGCAGATATAACCACGTTACATCTTCATATGAAATTTAAGACCCACTCTTTCGAAGTGAACACACTGATGTCAGTTCAAAATGAACAGTGAGGAAAAATGACAATAATTGGGTTTTTAATGTGTCTAATGTAAAAAGACAACAAAATCTCATTGCTGTGATAGATGCTATTTATTATTGCAATTCTTTCATCTGTCCAACGATTGGAAACAGTCACTGGGTCTGTCAGGCTGGAGAACTTTCCGTGGTAATGTAACTGAAAATATTTAAGACCCATTGAATCTGAATTTAAGACAATTTAAGACTTCTGAAGGCCTTATATTAAGAAAACTTAATTTAAGACATTTAAAGACACCCTGTAAATATCTTAAGTTTTTTAAATTGTATGTTTCCTGTGCAAACTGGCTTGTATTAGCCATGCAAGAACTAAGACGGACTTCCTAAAAGCCTTGTCAGTGGCCTTTATTTTGTACCTTCATACTGCATACATTGCAACACCATCATAATAGTACAGTAATGAATCAACCCCCCCCTCTGTGCATGTTTGGCCTTTGAGGAATTTAAGAAACAGAGTTTTAGTAATTATTTGTGCTGCTCCCTTCAGTACAACTTGACACGTATTGTAAATGTAATCCGGCTGATGATGTGCAGAGTAATTAGTATTTCAGCATTTTATTGAACACGGTTAATAGTATTTCCCATAGCAGAGATTTCTGAGAGGAGGAAATTAATGGGTGTATTGTGGCTACTATTGTTAGCTGTTGCGAAGCACACGGACACAGTAAAATGCTTGAAATTGTATTTGTCATGTTTAAACCCAGTCAGCGGCAAGTTAAAAAAGTAGGTGTCAGAGGAGAGAAAATCCTCAGTATTGCTCTGAGCTGGCTTTGACACAGATCTTCAACATAACATGCTGCCACTTCCAGAATAAAACAAGCCAGGCAAAGCAAGCAGACTTACTTACGGAGCAACCCCTTTCTAATGAGAATTTGGTGTAATTGATGTCACGCTATAGCAAGATTGGGATCATTTCTCAGTTTCTTCTCTTTGTTTGCTGCCATTTCAGAAATACGCCCTCTGAACTTTAACAGTCATTTATTCTTTCATTTCCTTCTCTAAACAAAAGCGCGGCCCTCTTTATGCTCATCACCGTGCCAATATGAGAGAAACACCATCTTGTCACGCAATGTAACAAAACCATTAAACGTGCAGCATTAAAGGGAGACGAAATGCAATTAGCCAAGAAATTACTCTGATCTTGGTGACATTTGGGAGAAATTGTAACACAATATACGAGGCCGACGCTTGATTGACAGCCTAATCCAAGTTTGATGGGCGCGGGTCCACGTTCACCGAGCAGAGCGGGTCGTCGGCAGATAACGAGTACAGCTGCACAACTCTGATAGCTATGTCCGCCACGATTCGTCACTGGGCAAATTCCTCTGGTTTAAACGATGATGAAAGTATCGACCATTAATGACAGGATCATCTCCCTGCCTGAAATAAACGCTCTAATCCCTTTTGCCAGGTCCATGAATTCCTAATATGAGTTATATAAACTGGAGCAATAAATCAGTGTTAGCTCAGTTGTGTTTGGAAAATTGTACCAAGGCTCTTTGCCCCCTGTTTAAAATGCAAGATGGGCAACTGAGGACATCTTCGCTTAAGCTGTTACATCCAATGAGTTATTGCTGGGGATAGATTAACTTTCCCACTGCAATAAGAATTGCAAATGGGTAAAGAATAAGGTGGAATTTCCCATTGCTATTGTGAGCTGAGACGTGTGTTTGACTGCAGTCAGGGGATGGTGATGAATATCACAACCTTTCATCGGCTGGGTCTTGGATTGGCTGAACATGAGTGATGGGAACATCATACTCATTGTATTATAATGACATTAATCACAGTCAAAGGTAAGTGAGCCACAGAGAGAGAAAGAAAAAGAGACAGAGGTTAACAGCAAAATCTGAAATTGGTTTGTGTTAGTGGGTCATATTAGAAACTGATTAAAGATACAGAGGAGTCAAAGTAGATATTTCAGTTTCCTTTGAGTGCAGCTTTTTATGGAATACTTGTAGCGTGCATTTACTGGGACCACGTGCATGCTCACACACACATACTGTATTTTATCCACACTGCAACATACATTAATTCTGATTTATGTATCGATTTGTACCTAGACACAAGTTATATTTTTACAGAAGTAGTTTATTCAAAGTCATTAAAACATATATAAATGTGTCAGCACGTTTGGTAAATTAAATAACCCAAACACTATAATAAATGTTCTCCAAACTAGGGTTATGTTACATTTGTATGTTATCATGCAGCCGATATATTGAAACTTCAGCTTTCAACAATGCTGTGGTTAATGTGTGGTTATGTTTAGGCACAAAAACCACATGGTTATGGCAAGGAAAAGATCATGTTTTGGCTTAACATACTGGCACTATAGCTGCGAAAAGCGCTGTCATCTAACACCAAAAAACTACCACATTTGGTGGCTCAAACGCTGCTGGAACAGCACAATGTGTCACTAAAACATACTAAAACCGGCACAGTTGCTCCAACTTGACTGGAAACCCTGCAACGTGTTGCCAATCAGCTTTGACAGCTCAAATGCTGCTTCAAGTTCTTATTAACAATGGGTTTTGTTGTTTGTTGGTCTTGAACAGTGGTCTGCAGCATGGCAGCCATCTCAAAACATCTGGTTAGGGGTAAAGTTTAGGTACAAAACCACATGGGTTATGGTTAGGAAAAGATTATCTTTTGGCTTAAAATACTGCCACTAAAGCCGCCAGAACCACTGTGATCTGAAGCCAAAAAACATCTGTGTTCAGTGGCCAAAACCAGCTGGAAATTAAGCAATGTGATGCTAAAAAACACTTCAGTTGGGTGGCTTAAATGCCGCTGGAAATGCTGCTGTAACAGCAGGATGTGTCACTAAAACATACCTGAGCACAGTTGCTCCAACTTTACTGAAAACCCTGCAATGTGTTGCCAAAAACACAGAGGTTTGGTAGCTTAAATGCCACTTCAAGCTCTTATGAACAATTTGGTTTTGTTGTTGGTCTTGAACGGGGGTCTGCAGCATGGCAGCCGTCTTGCCTGGTTGTCAAAACGTCTGGTTAGGTTTAAGAACAAAACCACACAGGTTAGGTTAGGAAAAGTTGTTCAAGTCATGTTTTGGCTCAAAATACCCACTCAATAACTGCTGACTTATCGCTTAAAAACATTTGGGTTTGGTGGCTGAGACATGTCGCTAAAAACACTCAGTGTCTCAAACGGCACTGGAAATGGCACTGGAAATGTAGCTGGAAATGCCACAATGCGTTGCTAAAAAACACCTGGGTGCAGTCGTTCTGACTTTACTAGAAACAAAAACACCCAGGTTTGGTAGCTCAAATGCCGCTGCAAATTCTAATGAACAATAGGTTTTGTTGTTTGTTGGTCTCAAACAGTGGTCTGAAGCTTGGCAGCCGTCTCGCCAGGGTGTTAAAATGTCGCTTAAAAACACCCGGATTTGGTGGCTAAAACACAGCTGTATATGCCGCAACATGTCGCTAACACTCGGTTTCAGTGGCTCAAATGCTGTTGGAAACGGCACGAGAAACACTGCTAGAAATGCCACAATGTGTCGATAAAAAACATCACTGGAAACACTGCAATGCCTTACTAAAATAAAAACAGGTTTGTTGGCTCAAACACTGAGGGAAATGCTGATCAACGTGTTTCTTTGTTTGTTAATCTCAAGCAGTAGTCTGTAGCGTTACAGCCATCTCCCCTAGGCATCGAAATCATCCACCATCCCTTCCACGTCCTATGACAAAGTCCGCTCATGTACTACGTCACTTTAGAAATGTGTTATGATACATATGAAATGTGCCAATGTAATGTCTCCATGGTTTGCAAGAAAGTAAAATGCCAACGTTTTCCTGTGGCGACTAGCCAAATTAAAGCTTTGATTTCACGCTGTCCCTGAAAACATAAGGCAACATCATGGGAGGGAGGGGAAAACCTTTGACTGACACTTTTATTCCAAAACGAAAGTGTACACCCATGGAAAGCCTGGCATAAAAGCAAGAACACATTCCCTATTTCACCTCCCCTCAGCAAGATGATTGTAGCCTTTTTTCTTTTCCTTTTTTTTAAGAGGAGAGGTGACACAATGCTGCCTAAACGCAATGATTAGGGTGAGTGGAAAGCAAAAGTGAATGGCTGATGAATATTTCATAAATGTTAGCAGCACTTACTGGACACAAGGCCTGATTGATGGCAGAGTGGCTGTAAAGGCTTGGACGCTGAAGGGCCTCAGCCTCCTTTCACACCAGTGCTTACTTCAAGCACCATCGTTAATCGCAGAATAAAGATGTATTTAGCTGAAGAGCTCTTCATTAATGGCCCGCTTTAAACAAAAGTAGCTGCATAGGATTTGTGTCATTGGAGTGAAATGTTAAGGACTATAGTGAATGATAGAAGGAGAACAACAGGCATGGTAAGAGCATGAAGGGAATATTTTGTTTATAGTTTTACCTCGACACTATTTTGACAATTATGTTTACAACTTGAAATGTCTGTAACTATTTCAGTCATAAAAAAATGAAACACAGTGTATAAAGTTAAGTTTGCTTAAGACTTCAGTTACAAAATTAACACATTTCATTGACTATGACAAAGCATATCATCAGTAGGGTATGTTATCTTGGTTTCTCAGTATCACGGTATTCACACAATTATTATTATCAGTCAGAATGACCCTTATAGGAATAAAAAAGGAAGGGTTATTTTTGGTTAAAAAACGTTTTATTACTGAAATTGAAACTTGAGACCATTTTGTTAATGGAAGCATTTGTAAAAAGTATGTACTTTGAAAATAACTATAATAAAGGGGAGATTCTCTGTCTAGTTACTTTCTTTCCCACATCATAGATAAGCAAATGTACGCGGTATGATAACTGTCAACATCCTTAAAACTGGTATATCACTGCAACCCTAATCGGCAGGTTCACTCAAAATTTGTTGACTTTTAGACATATATAATTGGAGCCTCCTTTATCTACATTGACCTACTTGCGCTCATCTCCAGCCAATGTTGGTATTCTAAGTTTCTGAAAACCAAGGATACATTACATTCATACATTTCATGCATATCATGTCGATTCTTAAGTGACGTAGTTCTGCTTATATGTATTAGGAGGTGGAGAGGATGGTTGATGGTTTGACACCAAGGCGAGACAGCTGGCAAGCTGCAGACCACTGTTCCAGACCAACAAACAACAAAACCAGTTGCTCCTCAGCAAGACATCGAAGGCATTTCCAATGGCCAAAAAAGGATCTTTTTCTTACCATAAACAAGTGTTTGCCACAGCGTTGTTGAGACATAAACTGGCCCCTACATAATAACCTACAAATATTACATATCCACGGTATGCAGAAACGTACAATGCCGACATTTATTCTGGTGATAAGGTTTTTTTTCTCTGCCTTTGCTGTGTGTGTTCCTTATTTTTTAGGTTACTGCATATCATTGGAAAATTGGACAAAACCGAGCTAGGTCGATATATTGGCTGATGATAATGTATAACAGATATATCCTATTGGTACAAATGTTGACCAATATGACACAAGTAATTGCAATACAAATATGCCAACTAGCTTTAAGGGTTTAAAGCTGCTTCATGGTGCTACTAGTGGTTAAAAAAAAACTCCCCAGGGCATCTTAAAGTAAGACTTTATACCCAACCAACTGTAGGCAAGTCTACAAAACCCAAATGGCAACAGTTTTCAAGGGTTAAAAAACTGACTAACCTACATGACGATCACAATTACAGTTTACACTGTAAAGCAGTCACAGGAGGGCATCAGAAGCAATAGAATAAAAAACATGTGCATCTTAAAAATCAAGTGGCGCATGTTATTGGCCATTTGGATATGGCCATAAAGCAACTATTGCTTTAAAAGCGGCGTCAACATCTAAAAAGAGTAAAAAATTTGACATATAATTTTGATTTTTGACTTTATTTGTGGGAACACAGCCTCAGTATGTCCTACATTCTTCTGCCTGTATCCAGTCTATTATTCAGTTTTTGAAATACTATATCACTCTGGTTCACATTCTTGTCTGTGGGATCATTAAACCATAGAATGATGAATATTTTCTTTTCATACAAGTCCTCAGAACGAGCATCTACAGCTTGTGCTCACTGCCCTGTGCCTCGAGAACCCTCTGATATATGACCCTGCCTGTACAGATGTGGAGAGACACCCAAATCCACTCTGGAAACACTTGTCCGGCCCTCTTTAATTAAAGCGTGTGCATTTTTCTGTTACCGACAAGTCCATTTGCAGACAACCATCCATCACACATCTGCCCCCTCTCTGCAGGCATGTAATGAATTGAGCAAAAGTGATTTGTAGTGGTAATCCTTTCGCGAAACTGAATGAAGTGTAAGCATTGCATGTATTTTTTACCCATCTCCCTTTATTTCTCTGTGGATGAATAGCGCCCTATAGGCATTGGTATCGTATAGATGGCAGCGAACATTATGTTGACTAAGGTTTTGGTGGCTATTACCATGTATTTCTAATAAAACTAAAGCCTTAAGAATGACTCTCCATCTCATTTTTCATTAGCTTTAGTGCCCTTTACCTGGAGTCCTCTGCCAATTCTTCAGCTTTGCTATGAGCCTGCTAATAACTTAAATCTCATTGAGAACATTATGGGAACAGAGGATTTGAGCAGTTATAAATGAGGTATTAGTGCAGAGAGGGTGGATGGATATTGCTGCTTGCCATAAAAACTGTCACAGGGGATGTCATCAACAATATTAACAGTGGTTTTTTTATGATATTAGAGCCTATTTGTTTACCTGTCTTTCCAGATGTCTAGCTCACAGAAATATTCTATATTTTTTATTGTAAACAAATCCCAGGAAAAAACAAATCCAGCAACACGTTCGTCTGTCTCGCAGTTATCTCCGACTTCCTCAGCTTTTCTGTAGCTCTGAATCCCGTACACATTCATTCTTATTGAATATATAAATTTTTAATAGGTAACTAATATTTCATTTTATGAAAAGTAAAAAAAAACGCTACATAATTTTTGAAAACAGCTGATCTGTACAGTTTTCAGCAAGTATTACTCAAACAGGCGTCAAAATAAACTACAGTGCCCAACATGTCACCCAGTGTGGCTCACTGATGTGTGACGTTGGTACATTTAAGGGTACCGACCGAATTATGTCTGTACTTCTGAGTGTCGAATTATGTTAAATCCATTTGCGCCAAATGTCAGCACCTGAGAGCGCATCTGGATGAGAGCGACAAAAGGTGGAAGTGCCATGAAGCATCTTGAGGCCTGGAAGCCAGCCACAGATCTCCGAGGCCGACAGCAGAGCTCAGTGGAGCCACCAGGCTCAACTTCAGAGAGTAAGCAGAAGCGCACCGAAGCTGGGAGGTAGGTGTAATCTCAAAATCTGTGACTTAGTACCAGACTCCCTTTAAAAATCGGCAGGTTCTGTGAGTCGATGAGTGGTTAGGGTTCGGGTTTAGGAGCAGAATTTGGCTTAGCACTAGCCACGGAGCTCCATGGCCGCTTTGTCAACTTACCAACAAATCAAAACTGTTGCTAAAGCACCGATCTGTTGCAAATGTTTCGACGTCTGGTTGATTTTCTTTTCTATATTATTTTAGCAATAGCCTTGTATCAGTGCTAGACAAGCAGGCACACACAAACACACACACACACACACAAGCTGACAGACAGAGACAGGGGATTAGCTCTATGTGTGATTAGATAGAAGCAGATAAGCAGAATTGCGTTGTTGGTACATCACTCCTGCAGCTTGTTTAAAAATTACATTTTTGTTATTACAGAAAAGTAAAATACAGCAAACAAGAAATTCCAGGCATCAGTATTGGTTCAAATGTGAATCGCACCCAACCCTACTGATGTGTGATTAATATTTTTGGGACAACAATGGAGGTTAATAGTACAGCCGCTTTTAAGGGTTTACTGTTTTTACATGATGTTTTTAAACAATTTACAATCACATAAATCTGAAATTGACTGAAGCTGTGAAATTAAAATGGAAAGCAATGTTCTTTTTGTATATTATAACAACAATATTAACTAATCATAAACTCATCTTACAATTTGTTTGCTCAGGAGAGTTGGGGGGTCATGAATGCATCCCTTAGTGGGCCAGCCCCAGACATGCCCAGCCCTGCTATGTCCCAGAGGTCCGCCTGTCAGCTGTGCCTTCACCAGTGTCACTGAGTGTGCTGTGTGTGTGTGGGTGTGTGTGTGTGTGTGTGTGCACACGCACACGTGTGTCCTGCCGCAGAACAAGACCCAATTTGATTTGCTCCACTGGCCTGTGAAGCTCGGCTGTGAGGCAGCACCTCTCTTTATTCCCCTAATGGCTTCCCTTCCCCACTGCTCCTTACCCTTCCCCAGACACCAGTTATGTGCACTCTTGTAAATATACATATAGCGGGAGAGAAAGAGGGAAAAGACTGGGATGCACAGATCGAAAGACAGAAGCAGAAGAGAGAGAGAGAGAGCGTAAGTGAAAGGGAGTGGAATAAAAGTGAGACAAAGGGTGCCGGGAAAAAAAAAAAAAAAAGATGTTCGCTCTCGAGAAGAGGCAGTCATTTCCTCAGAGGCTGACCTTGGGGCTGGGGTCTCTTTAATCTGGGGATATTAAGAGCCTTTAGATGGGCCAGGCAGATGCTGGAGAGTGGTGGGACCTGCCTATCAAAATGGGAGGAGAAGCACCAGAAGCAGTCCATTTCCACGGCCGGGGCACGAGCCAGTTTTGTCATGGTGTCATTTGCGAAACAGCGAGGATGGAGCTGAGGGGCAGCAGAGGTTAAGCTTTCTGCTGCTGTTGCCACCCACTCTATACCACTGCAGTACATACATATGGTATTATACCAGCGCTGTGCGTGTAGCTCGCTCCCTCTCCCCTCCCCCACCAACGATCTAAATGGTAGCTCTTGTGAGTTGAACCATATAAGTGAGTGTGATGGAGAGACATGTAAATTGCTTTGCATAGGACATGCAATTGGCACAGTCTATAGCTAACTAACAGAATGGTTCTGCTCAGATAGGTTCTCAAAGCGTCCATGTGTGACTTTGAGTTTAAATGGGTCATACCACACAGGTACAATTCAATCACATATGAAATGAGTTTGCTGCAAGTAAACTTTGGAAATGATTTTCTTTGTCAAGTCTAATGTGTTGAGTTCAGTGGTGGGTGTGCGTGTGGTTGTGGGTCTCGGAAAATTGCAAGGGCTGTGTGGGAGGGGGCGCTAATTTAAGAGGCTTAATAATGACCCCCTACTATTCTATGCAGGAACTGCCTTCGTTCGCCCATCACATCACATGCATGGCATGACATGGAAACAGGAGATGCATGTCATTTTTGACACAGCTTGGCACTTACTGGCTGCAGGGGGAAACTTGAACATGAATCTCTTGCTGCAGTACCTGCCTGTTTCTACGGGGAAGAAAGGAATAAGTCGAGAATCACGGATTTCTTTTTCATCTTCTCTCCCAAGATTGAAAGAAACAACACAGTCTGACTGTCTGCGTATTGAATATTCAAAGCAGTCACACTGTACGATGCAAGTTGTTTATTACTGATGTGAAAAAACGGGATGAATTTTGAAACGTATGCCTACTTAAATGAGTTTCTTTGTAAGATTAAGGCACATCTATTTTGTGAGAAAAAAAAAAAACATTCATTGTATTGCCTTGTACAAAACAGCCACTGTGAGATTCAAGGTAAAAGATACACATTTCTCCCAGGGACTCCGAAAAAGACGACGGGGGGATTTATTTTTAATTGACAGGCTTTTGTCTATAGCACTCGCAGCACTAACTGACGAGGACTATAAATAGACAAAATGGGCTTGCTGGCCACATGGGTGTGTGTATGGACAATTTAAATCTTCCATGCTGTTCAGACTCAATAGATTAATTGATCCTATCTATGGTTGACAAATCAGCGTGAGAGCAGTTAGAGGGAAATGAAAGGTGAGCTGAGAGGGCAAGGCACACACCATGTTTGAGGTAAATATCTGGGGGATTTCCAGAACTCGGAAATCCAATTGCGTGACCTTTTTTTCTGGCTAACAAGAAGGCATCGCTGCTATTAAAAGGCTGCTTTGAGCTTCCAGGGAGCATGAAGTATGTATTTCAGCAGGCTGATAGAGTAAGGCATGTCAGACACTGTGAATGAACTGCACGGGGATATATAATGACATTGACAGGCAGTAAAATGGTTAGGTGCATGACATAAACATGAGCTTCAGGCATTAATCGGATACTTTGTAGAGCACCAAACTTAATGCTTCATATACTAGTGTATTCCACATTTTTTTTAAGTTAACACTGCTTCTCAAGCAATTTTAAAATATATTTTTATAATCTTGACATGTTAGTAATTTTGCTAATTGTTATGTTAATACTTTTTAGGTTATTTTTGCTTGGAAATGTGATATCTGATTTCATTACCTAAGTTAGAAGCTCAGTCTTAAATCTGGTTGGTTCCTTTTTTCAGAGAGGACCAAAAACCCTGGGGTGCACTGCAAAAAAGGGGCCCCTTTGCATTGCCCCTTGATGCAACAGTCACCATAATGCAAGTGGCACCGTGTGTCCGCTGTTAAACTATTCGCATGAGAATCTCTCCCTCCTCCTTCCCTCCGTTTATCTTAGTTCTATAGTCTTCCTGTCTTTGACCCATGTAGAATCTAGCTTCCCATTTGGGCCTCCATGCGTCCAGTCATTTACATTTCAGCACATTCAAACCCTCCCAAATAGGATCTGAAAGCGTGTCATCACACTGACTGTCGGGAGAACCAGGTCCCATAATTTCATTTAAATTTTCATGTTTTTTTGGGCGTTTCACTTCAGTGGGGGGCTTTCTCAGAGGTGACTGTTTTGAATGATTGTGGGCTCAAAGTGTAAATGTGAATCATAGCTGTCTGATAACAGCTTATAGTCTGAATAAAACCCAAAGGGATATTCTGCGCACTTTTAGTTAGGCTCCTCTTAAAATCACTTCCTTCATCATAAATTTATAACTGCTGAATTGTAACCAATAGCTTTCATAGTCGGCCACCTAAAAAGGACCCAACGCGACAATTCCAGGTGAATTTTTGATATTTCATTATGAAACGAGCCAACTGTCTCATTTATATCTCCGAATATTCACTCTGCCAAAAATCATTGCGGCCCTCCCCGTCCCTCCATCGCCCCCAGTGGAATGTGAGGCTTGTCTGATGTGCTTGGACCCAGAACTGGCTCATCTGGTTATCATCTGATATTTTTCAGTCTTTGTGATGTGTATTTCACATTTACCCGCTGCTGATGAATTGCAGCTCTGACAAGTTAGACAACATTATTAAACATTTGTGTGGATCTCAGATGGCAAAGAGCAGATGAGGAAAAGTAGAAACTGCTTTTCTCTGCAAAAGTACATCCAGAAAAACTGAAGTGAGGGGAAACTTTGGGCATCGTGAGATTCAAGTATATTTTATATCAACCATATACAATGTTTACATCACATAGGTGGTGATTTTAGCAAAAATACCTGCAACCCCAACACACTAAGTGTATCTGACTGATGACTGGGGATGTCAGTTTCAGCTAACTTTGCTTTCAATAGCCCGACACCCATTAACCACTAAGTACACAGAAAGTTTTTAAGACAAAAAAAGTGTAACATGAGGTCTTTCTTTTCAGTGCGGCCCCACATTTCTAAGCGCTATCCATTAAGAGGTACTAAATGTTTTGTGATGTAAATTTCTTGATTTTATTTCATTTTCTAGCCACGTTAACATGCAAAAACATGATACCCACTGTCTTCCCTCCAGTCTCGACTGATTAGCTAACATTAGCCTTGGCTGCTCTGCACTGTGCACCACCTGGGTCAGGAAGGTGTTAGCTAGCAATGCTGCTCATTTACAGCTAGTAGCTAGTGATTACAGCTAGCAATGCTGTCCTGCCACGGGGACGGTGTTACAAGACCCAGGTAGTGCACAGTGCAGTGAACTAACGCATAGCAAAATGAACCTACAGACCGACATGCGTAACCGTAAAAATATTAACATTTAACCGTTGACATTCCTGCTCATGATGCATTTAAGTTAGCCATGAAAACTGTTTTCTAAACATGAAAAAAGCCTAAATTCCTGCTGGGTTGTGAAAGTTACAATGGATAGTGCACACATGAAATTATAGCCCTTTTCCCACTGGATAGAAAACCCACTAACACCCACTGACATCTGTTTTTTTTAACAGAAACACTTACAATTAGCATGCATTCCTAGAACAAATGACTGCAATAGTAACCACTATTTAGCCCCCTCTCCGATTGGCAGTGATGGAAATACAACAGCCTGGGTGGACGTGCTAATTTTTGTGGCACTATGCAATGATGTACTATTGCAAAATATTGTCCATCTCCGCCCAAACAGCAGTCAAACAGTGTTCAGAATAAGTCTGCTCTGAGTTTTAAAGAGAGACTGAATAAGTTCCAAATATCAAAAAAGGTAACCATCGTAATATTTCCACTGGGCTCCATGCTGCTTTCTACTGTTTACTACTACTGTTTTCCGGCAGACAAACTGAAAGGCCTGAGCATCTACTGCAGAGCTGTGTACATGGTGATTGGAAAGGAGTCCATTCTCGGATTTAAAAAACCTGCATATCTGCACTGATTGTAGTGAAAAAAGAGTATATGTGACAAGGCCACCTTGTTATCAAGTTTGTACCTCCCAAATCCCTTAAAGAAATATGGCAAAACTAAATGCAAGCCAACAAGGACATGTTGTCCAGTCTTTTTATTTCCCTAATTTGAGGTTGTGTGACACTACTCCTGCATTTCTTGCTGCCAAAACTTCACAATTAGCATGACCCTTACAAACACACACTAACACAGGCACACATACACAGACCAAGCTCCTTTCCCCTTTGATGATATTCTGAAATTAGCCCTCTTTAATCAAATGCAGCTCCGTGTTCAGGTGTTGAAAACTCTCCTTTTTTCTCCCCATCTTCCGGAGGTTGTTGTTGTTGGAAAAGAATTCCGTGGATTACACCAGCAAGCCACCCCTGAACCTTTCTAACTCTGTAATCCAAAAGGGGGGGAAGCATGGCTCGTTTTTATCAGGAAGCTCAACAGATAAACAATAATAATACATTTCAGCTAATGAAACAGACCACGATGTATGGAGAGCTTACCCGTGCTGAGCGCCTCAGCCTCGCCGCCATTTGTTTGGAGCTGTTTGTTTTTAACTGCCTGCTATTGTTACTGTTTTTAATCCTGGAGAAATAAACTTATTTGAATGCTCCATGGATTAAAGAAACTGCGATTTTCCACTTCAAACACATGCAGCGTGTCGGGTGATAAAACGACTGCAGCTCAGAACCAGAGTTTCATTGTCCTTTTTCCTCCTGCGCCAAATGCTGTTTATTTAAACTCTACCCTTTCTTTTTTTGGTTTCCAAGCGTCTGGGTGTCTCTGTATAGATGTCTTTTTTTATTTGGAGGTATTGTTTACCTCCTTAGTCAAAAGCTGGTTTGAATAATCCCAGAGCCCACCTGCTCGGCTCAAACCGCTCCAAAAAAAGGGCCAGGTAGGTGTTTGTGTGTATAAGTATGTGTGCTTTTGTGAACTACCAAACATAGCAATAATACACAGTAATTCCCTCTCTGGCTCTAATTGCAGAGCAAGAAAACAATGGGCCCTGAGGAGGCTGTGCAGCCAGTGGATGCAGCCTTTATTTGCATCACATTGATCCCTTATCTCTACACTGCCAGTCTTCCATCTACCCACAATTCCAATTAGGACTCTCCCTTTCTTTGTGGTTTCAGGAAGTCTGGTCAGACGGCCACAGTAAAGGCCAACTTTGCTCCGTGGGGGAAATCAACGCCAAGGCCAGAGTGAAAGATGGAAAGGAGGAAGTGTGTGTGTGAGGGTGTGTGTGTGTGTGTATGTGTGTGTGCATGTGTGTGACAGAATAAGGGAGAGCGAGAGATAGATGTGGAGACACAGACAATCTAAGTGTGAGGAAGTTTGCATGAGTCTTGAGGTTTGGTCAGACAGATAAAAGATGACAGAGGAGCTGATTGCCAGAGGTATGATACTTAAACAGCATGAATCAGAAGGGACTTCAGATGAATATTTATGAGGCAGCTGTGTGGAGACACACTCATACGACCAAAAGGAAAGAGTCAGTTATGTCAGGACAGAGATATAGACACTATTTAAAATTACTGCTGAGAAGTTTCAGCAGTTACTAAACATGTGCCTGATGCCAAAATTAAGCTGTGTAGTTTGGACTGAAAGTAAATTTGGAGGGATATATTTTTTAATCTTTTTTTTTTTTCTTTTTTACAAAGTAAACCTGACAATGTCAAACTCTTTATAATAGTTACAGGGATTAAAACAGACATCCATCCGAGGCTAAACTTGGACCAAACATTGGCAAATAATGGGACAACAGGTCCCTGGACACAGACATGCAAAGGGCCCCACCACCTCTCCTACGTAGGAAAAACACACACAGATTTTGTGGTGGTTTTGGGTGTCTTTATCATCGTTATGCATCTTTTTGTGTCTCTTTGAGTTAATTTTGTCTTTTTTTTGTCCTTTTGTGTCTCTTCCTGATGAGTATGTGTTAATGTGACATGTTGCAATTGAAGCATGGGCCTGTGCCTGGCAGGCCGTTCAGTAATTTATCCATGGGACCAAAATATACAGATGGAAAAGTCAAATTTTTAAGCTTTTTTTGTGATATTTTTGTGCTAATGGTAATCTTGATGGACAGCGCAGGCTAATAAGTCTTTTGCAGATTTATGTGTAAATGAATTGTATCCATGTTTCATGGTTTCTCACTATGTTTCAAATTATCACTCAGTATTTTCTTGTCCTTAAAATAAAGTTTCATTGTGTTTTTTGGCCTAACTAAGACTGTGTTTTTTGAATGCGATGCAAGTGCAATGCAATTTGCACATTACTGTCTCTAAAAAAAGAAAAAACTGCAACATTCTGACAGTCAAGTCTGTCCCTCCATTCCCACCAACACCGCTGCCACCCTCCAGGGCCGGGGGCATTTTAATTGGCCCACTTCCGAACTGTAATTTTTTTTAATTGCTTGGAGACACTCTGCTCTCTTTAAAAAAAATCAATGCAGATGTAATAATATCTGTAATTGTCTGCCACGCTCCAGGGACACCACAAAAGCCTCGGATCAATGGAGGAAAGCAGGGAAGCTGGTAGGGGTTAATTTTTCCCTTTCTGTAGGTAATGACAGGGAGGCAACGCTTGGCTCCTGGCATAGAGGCACAACTTGTGCTGTTCCTATTGTCTCTACAGCGCCTAATTGGGCCAAATGCAGTTAGTTCCCCCTGGCAGAGGCTGTCGAGGTGGTGATTAATGAAGCCTCCAGTCACGTAACCTGATAAAAAGGAAAGAAAGGGATGGGAGAGGAGAAAAAAATATCAACCTGCTTTGTGTTCTTCATCCTTTTTCCTTTCTTGTGCTTTTTCACTGCCTTTGTCAATTCTCCCGAACTTCTTTCTCTAAGTAAACAGGTGAAGTAGTTTAAGTTTGCTGAGGTTTATTTTTCTTCAGGGAAGGAAAGGGGGCAGGCCCATTACGGCATTGTGGGAGTAATTAAACAAAAAAAGGAAGAGTAACGAGGGGTTGCTCAGCTTGAATCCCAAGTCTCCCTCCTTGAAGTGTAATATCACACATTCTTGGTAAAAATGGGCTGGAGTGTCTGGCCGAGGCGACAGTGTTTGGATTTTGTGGCGGTCTTTCCTGTACAGTCTCCAGAGACGTGTGTCAGGAATCCAGGATCAAGAGGTCGCAGGTATTAGCCTCCCTGGATCGTCATGGCCTTTGACTAATTACCTCATTAAGCTGCACTCCAATACTTTCCACGGTCTCTGTGGCTCGGCCTTGTTGCTCCGTGTAAAGAGGACAGAGTGGACGCAGAACTCATCCACGGTGACCTGGGTGAACTGACCGCAGCTTGTTGCTGCCTGGTGGGTGGGTCGTGGGAGGGAAAATCAATCCTCTGTAAATATATTAGATGCAATTACATCCTGCTGGACTTTGCCTAACACGTTTATGGAAGCATTAGGCAAAGTCTTCCCCCAGGCCATTAGGACAATGACATGTAATTTTCACATGTAGGTGCTGTTGGGAAGATATTGGAAAAGGAGCACAGGGGAGGAGTTGCACGTCTAAGTTTTGATTGCATTCAGCAACAAAGTGTTTTTTATTGGTTTTATTAGGTTGATGTCACGTTGTGCTTTGTTGTTATCCTAATAAGAGGGCTTAATGCGACACGGCAACCAGGCTTATGAAGAAAACTTAAATTAACTGATACTTTTATAGCAACACCTAAAGTGAAAGATGTAATAAATCAGTTTTACACATCATACTTCCAATTTACAAACATTTAGATGATGCTGTATAAACCTTGCTGTTCCTTTAATCGCTGATTAATTTAGGCACAAATATAATTCCATACGAGCAACTATCATTCATATAAATGAATTATTAAAATGGCATTTCAGTTTCTCCCAAAGAGAAGACTGATACCCTCATTTTTAACGTTTCATTTCTTGTTGCGTGATTATCAGCAGCTGTAATGTTGTTGCCTTATTCCAGGGATTTGATTAATGTTTGTATTTGCGTATGTTCATTTCGTCTGGAATTACGTAGGCACCTTAATTCCTCGGTGAAAAAATGCCCAATTACCATAAAACGTATGAATGATAATTGTGGAACAATGTAATGTCAATAGCCTTCTGATTAATCCCCCTGAACACAGCCAAATGGCTGGCACAGTAACTCGATAAGTGATAAGCAATTTCATTTGTTCCTAATTACTAAGAGGCCCATTTTGCCACTGTCATGATGAGATTTCTAAACCTCCTTAACCAGCCAAGGCTTATACATTTATAAAAGCATCTTTTTTTTTTCTTTTTTTTTTACCCTCTCTCTCCCGCTCTCCTTTTGGAAGGTATTCAAATCTCATTACTCACAAGAGGGCATGTGTGCTTACAGTAGCACAAGAGGTGCTTGACAACAAAGTTTATCCCAAACAGCCAGGACTCTAAGTACATTCAGGTACTTTTTGAGAGGAGCAGCAGTTGCCCTAATGGGAAATGTGCGAGTCTGAGTGTGTGCGTTCATGTGTTCCCCTTGGTCTCTATGTGCGCACAGAGCTGCCATGTGTGTGTGTGTGTTTGTGTATATTATAAGGATTCTTTTTCATGGGCTTTCAGAGCCAATAGAGCAGGTTTGTTTGTGGTCATCCATGAAATAGCCTTGGGCCCACATGCCATAGGTTCTTCAAACAGCCTGACTTTTTTTTCCCCACCTCTCTCTTTCTTTTAGCAGTGGATTGGGGCGGAGGTCTGGTCAGATGGGCTCAAATACAGCATCACACAGTTTTACCTCGGGGCTTCCTCGCTGTCACCCAACAGCACCCTCAAGACCACTGTTCTCCTTCTTATCCCAGACCTGAATTCTTCATTTGGTCACACTGCTTGCTCCTGAATAGTCACCTCTGAGGAGATTAACCCTTTCATTAAAATTGCCTGACCAGGGTCAATCTACTGCCTGGCTCTGCAGTCCCTGCGTCTTGCTTTGATCTATCAGCTATGGAGAAATTATTAGCAAACTCTAAGCCGTGCCATGTGATTTGTTTTTGTAAATTTGTAGAAATTATTCATAATCCTATTATGTGGCCAGGGAGCAAACCTGCCAAAATATATGAGGCCTTTGTTATCATGGGGAGGGCACAGGGGAAGAAATGGTGAATGCACTGGAGTTATGGGAAAGCAGAGGGGTTTGGGATCTGTCCTAATCTTCTGGACCAGGCCCTATGCCTTTGTTAAATAAC
>JAPZEB010000007.1:12970467-12981412 GCA_029783705.1 Chaetodon striatus
GTACTTAAAATAACTTAATCATAAAAGTGCTTTATTTAACTTAACTATAGCTGAACTTTATTTAACCTTATCATAAAGGCACTTGAATTAACATTATTATAACAGTACTTCATTTAACTTTATCATAATCCCACTTAATTTAACTTTATGATCAGAGTACTTTAACATAATTATAACAGTGCTTTAATTAACATTATTATAACACTGCTTTATCTAACTTTATTATAACACTGCTTTTTTTGCTTTATTTAACTTTATTATAAAAGTTATTTATTTAACCTTATTATAACAGTACTTTATTTAACTTCATTGTAAGAGTAGTTTAGTATTTTAGTAGTCAACATAGTGTAGAGGAGAAATCAAAATATCAAGATATCCACTGTGTGCTACAATATAGCCTAAAAATATAGCTATATTATTTATAGGTCATGTCACCAGCCCTGCATACAGTACAATAACTAAATCTGCAACACAGAATAATTGATATATGTGTGTGTGTAAGACTTAAACATGAAGATTATTTTATGGTTAGTTTATGTATAAATGTTGAGGTCAAACTTGATCCAAAGATCAAGTTGCTGTATGTCTGGGGCGCTCATATAATTGATAGCTTACTGGTCCATTTGCAAAATACACTGCAGCTACCTATTCTCATGCATGGGGTGTTATGGACAAGACATTAGGGTTGTAACCAAAGGAGGACCAACATGATTCTGATTTATTACCCTGAGATACCCAGGGGAAGCCTCTCACAGACACACACAACCTCTCACACACACTATAACAACTCCACTGGAGATGTGATGGATAAGGAAGACCTCTCTTATCAATGCTGGCCTGGCTCTGGCTTAGTCCACCTGGGTCTCTCTGGGCCTGTTGACCAGTCTCTCTCCAAACCCTGCTTCCTCTCCCTCCCACCTCTGCCCCCACACCCCTTTGCCACACAAGACTAAGACAGGTTAAACAGTTAAACACCAGCAAATCCAGCACTGCCCTGTGGGAAATTTGCTTCTAATCCCTAACTTATAGGCACAGAATCAAAGCCAAAAAGCCTGAGCAACAAATCTGATCCTCCCCCTAACAATCTTGGGCCTCTTGGGAGGGCAGGGAGAAGCTCCACAGACAAGGCTGAGATGGATAAATACCTAAATGATGAGACAGTCTGGGGACAGGGGAGTAGTGTCTGGCTATGGCCGTTCACCTCCAATTTGGCATCCGCGCAATGAAAGGCAATTGGGCGGCAGCCCCCACACAGCAGCCAGTCCTTATTATTATATGTTGAAGTGTGGCTTGGGCAATGATTAATGACAGTGTCAGGGCGAAAACAAAGCACAGCGCAAGTTATCTCCAATCCACCTGCTCCTGTGGCCCGATTGGAAGAGAATGGAAAAGAGTGCAGGCAGCACATGGCTTGATAATGGGAAAGAGAAGAGAATGGAAAGGAGAATGAAGAGGGGACGAATAAAAGGGAGAGGGTGGGATGGAGGGTATAGTGAAGGGGACTTACTGACCACAGCAAGGTGACAATAACTTCAAGGGACACACTACAGGAGTACACATACAGTGCTTACATTCAGAAATTCACAAAGACCAGTGCCAAAGTCTGTGCACCGCATGCTACAAATTCCATCTTTAATTCAAGATCAAAATAATTCCTAACAACCCCACAGGGATTTATTCTTTGTGTCTTTAAACTAACCAAATGCCAACTTGCAGGTAGTTTTCCATGTGAGGTGTGAACATGCAGCTTGTGGCTTGCCTCGGTGATTGATTTGACAGACAGAGTGGACTTTCATGGCGTCTGTGTTTGTTACATCCAGGCCCACTGTCCCCTGCTGTATTGGTGTTGACATTTATGAGACATGTCGGAGGGGGCCTGCTAGACCTCACTAATGAGAGAGCTGAGGCTGACAGCAGGTAGCACAGCCTGACACTGCCATCCAGAGGCCGCTCTGGGTAACGCAGCTTTGGCACGCTGGTCAATTACCATGTTTACACTTGTTCCACGTCTGTGATTCTTTGACAATTTACTAAATTAGACTGCTTACAGATTATCGGAGAAACTGCACTTTAACCAAGCTTGAAAAGAAAAAAATATATAATAAACAAACTATTCATTTCTGATATCTTTGACTCAAAAGCCCAGTGACACACCAGCTATGGTATTGTGTACGTGAGCTGTCAGGTGTGTATGTGTTTACAAGTGTGATCTGCCTTAATTATAACAATGAGTTTATGCCTGTGTGTGCCAACCTCATTGTCACACGCAGCCCTCCAACAATGTGTGACAGCAATCGCAGGCACCACTGTAACTGTAAGAGGACACTGACTGTGGAGTAGAGCTGCCCTACATAATGTCACGGTATGGTACAGTATTTTATTTATGCACACGCCTCAGCTCTGAGTCGCTGGAGACAACCTTTACTTGCCCATTTATCCGAGTAGAAGGGGAAACTGCGATTGGTAACCTGCTCACATACAGAGCACCTACATTATGACCAAAGCGATTAAGACACTGTCTGATATCTGGTGCCTTTCAACAAAGAATGAATGTAAGGCAGAGTTATCTTTTCCACATGTCTCAAGTCCCATCAGATGACAATGTCTGATTCTCACTGACAGTAGAAAAATGACCAAAACAAATGTTTCTGAAACTACCAATTACACCTTTAAACTATAACCACAGCAACAAACAACTCCAAAGACGGACTTCAAGAAAAATAGAGATTTCAGCCCCATTTTCTGTTCCCACTGTCCTCAAAAGCTGCAGAAAAAAAAACCTTAAATAGTCTCATTTTGACCCATGTGAGGACCCAGACACTCTCTCCATTAAAACCAGGAAATGAAAGTGCACCACCCCTGGCTCCACTAATAAATGTCTCTGCACTTTCCAAAGAACGCCTTTGCTGGATGTACAATATACAGCCTGGCAATCCTAAATCTGATGTTCCCCTTAAAATGATACACCAAAAAGTGTGCTGTGTGAAAGCTCAACACTAACTTTTAAAAATGGTTGCCAGGCTGGCAGCCAGGACTCAGCTTTCAGTTGCTGAAACTGAAAATATGGTTGCCATTTTTAGTCACCTTACATTTTGAGTAATTAAGATACTTTGCACTTAAATGTCAGATTAAGAATGAAAATGCAACATAAAAGCTCTACTACCGCAACTGAACAAAATTCTCTTGTAATCTGATACTCTACAAAGTTCGAATCTTAAATGCAACTTAATTTGCTTCACCTCAAATTCCAACGCCTCTACACATGCGAGAACACAGCGATGTATGTGCAGCCTTGTGTGGTTCTGGTTCGAACTGTAACAGCAACATTTAAATATCACCTATATGACAAATATCGAACATTTATATAATATGGTATGCATGTTTTGCTGTCCCCTTTTAATGTGTTAAAAAGTGCCTGACACTGATGACAACCAAAGGCCACAATTTGGCTGCCAATTTCTCAAAATGGTTGCCAATGGCAACCTGTCAACCATTACTGTTGAGCCCTGAAAGAGTATTATATTGTAGGCAACTGGACTTGCTTGAGTTTCAGAACTGAAGAGGCCTCTTGGATGAGACATGAAACATCTTCAAGAAACTCAAGCAAGTCCAGTTGCCTACCATATATTAATTAAGATTACCATGACCTGGATGGCTGAGAATCCTCACCAACACACCCTGAAAAAGCTTATATACATGCGGGACCCTTCATACGCACACTCTTTTTTGCTGCTTGAATATTTACATGAATAAATTATTCTCTGGGTTACATTTATGTGACGAGATTTGCAACAATTAAACTGCAGCTTCAAAACTACTGGTCTAGATTAGAGGTTTGAGACATCTACTTGCCCAAAGTCAATGCTTGCTTGCCTAAATACAAATTGTTTTATTTATTGGCAGTTATCCGATAATAACAAAGACAAAAGTTAAGTGTCGTGACAAACAACCCCTTTCATCCGCCTTGCGCTTAAACCTGTGGCAAACTGCGCAATACACAGTTTAAGTTTCGCCTCTATCCACCGATGCAACCCAACTAAACTCCTGTCTCCAGGATAGCTGAAATGCTCGCTTGCACTTCAGCTCATAAACTTTGTCTTTACCTGCCGCCATTTTCCCGCAAGTGCCTGAACAAAACTGCGTATGTGCAACTCTTAACAGAAATAAAAAGGTAGCCAAATGGCTCATTTTTTAGCTACTTCCATCATGAGCTTCAGAATAAACAATGCCTTTAATTCTCTTTTACCACTTTCACCATTAGACAAGTGAGTTCCTATGATACACTAGCTTAAAGTAGTATTTTACTTGCCCTGGGCAATGGGGCAATCCCTATTGTTGAACCCTGTAGAGGCATGGGGCTCAAACAATAGGTAAGGTGTACCCTATGGAGCACATAGCCTGCTGCTTTTAGGGTCAGAGGTCATCCATAATTGCTGTGACCTTTAGTAAACACAATAGTAGTTGCCAAACACAACTGTCTGTCAAATTTAGCTATACACCAAGAGCCCTTGAAAGGGGGTACAGAATCCCTATGGGTTCCCAAACACAACTCCCTCACTACACCTTTTTTGTCATGCAGCCTTGGGGTCCTAGCTGTGAGCATGCTGTGCCTAGTGTATACAAGACTGTGGACTTTTCTGGCTTTTCAACCATTAGGGTCTGTCACGAGACCTTGACCAGGTGCAAGGTGCAACAACGAGCTAAAGTCAGCAGCCCTCAGAAAAAGGCCAGACATTTCTAAACATCAACAAAGCTGAGCCTTCTCTGTAAACAACCTGTCAATCATTTCCATTAAAAATGTTTTGTCATTTTTTTTTGTGAACACTTGTTTTGAGACTTCTCCAACTGTATGCTTTATTTGACAGTTCCAATCATGTAACACTGCGTCTTTCAGCTGTAGATGTGGCAAGGGTGTCTTCCCTGTGTAGTTTTCCCGTAGCAGTGTAATCTGTGGAGGAAACAGTAGTGTTTTTTAATGAGAAGCCATGGTCTCCTCTTCTTCATAACAGCTCTTGTCTGTCTGTAGCACAGTGCAGCACAGCACAGCATGCTCCACTGAAATGTGGTCTGTCTATGTGGGATTGCCGAGGCCCCTTTGAAGTACTGAGCTGCGGCTGTTTCCTTTGTGTGTAACAACGCAAAAAATCAAACCTAAAACCAAAACACCCATAAGAATACCTGAAAGGGGTACAATATAAAGTGCCATATGTATATGATGCTTTACACATCTCTTCTTTGTTTCATCCCCTACCCTCTGCCATGATTATGCATGTCTTCTGTGAAGAGCTGCACTGCGTCTGGAGAGCCCCTTGAATGGAAACTGTGAGGTACAGAGAGGCACATTAAAATCCTCTAAAGCTCTCAAACGAACAACCTAGGGACAAAACATGAATTCCATGCGGTTTCTCCCCTTGTAGTGGTGCGGCTCAGACAAGCTCGCATTTAGCACTGGCTGCCATCTCAGACAGTGGGTCCAGTGGGATGTGTAGCTATGTGTTTATCAGAGGGTGAACTTCCTCTTTTAATGTGGCACGTTTTCCCCCGTTCTCTCCTCCCTCCGTTCCTCTTTCCTTCCCCTCCCTCCTTCCCTCTCCTCTTAGACTGTAGTTGAAGGTGAAGCACCCGAGTTCAGAGAGCAAGAGGATCAGCCGTCGCCTCAGTCTCACAGAGCTCTGCTCTTTGGGAGCTCGGGGTTTTGTCCCTGTGTAGACGCCGTGGCACACTTACAGTAGTGAGAATGTATGATGCTTTAATATAGGGTTTATATGAGCGTGGCCTACATAGTGTCTGTGTTTGGGAACCTGAACTACAGAATATTGTATTTACAACTTGGAAATCACCTTGATTATTTTCACCAGGGAAATGAAATAATTAATGATAAAACTGGAAAGGGCCACTCACATGAACATAAAAATATGACAGCTGGCATCAATCTCCTGCTACAATCTAATAAACTTAATCTTACACACAGTATAATCAACTAATCTGTGTTGTATCCCCTTTAGGAAAATACAGGCTTAAATTGTTCCAGATTTTGACATTACCTGACCTTCTAAATTGCTCCTGCCTGATTATTTCCCTCAAACTTTCCCTAAAAGGGATAGTTCGCATTTCTTTGTCGGTTCATATAAGGTATCTAATTGTTGTCGGTGTTCAGCCTACAGTAGATGGTAGGGATGCACATTTTCAATACAGCAAAAAGGCAGAAATGCTAGAGACATTTCTTTGATTTTTAATAATTAAAACGTATGAAAATTAACATTACTTGGGCTTTTGCTTTTTGTACAAGGCAGGAATAGTTGAAATGTGCTCATTAAACTCTGGTTACAGTAAAATCAGTGATTTGTTTAGTTTGCTACGTCCCACGAGCTCTCGTAGCTCTTTAAGTCAAATAAATACATGAATAAACATCTTTGTTAAATGCCACAGCTATACAAACACAAGCTAAACAGCTGTCCCTTACATACCTGCTAGGCTTTATGGCCAAATTGTTGTGCTCTGTGCTAACGTTAGCTGCTGTTAGCTGCTGAACGACGAGCCACATTGCGGCTAACATTCCCTGGTTCAGAGGGTGTGTGTGCTACTGACTTGGCTGCTAAAGAGAGCCTGATGCGGTGCTCGGGGGTCATGTATGTTACCGTGCTTCTGGGTTAGCTGCCAAAGAGAGTCTGTAGCTGTGCAGTGTCTCATCTTTTTAAAGCCACCAGACTCCTTTTATAAAAACTGGAATTTTACCTCACAGAACATGGGAGCTGCTGATCTACCGCTGCTACGATCAACAAACCCACTTTTTTTTTAAACATGGGAACAGATAAGATAATGTGAAAATACCTGGGGGCCATTATTTGGGTCATCAAAAAAATAAATAACTTAAATAAGAGGAGGCCCTCACTTTTGACTTTACACTTTTTTGCTGTGGCCATGTCTACTACCTAGCAACCCGCAAGGTACAAAACTGTTTGCATCGAGAGATTGGTATGCCTTGAGTTATTCTTCCGTACAGACGCTGAGTTTTTTCCCAAGGTGTATGAAGATGTCCAGCCACTGTAACTTTGGCCTTTTAGTTGGATCCTTGACCCAGTGACCCAACAGTCAGGAAACTTCACCCCAATGCTCAGGGTTAGTTTGTTAGTGCAAGACCATGGACATATAAACATACATACATTATGATCTACGAGTAGTAGAAAGTAAAGTTTTGTCTACAATTAATTATAATCTTGATATTTAGGCTATAAACACTGCTGGACTCTCAGTGGAGGAGTGTGTGTTTGGCTTACATAAAGTGAATAATTAAAATAATTCAGTTCTTAGAAGCCGAACACACACTCCTCTGCTGAGCATCCAGCAGTGATTATAGCCTAAATATAATATACCTAATACCTTTTTACGTTTAATTTGGCCCTCACACCGACACCACTACTGTCCCTTTCTGCCACCAGTTTGACTCCTCCCACAAAATATGTCATCACTGTTTACAAACACAAAAAGCGTCTATAAAACATCATAAAATAACAGGTGTCGCATGTATGTTTTACACATCTGTAAAACCAAATTTTTTATTCATAGCTCACATACAGTCATTACTTAATCCAATCTAGGTTACTGCTTCTCTACCTTTCTGATTTTATTTGTTTTTCTATAACTTATTTTAATATAAGATCTAAATGTACTGTAAAACAGTGCTGTCTTACTACAGCTGTCATGTTGAGAGGATAAAGCTCTACAACAAAGCAATTAAATCCAGTATAAATGGTGCACTCTAGTGGACACTTTGCATCATTGCTCCGATGGTACTAAATTCACCAATACATCCAGAGGTTAGAGAACTCAACAGACTCTGTACAAGTTCAGAAACAACAAAAGTATCTTGAGCATGTTTGGTTTTTGTTATCCAACAACATTATAAAAAACTAACTGTGGTCTTTATGAGCTACTGGAGCTGGATAAGAGGTGAAATGTCTTCTAGACACAACAGCAAGTTCAGATTCTTTTGCTCTTAGGCTACCTTTGGCGTTTACCTATAGAGTGACCCATGAAATAGTACATCTCTATGGGCAGTACAGATCAGCCAGCATAGATATTCCAGTCCTACAGCCTGTTACAAGTGAATTACAACAAAAGCAAACAGACACAGAGCACCAATTTACACTAGCTGCTGGGTCAGAGGTGCTACAAATATTTCAGAGGAACGAGCACATCAGTGGATGTCAGACTTTTTCAGAATATCCTCTTCTGAAGCGCTACTACACAAGCTGGTCAATTAGGATAACTACTATAAATGTGCGTCCTACCTTAACACCACCGAATGCTTTAGTTTAAATTCTGCTATTGTTCAAAACCACATCAGTGGTTTCAGAACAATAGTTTATCCCTGGCTGCTACAGTGCCTGCCCAGAATTTAGAGTAGTTCTAATGCAGAGGACAAATTCCTCCAGAGAGAGCAGTTAACTATTTTAGAGCAAGAATGTTACCTTAACATAAAGTTACTATAAACATGAGATAGAAATGTTCGCATGTACAAGCACACGTCAATATTCTATGCAGTGGCACTTGATTTAACACACTAAAGTTTTAAACAATGAACGACAATATGACAAAAACTTCACCATCCTTATTTTTAAAGCTTCAAAACTGCACACAAATAATTGCTCAGGACTAAATCACAGATCTAACATATGTCAGCTTTGAGCCTTGATGCCGCAGGGGTAAACAAAACTAAATTTGGGCCTCATAAAAATCCAAATCTGTCTTTTAGTGAACAAATAACTTGCCCATACAGAGTAACGCTGAAGCCAAACTTCTGCCACCCAGGTTGCATATTTGCATATCTTTTGGCAACCAAATTCTCCACCATCATTTAACTGAAATCACAACAACTCCTGCTGCAGAAGTTGGAGGAATTTAATCCCTTCTACTTGTGATTACAGTTTTATTGTTGTTGTTGTTGTGACTTAACAGCCATCATGTTTGCTTTGTGTCAATCTCAAGTGATAAATCCTCATTCCACCCATCATAGTAATATTTGCACTTCAACATCAGTCAATAGGTAACAACTTAAGTTCTTACTTCTCAATAGCCCTGTTTCACAGCAGACATTTTGACTTGTCACAGTAGAAAAACACAGGTAGAGCTGATAACATTAATGATGGCTCAGTTCCATTACATGTTCCAGTACAATATTCAGTGAGGCAGCATGCACCATATCCGGATGTCCCCTAAGTGGAATGCAGCAATAATTAATGTTATTACATACACCTGTGTTCTTTCAACTATGACAGGTCATGATGTCTGCTGCTTTCATTTTTTGTTTCTGATTAGACAGCTGCTCGGGGCAAGTTGGGTGAAGCGATGCAGGGAGCAGCATGACATCACTAGAGCTGCAATGATTAGTCAATTAATCAATCGACAGAAAATTAATTGCCAACTATTACAAAAATCGGATAATCATTTACAGTTTTCTGATGTCATTATCTAAGGACAAAACACCAAACAATCTATGGCTGCAGTTTGTCCACTGTGAGGATTTGCTGCTTTTTGCTGTTTCATATAATTGCAAAATGAACATCTGGGTTTTGGACTGTTGGTCACACAAAGTGAGACATTCAATTATGTTTTTTGTAGGACTTTTTATAGATCAGCCAAATGTTTGAATAAGTAAGCTGCAGATTATTTAACAATGAAAATAATCGTTAGTTGCAGCCCTAATTGTCACCAGTTTCTGTGTTAAAAAAAGTGAAAAAGTTTAAGTTGTCCCACCCATATACATTCAACAAAACCAGCAAGTTAAGTGAAAGCCCCTGTGTGGATGTACTACGGTTGTGTAGGGGCTATTACGGGTGTTGGTCACAAGTTTCATACTTTTTTTTCTTGTCAAGTCGCAAGCGTCACGATATTTTAAATAACAAGAAAGACGCGCCGCTGAATGAGTTCCCTCTGAGTGGTAACTCGATAAAAGAGTCTGAGAAGTCCGGGGCTGGTCATAAAACATTCAGGACGCCAAAGTTTATTCGACACTACTGAAGCTGCTCCTCTTTTTGGAACCACCAAAGAGTCGATAATAATTTTGCTTTCAGCCATGCTTGTTGTTGCCGTGGGTAACAGTATGATGTCAATGTGTCGACAAGTCAAAATATTGTGAGTACTACAACATGAATTTTTCATATATTAAAAATTATACCAGTATTATTGAACAAGATGACATGTCACACCGCTATATGATATGATATCCATTTTTTGTGCATTTATATGATATTTGCTGATATCACAGTCTGCTACGATATGATTTCAATTTGATGCAATTCAGGGGTCTGTATCGATATGAGACAATATTAGTAATCATCGTCATTGTCTCTTTCTTGGCTGCTTACCATTATCTGCCTGGCGCTAGGCCTCTAGCACTGTTTGAATGTTTAGGAAGGAGATGTGCTTGGGCAGAAATGGTGACAGAGACATACCATGAAAACTTCAAAATAAAGGCATGTCTTTAAGTTGACAATATGTATCAGTGTTTTCACTTTGCATCAATAATACTGGGTTGTTGATCAATGAATCGATATATCAATCCAGATCGATGTTACACCTCTCTGGGCTATAATAGTCTATTCCACAGGCTGCTGTTCAGTCAATCAGTATCTAAAAGTTGTAACTGGGTTAATAACATTATTGTGAAGCTTGTATTTGACCTTAGGAAATGCAACCTATACCTCACTGTATGCCCAACAACCAAAGTTGGAACTGGATATCCTCAAAACAGATTCCTGTTTTTTCCCTCTTGGGATATTATTTCAGACACTGCACATATTCTTCATCCTGCGAACAGTTGCACAATCTTTAGTCAATATTCCATCATCTTCATTTTAAACCCTGTGCAGCTCTTTTAATTTTAAATAGATATATATTACTTGTTTTTTTTGCAAATTACTATTTTATGTTTCGTTCATTCTGC
>JAPZEB010000007.1:12995839-13019771 GCA_029783705.1 Chaetodon striatus
AGTCACAAGTAAGCTTTAATTTACGCATTTTAAGTGTTTCAGGTCCTGTGTGTGGGATTTAGTGGTGTCTAGTGGTGAGGTTGCAGAACTGAAATTTTACCTGTGTGCCAAGCATGTAGGAAAACTATGGTGGTCAACATGAAAACATGATTGGTCCTATCCAGAGCCAGTGTTTGATATGTCCCTCCTTGGCTATAGAACAACATGGCGGACTCTGTGGGAGAGGATCTGCTCTTCATGTAGATATAAACAGCTCATTCTAAGGTAACAAAAACACAACAACTCTTATTTTTAGGTGATTATAAACTAATGAAAAGATAGTTATGAATATTATATTGATTTCTGCTGGTAGATGTCCCTAAATCCTACACATTGGACCTTATAACTCATATTTCAGGTGTTTAATAACAAGTAAAATCTAATAAAAAGCCTGTATATGTGTCAGTACTTAAGTAATTACTGAAAATTAAGAAACATGAGCAACACAAATCATACCAGACGGTGATCCGCAAATCAGTTCAGCCGTCTTCCTGAAAGTCAAGCAAGGTTTTATTTGTGTTGGACTCTGCTGCTGAATGAGGTTTGTGTTGAGCTAAACACATCCTTTATGCTGCGGTCGCTTGTTGGCAATACAGGAATGTTAGCTTGTTTACCGTCTTAAAGAGAATTGTGATGACCCTGATTGCACTTAGTGAGGGAAGTCAAGGGATGCCTCTGTCAGCTAAACATCCTGTTGCCTTGTTTAAGTACACTACAGTGTGTTGTGCTCAGTGTCTGTGAAAAAAAACACAGGAAACGCACACCAGGGCCATCCACATTTGTGAGATGAGAAAGAAGGCTGACTTCCTGAACTCTGAATACTCTGAAGGATACAGGCATGCTAGTGGGAAAATTCATGGTCATTGCTTTTGCTGCTCTGTCTGAAACAAGGGAGACTTTATTTGGACTTGTGATCGTGACAATGGTAACCAAATTCGAAAAAGGAAGAAGTGTGAACAAGTGGCCACATTTAGTGAAATGCAGACGGAGACAGTCTTCTGTCACTTGATTACCCAATGTGAGACTTTTAATAGATGCTATTTTTTTTTTTTATGTAAATAAGACATAACACGCATATCAAGCTGACATTTGCAGATTTAGTGAGAAAACAATCCCAAGAGACCATATTCGCCTTTGCTCTCAAGCAGTCATCAGGATAGCAACACACACCGACCTTAGACAGGAAACCTAATCAAATACCAAAGGAAGTGCACAATATGTGTCAGGGCTGCACATGCGGGGGGTCCTGCATGCATGGGCTATCTATATACAGTGACACAGAGGGGTGTTTTATATGGCTGCAACATAAGGCTGTGGCACAAGCTGTATGAAAGCCAGAGAAATACAAAGAAACTTCTCACACAACATGCTGTCACTATGACAACCAGGCAGAATCATTTAGCCTGATCTCTTGCCATTCCACACAGCACAGAAATCCAATAGCATTTAAGTCTTACGCAACCAGGCCACCGATTCGCTCTGCAAGGCTTTTAACACATTTGCAAATAAGATTCATAGGTGCATGCATGGATTATTTTTTTTTTTTTTTTTTTTTTTAATGCTCCTCTGTTGTTTTTATTTTGGAGCAGTGTGGAGAGAGTTTGGGGTGCAAGGTGGGGCAGCTTTAACTATACTGTATCCAAACCCTCTGTCGTGGTTTAGCAGTGATAGGGGTTAACCTCATGCCTCATTTTTTATTTACCATTATAAGCTATTGCATTACTAAAACAATACCACACTGTAATTTCAGACTAGCCCTCAGGATAGGTTGCATTTGTGTATCATAGAATATCCTAATTTTGTGTTTCTTTAACTTTACCTGTTTGGCTTGAAGCTCTGAATGTATGTTTCATATCTCGTTATAATAATTATAATAAAAGATATGAGATAAAAATACCCTACTGGCTTTCATGTGAAGGGGGTCTAGTGTAATTCCACGTGCTGCTGCAGTCACTGCTGTGTGCATTTAAAGCATTTCCCCACAATTTCACATCAAGATTTTTTTATAAATGGTTCAGGGGGCTGGTCTAACACGGTGCAACTGCTTTAATGAAAGAAAACAAGAGAAATTGTTAATGGCCGAGTGTGTGTGTCAGCCCAAGTCCTTCCTCCAGATTATTTTCTACCTTGCGTGCTATCACAGAGACGCTTCCCTCTTGTATCAATGCGTGATTGAAGGGAAACTTCTTTTTGGAAGTGCGGGGACTACTTTAGGTCAACTTTGGAAAGAAACGCACCTAATTCGCCACATACAGCTACAAGGGGACGCATTTTAGCAACATGTGTGTTTATCTTTAGGTAGATGCGATAAATTGTGTCCAGGCTGGGCGTATTTTACCGCAAGAGTGTTATGTTTTTACTACGTCGCGGAAGGATCTGATTTTCTCGAGCGAGTGAGGGTCGACACATCCGCCCAGTTTTCCGATGTTTCATTCCCCCCGAGTTGAAAATGGAGTTCGATTAAAGCAGATGTCCACCAACTTCTCAAGGAAATCTCAAGTGTAGAGGCTTTTACTTTACGCGTCGGTGTTAATATTGAAAACGGTCGTTGCCTTTTTTTTTGGGGAGGGGGGGGAGCGCTTTGGATGCCTTTACTGCACATTACGCGGACACGTTGACGGAGCAACGCTCCACAGCGCTTTTTCAAGTGTTGTCCTGGACCTGAAGTTGGCGAATGGATGCTCGACAGCCAGCCATAAATAACCTGCCAAACGCTACAGCCTACAGCAATTTCTACATTTTTTGAGGATCTATTCACATTTTTTTTCCACTGCAAAGCGGGGGGATCTGTGTTGTTTGTTGAACAGGATGATGCCGATGGCCCATTTGTTATGGTCGGATTTTACTTCCAGGGAGGATAAAATGAATCAACGATTATCATTCCTCCTCGCGATTTAACGTTAGGTTCCAGGCAGCGAGGCTAACGTTAAGCTAGCTCCCCCACTTTTGGGGGTTTATCGCAGGGACGCTTCGCCAGCAATGCCCCATTGTACATCGTTTACTTACTATCCGAAATAGAGGTAATTTCTACATGTGAAGGAAAATGGTGATATTTGTGGTATTTTATCCCGCCGTCACTGCGTCGTCGATGCTATTGCTAGGATTTGGATCCCCGTGAGGAAAAAAATGAGTGAAGATTCAACCAATCCAAACAACGAGTGAGTACTGTTTGTACATATTTCCCCCTGTATTTACACACACAACATACAGCTGCAGTACATATCTTTAGATATTAACACGCTTTACTCGAGCTGCTGTGCACTACCAGCTCCCAGTGACATTTCTAGCCGAGCGACGCTGGTATTTCATCACCCTGCTTTACTGATATAAACAATAAGAAGCTGTAATCCTTTTCTTTTGGTTATTTTGTACGCTTATAGAAAGCTAAACTGTTTATTACAGCGTGAATTTAAAAAGAGAAGTGTGTTATAAGCTGTGGCATTGGCCTGTGGTGTAAAAAAAAATCTTATTTTTTAATAATTTTGTCTTGTAATTCAATGTGAATGCTGTGAGGATTCATATAAGGCCACAGTATATATATATAGGTGTAATAATGGCTGCCTGTGATGTATTTAACAGGGGAATTAGATGCTCAGGATGTTTATTATGGTGTTATATTATGGATCTTTGTAATATATGTATAAGTACACAGCAATATTGACGTTTAAATGTGATTTTATACACACACTATTCAGTGTATGATGATCTGAAAGCGTTATTATGACAGCCTAGATGTGTATGTAACTGCTGTCCGCCATGATTTCCGAACATAATCATCGATTAAAATCGTGCACATCATGTTTAGTATCCCAGTCCAGCCCTTTCTTTAATGAAAACCCTCCGAGTCGATTGCGGCAATGTCAACGTCGAAAAGCTGAAGATGCCATTTTTTTTTCTCAATCACACTCATTTACATATCACAATCTCCATTCATAAAAACGCTTTAAAAAGGCGTCACATTCACACCCAGAGCCCCACCACGGCACGGGGATCAGTCGCGATCCGTGCACGAGGTGTTTTCGTACACGTCGCGCCCATTTCAAGTCGCATTTCGGTATTGTTTTAATGGGCTGATCCCTTGTGTGCGCTTGTTGACAGTCAGTGAGAAATATCTGCTCCGGGAGGTGCTGCGGTCACATGATCCCCTCCATTCATAAAGTACCTGCCTGCCCATTCACAGCACTGTACACTGTTTCGCATTGCACCGACGATCACACAATGATCACATTTCCTGCGTTTACTGTACAATGCGTGGCACGCAAACGCCTCAGCTTGTCTGTTAAGCGTCTGTTTTACATACGTGTTGCGTTTAAAGGACGTTTCTGCACTGTCTGGGAGGATTTTCTTTCATAATGTATTTGTCACACAGGAAGTCATATGGCCCTTTGCAGCCATTTACAGTGTCACGGTTTAATGTTGGAAACACACCCATGTTTTTCCCCCAGTCTATCTATCTGACCTAAATGAGGTTGATTGATTTAATGCGTAGAGGCTTTGTCCTTGAACTACACTTCTGTGTTTTATGTAACATATGTCATGGAGTTCTTTTCCCCTTACATCAAATAGACAACAATCAATCTACTCACCCTGTGTTAACTTAATATTATGTTAGGGGGATTACCCGAGCTGATTGTTGCAATTAGTCAAGATTTAGCTGAAATTATGTAATAACCTAGCATGTTTGATGCTAGTGGGAAGGGTGAAACCTCTGATTCCAGCAGTCATCTGAATACATTTTCTCATCTAGTGAGATAAATTACAGTGGAATTAAACCGCTCCTGGACTCCCTGCATTAACCTCAGGGACACCTAAGGCCCCCCCAGGCCCCACTTTGGGAGCTAACCGCCACAGGCTACAGATGATCGGTGGTATACAAGCTACAGTATATGCTGGGTTTGTTCCACACTGCATGATGGCAGCAGCTAAGATGGCGAAGTGATCCAAACATTGTTGCTATGATTCCACCACCTTTCTTGTATGATTCATAGTATTGGAGTGAACAGAATACAGAGCGTTGCCTGAGCCGTTTATTTTTTTGTTGAGGAGAGTCTCCTTAATTCGCTCTTTCTGATGACACAAAAAAATAAGCGATTGTATGTCTTGTTTAATTTTAATTTCAGCATTAGGGATACGAATCAGGATGTTTTTAAGAGAGATGTGCGTTCCTTTTTACATTGTGACATTGTTTTCTCCTCCATTGATGAGATAAATTTAGATCTTTGATGAGTCACTTGCTAAATCCTAAAACAAATCTGCCTTTACTTTAATCGTTTCTATAAATCCTGGTTATATTTTAAACTTCATGCTTCCGTGTACAAACGCAGTAAAGTAAAAACTCCCCTGTAGCTCGCATTGTGGACATTTAGTTTGAATATCTCCACAGAACGTGTGAAGAGATAGTCCTGAAGTGGTTTTGTCTGAATGATGGGTGGTAAGTCGAGCTGGTGTACACACACAGCACACCCTTCCCTGAGAACATGTTCCTTGGCCTTGGCGCAGCTATGTTCACAAGGCTGAAATGACAAGAAGGCACACAAAGCCTCGTCAGATTTAGGTTTGCGTCTGCTCCGGGGTGTGTGTTGGTGTGATGTAAGGCTAATGTGACTGTTGCAGACAAGGACTACGGTCATGCTGGGAGAAGTGGGGGATTTATGAAAGTATGTGCAAGCAGCCTCTCTGCTGAATGTCACGCTTATCTAAAATATTTATCTCAACCAAGGCAGCAGTCTGTTGAGGTGCACTGTACTGGTACCTTTTATCTCTGCTAAGCTTAAATTTCGAGTCTTTCTTTTCAAGACATGAGATAGTCAGGCAACTAGAGGCTCTTCTGTCCTCATCAGCGTGTACCGTAAGAAAATAAAGAATAAAACGTGTGATAATTTTAGTTTGTACGGGCCTGTAGGCTGCTTTTGCTAACAAGAATCAAATGAATCCCTCATCCGTTTTTATCAGCGAAGGTCGGTCGCCTCTATATTCCACTGAGCGTGTATAGGGTATGGCCTCATTGTTTTAGATTCCTGCAGTTCTGTGGTATTGTCTGTTGCCAGTCAGGTGATTCCTCTCTCTGTGTCCTCTTCCTATCTGTGTGATTGATTTGACAGCTCAGCGTTTTATCTGCCAATGTGGGTGTCGTGATCTTATCACCTGAGGGCGGTTTTGCACTCCCATTCCTGTTGCCGAGCTTTCCAAACACATTCCTCCTAAACAACCCCCATCATGTCCTGAAACGACAAAGGGAGACAGCTACTTCAGCTGTTAGGGCTAGTGCTTTATGGCCTGGGTAATTGCCTATATCCTGTGGCCCTTATGTTAGGCTAAATAATTTCCTGGACCTTTTTTTTTATAGATGGTATTATTTGGGGTTATTGCCAGTTGTTGGATATGACCTCAGTGAACACTTAGCTTTACTAGCCGGCCTAGTCTTAACTATAGACACATCTCACCTTTGACAAAGTCTGCTGAGCTGAACACATCTTTGGTTTTGCTTCTGTATTCTTTTGGGGAAGTGTTGCTTGTGACTGCGGTGGTTTACAGAGACCAATGAAATGTCTTATTTGACTAATATACAGAAGGGCGCTTTACTTTACTGGTTGCTAGGCATGTTCTCACATTTTAATAGATTTAGGTGCACGTCTAAGACACCCATGTATCGTAGAAATGAAAGTGTCTTTACATTCTCTCAGTTACACTCTACGGTGAAAAGTTGCACAACCCTTGAAGTTATTTTGCGTACAGCATATTTATGCCCCAGTGTCTGTGTGTTCTATTAGAAGCTGTCGTATTGTTTGTGTGATTAATGACAATGATCCTCTGTATAACCAGAGGGCTTGGACTGTCTGTAACTGAGACAAGCCAACACACTGAACAGGCCTTGTATAGTGGTGGACTGTTCCATTCCTATGGCCAGATTTAGGCCTGGATTCTGTGTATTTTAAACCCGAGCCACTTCCATCTTATAATTTTCATTTCCTCTTCAAGTATTTTAGGAGCAAGCATAAACTGGCGTAAATGTCAGCGGGGTATTTAGTGCATATTTCAAACAAAATTCCTTATTTTCAAGACAAAGACCCGGTGTGGACATATGCTGTGTGTGTTGGCCCACGCCAAAAAACTCCCATCACAACATCCTGATAGCAGGGCTTGTCTTTATTTCTTTGTCAAGGAGGGCCTCTGATGTTCACAGACCATATCTCAATGCCTCTAAGAAGTGCTTTTAGCACTAAGTGTCTGAATTGTGGATATTGTTTTCAGTTGTGCTGCATGCGGGAGCATGAAGGCTGGGCCTTGTTGTGAGCTCTTTGCTGCAGCTGGGCTGAGATGGTTCTTTCCTGCGAGGCCACAGACATAAAAGGGCACAGATGTAAATCCTAAACCTTGTGTCTTTGATTGAGTTTCCAAACACTTTGAAAACAGGAAGGGGTTTCTGTGTGTGCGCGCCTGTGCACACACACACACACTTGTGTGTTTATTTCTGTGGGAACATTTGGCATGTGCATGTGTTTCTGGGAGAGATAGGCCTGGATCCGAGATGAGTGAATTTAAGCAGTCGTAGCTTGATGTTATCAAATGAATCAATTATTGAGTCAAGTTTTCAAGTAGGGTTAAAATTGGAGGCCTGTAAGAACATATATTTTTATCTGCTCGGTAACTTTTGATCAGATTTTGTCCTGTCTAGTGGCTATATTTAGAATTGGAACAGACTTTTATTGCTCGGTGAAAGTGTTTCTTGATTCCTCCAAATCTCAGCGGCAGGCGGTGTATGGAAATCTCATTGTATGTGAATCTAATGAGGGCTGGGTGATATGTAGAAAATCAAATGGCATGACATTTTTGATTGAATACCTGGATGTCAATATTGCGACAATAGGGTCGACTGTTGGTGCTTTCACGCAATATTTACTCAATGAGATTTTTGATAAATGATCATCGGTATTGCGGATATAAGAAGGCAAATAATGGAACAGCTAGAACAGCCTGGTAAGGACAGACAATTACATCACTCCACTGTGATGCAGCCAACATTTATGATATCCAAAATCCAAGACGATATCTAGTCTCATATCACGATAACGATATAATACTCATATATTTCCCAGGCCTTGACCTAATTGATTTTCACAATGGACTAATAGGTTGGTTTCTGATATGATAACAATGTTACTCCCAAGAACAGGGCCATGCTGTGATGGTTTACAACGTGTCATAGCAGTTTCTCTTTACATCCATGGGCCATCATCATGGTTTGGTGGTTTATCCTTCCGGAGTTGTGCCTGAGATGTATCGATGGTTTCTCCCACAGCTAGACGGCTGCCTTGCTCCCTCAGCTTTCCCCTCGGTTTCAGAGTAACTATGACGAGTAGACGCTCGGGTCCCTGGGGACTACTCTTACATCAAAGAGGACCCGAGACGCGGCAGTCGAAATTTGTGGTTCCTATTTTTTTTTTTCTTTTTGGTAATGGCAAGCGCAAGGTTTTAATTTTCCAAATGCTTGCGGTTCAAATTAAGATCATCTCAATATGTGGCTTTGATTGATGTTTGAGAATAGTTTTTTGGCATTTGATACACATATGGGATTCTTGTGATTTATAGTGCCACGGCGCAGCGGCACCTAGAACATTGTTGTTGGGGTTGCAGGCCCAATCCAGTAATAGAGGGGTTGGTTAGAAAATCAGTGTTAGAAACACTGTGCGAGTGAGCAGTTTTGACATTCATTTGCTGTTTTCGGTCTATCTTTGGTTTGGGCTACAGGCTAATTTGACCCACTAACTGCTGTCTGTGACGGATGCTACCAGAAGCGACTATGATCAGTTCATTTGCCGTCATCTTATTTCTGTGAAAGGATGGTGGTAAATTTGAAGTGTAGCTTCGCTGTGTGGTGCAGCAGCAGCAGCAGAGTAGGCTTGTTCTGTTTTTTTTTTTTTTTCCTGAGTCAGTTGGTAGCTAAGCTGAATGTTCTTGTGAGGGAGATGACTCACCAGCAGCCTGAGGTGTTGAGAGGAGATAGGGCAAATTTCTCTTTCACTTCTCTTTCTATAGCCAATGTATTAGTTTTCACTGCAGCTAATGTAGCAGGCTTGTGATGCTGGCTGCCTGTTGGGTGTTTCTGTAGGCATTGTTCCATTATTAGCTCTGTTTTTTATTAATGGCTAACAGACAGCCCACTTCAAAAAGTGTCTTGGTCTGGCCTTATGTCATAATTTGCACTGCATCCATGTTGGGTCATGTTGGTGTTTGTTTTGAGTATGTTCATGCCCTTGAGTTTGCCACTGGTTATTTAGGGGATTTGAACCGTGGCTAATTGGCCAGCTAGTTTGCACCGTTCAGATTAGATGCACTGCTGGAATCGACGGTCGAGTCCCAGATTGCATGTTATTTATTTCTTCAATGAGGCGTGATCGCAGTGAAGGAAACTGCACCACTTTATCCTCTTATAACTCGAGCTCCAAGTTGCCATTTGTTACTCTAGATTTTTGTTTGTGGTGGATTACATTTGTTTAAAAGAATATAACATATTTTTCTGCAGCATTATATCTACAAGCCTTGGACATCAAGATTTATAGCATTTTAGGTAAAGCTAAAGCTGTTAAAGAAATGTAAAAGTAGCATATTTTCTGTAAGATAACAGCTGTTGAAGATAGCCACACATTTGAGTAAGAAAAGATAATGAGTCACAACCAGAGTAGCTTTTCACGCCATCTTCCACTCCCCCCCTCCTCTACTTTCCTGGTGATTGCTTTCCTTTTGGAGGATAATCTATAGAATCGGATTGGGATAAGTAGCTTGTGTTTATATTCCCAATGATATTTTAATGATTTTTCCCCCCCTCAAAAGTCCTGCAAACCAAAGTGGTCTAGTGGAGCTTGACCGAGCTTGACAGCCTTCCTCCGGTTTTGATACAGGGGAGAGATGGGGAGGAAAAGGGGCGATGGAAAAAAAAAAAAGAGGTGGTGGTGGTGGTGGTGGGGGCTTTTCTCCCCTTTTCTGATGCTAATGAAAGGAGGAATGGTTTTCCAGCTTTTAGCTTGCAGAGTGTGTCTCCCCTGCAGCATGCTCCGCTGCCTGGACATTGTGGGAGGACAAAACTCCAGGCCCGGGATCCAATAACGTGAAATTTCAGCAGAGAAGCGGCCATTGTGTAGAGAGAGGCAGTCGGGGAGGGGTTGGGTAGAAGGGGGAGACGGAGCGGAGGAAAGGGAGGGTGACTTGGCGAGCACCCAGGGCTCAGGCCACATCCTTTCTCTCTCTCCTCTCCTCCTGCACTCCTCTTCCTTCTCCTCCTTCCCTTCTTCTCCCCCTCCTGTCTTTCTTTCAATACCCCCCCTCCCCTCCTCCTATGCCCCTGCCCTCCCCTCCACCACTCCCCTCTCGGGTGGGAAGCCCAAGGCTGAGACAGGAGCAAAGCATGATGGCATGCTGGAGCCCAGTGAGCCATGGGCCGGAGCAGCAGACAAACGGCCACTTTGTCAACTTAGGAAATGGTTGTCCCAGGATCCCCCTTCTCCACCACACACTGGAGCAGCCGGCCTTGAGGCCTAGGCCTGCCTGGTGTGCACGTGCTCCCCCATCACGCCCTCTCTTCTCTTCTTACAATTCATTTTAAGTGCAAATTCTAATTTAAGTCACGGTGTTTTGTTTGCTCTTGGCTCTCACTTTAAATGAGGTTAAGATATTGATTCTCTTACTGCATATATCATATCGTAAAGATGCCGTGAAAGCACATGCACATCCTTTTTGTGAGCAGGAAAGGCCATATTTAAATGCGGGTGGGAGCTGTTGACTGTCACCTTGGTCTCCACCCTGTTCCCATCCACAGCCTCCACCTCCTCCTCCTCCTCCTCCTCTTTCTCTCCCCACAGTCCTCCGTTACACTCTCACCCCTCCCTCTGTTTTTCTCTCCTGCTTTTGGTCGGAAATGAAGTCAGTCATCCAGCAGAATAACTTGGAATAATTTGGAATGGGGGGCTCCTTTCTCTCTATCGCTCCCCTCCCTCCTCTCTCCCCTGCTCGCAGGCCCAGGCCAGCTGATCTGCTTCCGCTCTCAATTGTGTGTCCAGTCGACTGTGTGCTCCCAGCAAGGGGCGTGGAGGCCAGCCTTTGTCTCCACCATCCCACTCTGAACTGTGTGTGTGTGTGTTGCAGCAGGTTGCACTCAAATATCTTTTTGGACCACTTACTGTTTTTACCATAAGAAAGGAACGATTTTTTTTATGTGAGGGAGAAAAAGAGGAACGGGTGGGACCTTTTTATTCTTTGGTTTTGAGATTTTGTCAAATGCATCTTGTTTGCTGTTGAGTTGTTGGTCTGCAAGTTTCAGAAGTCTACATTACAGATTTCATTTTATTTTAATCCATATAACTACAGTAACTGTTAGTTTTAGGGATTTCTCTTCTTCTGCAATTCTCAAAACGCAATTGACGTGGGTGTTTTAAGCTAGATGCAAAAATGCGCGTGTACACAGTCCACTTAACTTCCTCTCTGGGCCCAGCCCCCCTCCCTGTGAGTGTCATGGTTGCTGGCATGTGTGTGATGGTAGGTCTGAAGGGTCAGGCCCTGGTCATTGTGCCCTGGTCATGGCTGAGCGACACCACCGCCTGCCTTCTGTTCACCCCAGGGACCCCTGCCTGACTGACAGCCCCTCCTGCACCCATCACCCGCATCCTTTATTGGGGGCCATAGAGGGGTGTAACAGCAGCAGTATTTCCCTCTTTTACTGCCTGCTATACTGCTCAAAAATGCATTTTTTTCGGCTGAGGCGGGGGTTCTCATGTAAGGTTAAGCACTACTTCTGTGGCACTGTTATGAGGTGTAACCAGAAAGGGTGTTGCTGAGAAGTTTAAAGGGGGAAGTAAGTCGTGGTCATGTTTTTCTGTCAGTCTCCCACAAACAGTTACTGTTAAAGCTCGAGGGCAGCACGTGAGAAAGACTGACAATTGCTCAGTCATGTTGGCAACTCGATAATTTCTGTTTTTGTCATGTGTCTGTTCCAGCCCCGCTATCCGTTATTTGCTCATGTTTATTTGATTGGCAGAATAGTTGCTTATTTTTGGCTCGCTTTACTCATTAAGTGGCAAAAAAAAAATCACAATATAATATTTAAAAAATGTGCTTGGAATTATAAAGATTATTATAACACGTAGAAGATTTCCAGTGCTGTCCACTTCTGTTTACACTGTGCTTGACGAAGCTTGCTATGAAAGTAGACAGATTGGCAGTTGCGTGAGTTTAAAACAACCGAAATATTCGATAGCCACTCAGTCTGACCAAAAGATTGTGTGGATTTTGTGATTTGTAAACACGTATGGGAAGCTCAAAACAAGAAAAAATAATCAAGGATATAAAGAACATTTAATAAAGTACAAATATAATGTAATATATAGTCAGCTGCTGGCGATTAGATAGATCAGTCATTTGTGAATGTGTCTTTCTCTAACGAAAGATACATGTCAAATCACCTTGCTTGGATTTTAAGCCGTAGGCCAAGCAGTTGAAGAAGTAACTCAGCAGCATTATAGAAAACTGTTAGTCAAATCTTGATACAATCATTGATTGCAGATAAGTCCTCACCTCTCTGTACCTCTTTTTAAGGAAAGTAATGTGCCAGCAGTTTAAGTGTAACCATAAAGATGTACCAGCAAGCCAGCTAAGCTTTGGTCTCTAATCCCTTAAATAACCAGTGTCTCTAATCTTGGTCTCTAAATTTCATTTTACAGGACCACATTTTCCGTTTTGCCTCTTTCTGTCATGAAGAACTAACAGAAGAAGTAAAAAAAACCCAAAAAACTTTAATGAAAAGTTTGTAGAGATACCAGACTAGGGAAATGGAGTTTTATCGGTTGCATACATCGTATTTGATAGATTGTCATTCTGAATTTTGGCTTGAAACAAGTTCTTAACATAACATTTATTCAACATGGCAAATTTGTTAGCAAACATTTGCCTATGTACACATCCAGCAGTCATGGATGGTGCTGAGCTGGTAGTGAGTTCAGTGGGTTTATCAGTGATTTTGACTGGAAAAGACACTATGAGAGCAGTGAGAGTGAACTAAAATGGCAAATTTGCTGCCAGACAGCAAAACAATGACCTGAAACTCATTGTAAATCTCCGTAAAGCTGAGGATAGCTGCCGATTCAGGTGATAATTCTCTGTAGGTCATCACTACGTGGGACCTGTTTCGTATTGCCTTGTCATACGTTGTTATTCTATTGATTGTAGACGCTTTAAAGACACAATTAAATTGGTTTAAGTTAGTTGCTGGGGAGAGAAAATGGTGGGATATGTCGCAATAATGTTCAAAATATTGTTAGAAGTGAATACAGTCTTTTCATATATATTGATAGACTTGTCTTCAGTTTAGAAAAGACTACGGTGTTTGTGTCTGTGTGTCGTAACAGACTAGAATTTGCCAGAATAAAGTGTGTGGTTTTCCTGTTTTGTAGGTTATCATCCTGCTCATCAACCCTCTGAGGGAACTTTGGTCAACTATTACCAGGTTCCAGGATATCAAAGCGTTCACATGAAGAAAAAAATTGCCTCAGATTTAATGCTTACTGGCTCTTGGATTAATTACTAACCAATAACCTAGGCACTGAGGTTTGCCAAGGGTGTGTAAGGCAGGAGGGCAAAGGTTAGCCTCATGGAATAGGCCAAGGAGAGGCAGTACGGGCGAAGACGCAGCCGCTCTTCTTTTAGAGCAGGAGCTGCTGTGTTGTCAGTTGAAGATATTTCTCTCCCTTAATGAGTGTTTCATATTTGGCCACCATCATAGAAATTCTTAAGAAAACGCTCCAGAGGCCGTGACGTCATGTACATTGGTTAACCTGGACATCGGCCAGAGAGCAATGTGTCACAGGAAGACATCCGGCAGTCACATTCTTTACTCCCTTCACCCGTTTCTGTCAGCTCGCAGATTTTCCCCAGTCTTTAATATGTTACCAGGAGTTTCTGCAAAATGCTGCCCTCAGCACACCCTGACCTTTGTCATTTCCGGTGGCCCAATGCAGTCTGTGTTATCTAATCAGGGAAACATCTGACTCCAAGTGGAGGGACAGAGAGGCAAAAGAGGTGGGGAGGGAGAGACAAACTGGAATGAGGGACAAAGAGATGAAGAATATTGATGTGATTAATCGTCAATATAGAAGTATGGCAGTCCACTGACTCGCTGGGATCATTATAGAGATACATTCAGATCTGATATTTTGGTCCTTTCTTTTCTAAAAACTTTAATATTTGGATTATTATACAAAATGGCAGTTCAGCCTTTTTCTAGTTTGTGGATGTTTGACATTTGAATGATGACGCATTCATTTATGTTGCTTTATGTCTCAAAAAAACTCAAGCTTTATGCATTTTCGTACACATTGCCTCATGTTAGCTGTGTACAAACCTCTCAGACTCAAAGCTTCTCATACTACAGATAATAACCTCCCCTGTATATATCAATAAGAAAAGAAAGAGGTTGATGTGAGCTGTAACCCCAGTTTATGTGTTGTCTAGTTTGAAGCCACCTGCTTTAGGGGAAAGGTTGGAAATCAGCAGCAGCCGGAACCTGAACTTGGCCACATGGTCAGTCACCCTCAGGCCGGGGTTAAACACACACTGACGGCTCCAGACTTCAGAAGTCTTTGCCAGTAGTCTGTTATATTGTGCATTAAAACCAAAATATGCATTTAATCCAAAGCTGAATCCTTGACTTTGCTCTTTCATGTTCTAGTTTTAGTTATGTCACAGATTGTTGGCTAGCGCGTTGCTAGTAATAGCCTCTGACACCACTCAGACTTCCTCTTAATTTCATTTTGTTTTATTTCATCTCAGTATCAGAGTAGTTCCAGTGTGATGTAGCATGTGATGCGCTCTTTAAACTCTCGTGTTGGACAAATGTGATGTAGACTCGTGTAGTATTTGTGTCCCTGGCGTACCATTTTGTGGAGGCTACGTGTACTGTACTACATCTCGTTTATGCTGCGGTGCTACTGAGTTATGTGAGCTAATATCTCATGTGATGATGATGATGATGATGCTTTTGTTATCTAAGTGATATAAATATGTCACCAGAAGAGACCCTCAAGAAAAAAACCCTATTTTTAAAAAAAATGCTTCTTATGTCATCTAAAAGCACGTTTTTCCCTCTGCTCTTATTCCTTCCCCCCTCCTCGTCTTCCTCCCTTCCTCTTCTTCCTTTCCTCCTCCACAGTGACAGTTATGCGCGTGTGAGAGCAGTGGTCATGACTCGGGATGACTCCAGCGGTGGGTGGCTTCCCCTGGGGGGCGGAGGCCTTAGCTGTGTCACCGTCTATAAGGTCAGCCGGGCGGAGGACAGCGGCAGCACCCACAGCGGAGGCAGCGGAGGAAGCAGCATCAACCTCAGCCCCTGTAGCTCCAGTCCTAGTCCCAGCCCCAGCCCCAGTCCCAGCCCCACTGCTGTGGAATTTCACATCAAGGGCGAGCGGCTCAAAGACAAATTGGTAAGGGAACCCTCTGGCTTAAAATTCGAAAATGTATTATGTCATGCTGCGGTGCATAAATTCATATTAATACCATACATGCAACTAGCTAATTGATGTGTTTACATTCTCGGTTATTTAGTCATTTCCTGTCTCCCATGCACACTCAGGTGCACAAACCAGAGATGTTGCATTCTCTTGGATGAGATCACCCTGAGCCCCCCTCTCCCAGACTCCCCTCTCGCTGTCTCACTCACGCACACACTCACACACAGGAAGTGGTTGTTTGGCTTTCCTCCATGGCGCAGGTATCTGAAAATAGGAGCGAACTGCGTGATGCTGTGATGCATGATGATATCATCAGGGAGAAGGGCAGATTACTCAGGAGAAGAGAATGTGGGATGAGGGATGTGGGAAATGCACAAAGAGCTCGGAAGGAACCTAAATGATGGAAAAGGGGCTGGAAATTCACACTCACTCCGGTTTTCCATGAGTACACAAGTATTTGCCTACCTTTTTATGAGCATTTCCTTTCTCTTGATGTGTGATGTAAAGACTGTATAATTCAGTAAATTAAGCCAGGAAAATATGGTCCTAGTTATTCTCACAGTAAAGAAAACCCAGATGTCTACACATATAAAGCACACTATAATTGATATAGTTATACTGTGAGGAGAAAAACGTTTATAGATATGCCATGTGGCTTGACACACTAAATAAAAAAAATTCTAAATGTATATAAAAAGATTATGAATCAGTGTGGGCTGCAATTATTTTCATTTTCTGGTTGTAAAATGCTAAAAACACAATTTACCAGAGCCTAAGGTGACATAAACATGTCACACGTTTGTCTTACCAGTAGTTGAAACCCAGTGATACTCACTTAATCATCATGAGACAAAGAAATGCAACAAATCTTCACATTTGAGAAGCTGGAACTGGCAAATGTTTCGAATTTCGCTTGAAAAATGAGTTAAACGAATCATTTGTTGTCAAAATAACTGCAGATTAATTTTCTGTCAAACAGGTAATCGATTACACGACTACTTGTTTCAGCTGTAGTGTAAAGCCTTTTGCTGTTGGTCTGTAGCTTCACAATATGATGGTGTATCTCTATAAGTAATGGACCGAATTTAGGGTCAGTTGATTTTGTTTGGCCAATTTTAATTCCACAAAGTAAAAATGAAAGTAGAATAATATTTATGTCTCATCATCACTGATAGCGAGATGTGCTCAACTTTGACTTTATAAGAGACGTGTATGTGTTGCATTTAAAGCTTAGTCTACAGAGACCCAGGTATTTTTGAAAATGTCTTCAAAAAATTACATTCAACACAAACACCATTGTAAAAACATATCTGTCCAGAATGAAAACGCAAACACATTAAAGCATAGTCCAGAGCATGTCAAACCAACAGGCGGCACCAGAAATATTAGTCGGTTAAACCAATTAGTGTTTTATTCATGCACAAGGCCGCTTAACTGTCATGCAGCTGCCCGCCACTAGGGGCTACAGAGCCGTCAGACAGCAGTCCCCTTCCCCGTGATAATGCAAGTAGACTCGAGTTTTAAAACAGCATGGTGGAAAATTGTGAGTGTTTTCCCTTTTTTTAGACTAGTCGACTTGTCTTTTATTAAAATTTTCATGTAGTCAACAAGGAAATTAGTCGCCAGGAACATCCGTAGATATCACGGCAACTCAAAAGCTGTGCAAAAAACAAGAGGATGTTGGCCAATCAGAAGCCCAGAAAAGGTATGACTGGAAGGGAAGGCTACCAGGGGCAGTGACCTCTGCAGCAGATTCTGATACCTCTGGTCCTCAGAAGTGGAAGTGGAAGAAAACCGTCCAGTGTAAACATGTAAAAAGTCTTAATTAGAAACGTTAGAGCCAGCACTAGTTTGGCCACGTCCGCCATTGCACCAAACAGGGATCTAAAACGCAGTTTGTGTAGCCAAAAGGCCAAAATGCATAGAAAACCTACATTTTTAAATATATCTGTATACTTGAGGACAAGGCCTAAAGGGCCTTACATTAGTGTAAACTGCAGTTTTGCAGATATGACATGCAGGAGAGTAGTGTCTAATGACTAACATGTTTTATAGTGTGTCTCCTTACAAATATATTTAACTATGTATTATTGGTTCCATGTAAACACACAAAAACGTAACCTGCAAAGAGCATGGTCATTCTGTTTCCTCACCAAGTAACAATGAGGCTCCAAAAGATCAAGTTGTGTGTCGTAGTTCTAATCCTCATGGCTCTTGCTGCAAAGCTCATGATCTTCTTGTCACAGACTCATTCTGTGTTGTAGATCTAAAACAGATCCAGTAGATGCTCTGGGATAATCCTGGTCTGTGGTAATGAGAGTGTAAATCTGTGTGTGTGTGTGTGTGTGTGTGTGTGTGACAGAGAGGACTGTCTGTCAGATGTCAGGAGAAGGATGAGGCCACCATGATGCTCAGAGTCTGGCGGTCTGTCCTGACGATCTGACATTAGAGGCTTGTTACAGCAGGGCGTCTAAATCACCTTTTTTTATCTCCTTTGACTGAAGACATTTTATGTGTGTTTTGTGTTTACGCCGTGTTTGTGTTTAGTGCGTTGCTATCCAAGTGTGTGTGTGGCACAGGAAAGGGTGTGACGGGAATGCTGTTGTTCAGACGGGCTATAGACATGGCTCAAAGACCCCGGCAACTGTTCTGGGATGTGGTAAAAACACCCCTATCACCGCTAGAGTCTACCCCCAGCCACCACAACAAACACCCAGCCATATGTAGGTCTGTCGGGATGCCACCCAGTGCCGTGGTGTTGGCGTCAACCACAGCGCTACCGACAGTCTGAGGGCAACAGAAGAGGAGAGGCAGAGTAATGAGTCCATGAAAACAACAGCAACAGAGGAAACCACATAAGAATATGTTTGGCATTGTCGGAAAAAAATGCAGGGCAATATCAGTTCTTGTTACCACAGTATTGTCCAAAACAGTAACATCGGTGTTTTGACTTCAGAGGTAAATGAAAGACCATAATTATGTTGTAAGAGTGATGTTGAACAGAGTAAAAAAAGAGAGGGAAGAGCCTCTGAATGTTTGAAAGGCTGTTTGGTTTGATATGTTATGTCTAAAAAAAACAGAAAATGAAAATGCTTATCCGTGTTTTAGATGCTTTTTGTTATCTAAAGCATTATAAGTCCAGTGTTTTAATTTAGCCAGGAAAGGACAGAATAAAAAAACACAATGACATCTCCCACCCTCGGTAGAAACTTGAGCTAGATAGAGGAATAAATGGATCAGAGATGCAGTTATTTTGAAATCACAAAGGCACGATTCTGGCTGGTAGGAATGAGGTGATTGGGGTGCATAAGATATGAGAGGAATCAGGGGAGAGAGAGATGTGTGTAGTCAAAGAGCAGGAAACAGAGGTGGAGCCAGATAGACGGGAGACGGAAGAGGTGGAGGGGATCTGTCTATAAGCGCAGTGATGCGGCACAGAGTGTACTGGTGATGACTCAGCTGGCTCTCCATATAGCTACCAATCACTCTGCTCCCTCCTCCCTCTCCCTCTCTCCCTCCTTCACTCTGATTCTTTGACTCTCTTAAAAACTACAGATCTAATTGGTTGATGATTACTTAGCACACTGACTCTGGGATTGTGACAAATCTCTGGCTTCTTGACGTTCATAGTCTGTGACTCCCTCTGATTGATACATTTGTGAATGTGGTATAGTCCAGGCTTACTCTGTAACGCTTAGCGTCTGATTGTTTGTTTGTCTTTGCTAGCAAAAGATGCCTTATTAGCTGATGCCTTATTAGCTGAAAGTCTTGGGTGAAGGCAAAATATGTATCAATTTCAAACAGTGCCTCTTAGTAAGCCTTCAATGCATCGATTATCAGTGTCGGACAATGTTTTTCTGCAGTGTCACATCAATTTTGCGAATGCTAAAAGCATGGCTCAAGACTTACGTCCTCCTGGGGACAATATAAACATGGTTGGGACAAACTAAGATCTTCCCTGGGACGTCTTCAGGATGAAAGGAGGCATCACTGGAGAAGAGCTAGTTAACGTTAGCTGTTAGCTGTTAGCTGTTAGCAGCAGGTGGCTGGAACTAACCGCTAATAGAGGTTGCATTGAGTTATATTATGATGCATTCAGGCTCTATTCAGTAAAAATGAGTATCGGGATAAGGCAAAATTAAATGTGATCATGATGTGATAAGAAACTTGAATAAATATAGTTCTTAGAACGCTTTTTTGTTGATGTTTTCAAAATCTAAATAAACAACAACAAAAATATCCAGATAGGCCATCGGCCATGTGTTATTTTAATATTGTATAGAAAAGACTCCGGCACACTGTCTAACTTGCAAAAATAATGATTTTAATGCTGGTGCAACGTTTCGGTGACTAGACCTTCATCAGGCAAACAGGTGTGTAACAAAATGAAGCCACCTTAAATAGGAGTGGCTGTGAGTTCTGTGAGCAGCATTAAAATCATTATTTTTGCAAGTTAGACAGTGTGCCGGAGTCTTTTCTACAAGTTTTGTTCTTCTTGTCCCTCTCTCACCTGTTTGAGAATACATGCAGAATAGATTCCTTTGTTTTTATTTTAAATATCAGCATAGGTATTGGCCCAGACTTTCGCAATTAATGCTATTATTTGTATATGCTCAAAACATACACTATTTTACTTCAAGACAGGTACAATATAATAGCTTGTATTTCAAGCATTGTTATCGGGATGTTTTGAAATGATTATTGCACTTCTGATGGCAGAGGCTTGTAGCCTGATTTCTCCCACTTGGTTTCTTGTATGCGTGTAAACGTAGTCTCTCTCCATCCCCCCCCCCCCATTTCCGCTCTCACGCTATCTCTTCATTACTCTCTGCACGTCTCACCTCCGTCTGTCTCTGTCTCCGTCCCTCTCCTCTCCTCCTCTAACATCCCCAGCAGCCTTCTGTTGCGTTTCTTTCGGGGTGGCTCCTCCTCCTCTCTTTTCTCTGAGCATGGTGTGGAATGCGGTGTTAAGTATCGTCCCTTCCATGCAACTGTGATACTTCCTCCTCTGTCGGCCTCGCTGTGCGCTCACCTTACCTGCTCCGGCTCCATTCAGTCTCGCCTCCACAATCAGCCCCAGAGGCCCCCCCCCACCCTACCCGCCCCATCCTCCTCACATCCATCCCCTCTCTTCTTCCCTCCCCTCATCCACTGGCTCTGGGTAAACACGCGGGCTTAACCTTTGCCCCTGCTTTTCGTGGGGAGGCTTGTTTGCAACACGAGGACAGATATTGTGAGACATGTCTTCCACATGCAGAAAAACGATGTTGCTGTACACTTGTGTAAAAAAGCAACTCTCGCTCAGACATTCAGAATGAAATATAGACCTGCGTGCACCCTCTCTGACACACATATCACATATCGCCAACCTCCCGTACAGCTGCCACGTATCAACCTCTCAAAGCGTGCGTGTTGACTGTTGTCCGGATCGACGGGGAACGGTGCCATCTGCTTTCACTGGTCGAGTATTGGTTTGTGACCGTTGTCCTCCGACAGGGCGTTTGCGCTGTGAAGATGCACAGTGTAGCACTCGGGTCATTGAGCTTTTCATCACGCCAGCTCCTGCGCTCATACATTCTCTCACGCAGATCACCATGCGCACGCTCACACATTCACACCCCATTAAGCCACCTCTCGTGCACGTCGGTAAAAAAACCTCAAAGACTGTAATGGCCGTCTCTCATTTCATTTAATCTGCCTAGAGGAAGGCCGGGAGGCGGCCCAGTAGCCCTGATTAATAATAGGCTTTGGAAACACAGTCTCTCTCTGCCACACACTTGGGCTGCCTGGCTCCAAAACGTACTCAGCCCCCCTTCCTCTGCCACCACCGCTGCTCTCCAACTTTATCATCATCTGTAATGAAAACCCCACCATTTAGAATGTGTTTTACAAATTATCCAAAGAGGTATGTGAAATTATTGGGTTTAGGATGATTTTTTTTGCGTTTTCTATTTTAGAAACTCAGGAGTTATGTGTAGTTCCAGATGAGGCCTCTACTACCAATGTCTATATGTTCCCTTACTCATGTTGCTGTGGAGTGATTGAATGTGGCACATTCGAATAACTTAGGCTGAGGAGTAAGATGAAGGATTTACATGTGTGTTCCCCCGTGAATTTCATCATTAAACCTTTTAAATGATGCAGCTGCCAGTCTGCATACTTACTTTAGCTTGACCAAATGTAACTACAATGCCGCTGAGTGCTAATGTGTTTCCCTGCGTGTGTGTGTTGTCAGGTGGTGCTGGAGTGTGTCCTGCAGAAAGACCTAGTATACAACAAGGTCAACCCCATCTTCCACCACTGGAGGATCAACGACAAGAAGTTCGGACTGACTTTCCAGAGCCCTGCTGACGCCCGCGCCTTTGACGGGGGCATACGTCGGGCCATCGAGGACATCAACCAAGGTGTGTGTGTGTGTGTGTGTGTGTTAGCGGGTCGTTATGGTGCAGGTACGTGTGTGTGAATGTGTGTTTGGAGTTCCAAAACAAAACACCAGATTTGTTTGGAATTCCCTCTCAGAGGTTGCACGATACTGTGTGTGTTGGCAGCCATCCAATGCGTGTTAAATGATACGGGTGTATGTGTATGAACATGGCGTGCATTCTGTTAGCGGGTTCCTACAGCCTGTGTTCCTGCCTGTTTGTCGTTGGCTTGTAATGGCTGACCTAGCATCTGTTCTAGGAGAGATGCATAGCGTTGATTAGCGTTGATGACTTCCCCCCACTGCTACCTGCTCAGTCACCCAAGCATGACCCCTCCTGCGTTATCTTATCAGTGCCAGCTGCCCAGATAAACTCCCCACTTCCTGTAGAGACTGGCAGGGCAGCACAGTGGGTGATATAGGACAGGGGAAGGGAGCGTTGGTAAGAAAGAACGAGGGGGGGGGGCAGGAGTTGGGACACACAGAATGGGTGGCAACCTGAGATAGGGGCAGAGCTTTAGTCAGGAGAAACTTGACCAGGTTGGGCTTTTGTGCTGCTCAAGTTTGAGGACTGGCTAGTCTAGTCTAAAAAAAGGAAGGGTTTGGCCTGTCTGTACTCACTGTGGCATTTATACTATTTTTTTTAAAACCTAGATATTACACTTGGGTGGAGCCGGGTCTTTGAGTTTAGTTAGCAGCTTTGGGTCCTGATAAGCAATATTTTTCAGTACAGTGCCAGAGGTTGCAAAGTCATCCAATTAGCAGGAGAATCGCCAGCTCAGCAATCTGCCACCCAGCGCCGTGTTACACAAGAGGCTGGCTGGCTGGCTGGCTGGGTGGCTGGGGAGCTATAATCTCCTTTACTCTCTAGACCTGGGAACCCTGAGGAGCGTAGAGGAGGTACAGCAGAACATATCGTAAAGGCTTATCACCAGTAGGCATCAGTCGCCTCTCGCCCACAAGCGTTTATCTGAGATTTGTACTTCCTGGGCACAAGTCCACACATAGTCCAGGTAAAAGGTAAGCATGGGGAACAACTGTAGGGCTGGCTTTGTCAGTAGCTCTGCCAGCAAATTTCAGATGAAGATAGAGAACAAAGAATTGTGCAATGCTATAAATATAACTTCATATTAATGAGAGGATGACAATGTCATATTGGAGGTCAGGGCTGCTGAGAGCTAGTTGGCTTTAGCCCTGTTCATATGGGACTAGTATTACCTGGGGATCTCATGTGATTTAGAAATTACCCACCACATCTGTGTTTCGTGTGGCACATTCGCACAGGATAAGGAAAGTCAACATTTTATATAAATTATTGACATTATCCCCTGAATATGATCCACACAGTCATTTGTAACTCCACTTTACGCTTTTAGCTGTGAAATACAGTGTTAACATCCTTTTTTCTTTAAATGTGGGTTAAACAAACAGAGGCAAGTCTGCCAGACATTGTCATATATCATCCATCTGATCATCTTTTGAGATTGTGCCCCTCTGATGGATTTGAGCTTGTTTTTTTCTGCGAACGGGTCATCGTGCGTGTGGCGAGATGAGCCTCCTATATGCAAAATTCTGTCAAAACTTTAGAATTGCCAACGGAGCCTCCCTAATTCTTGACTGAGAAAAGAGCACAAATGAGATGGGGAGAAAACAGGAAACCTAAAAACGACCCCAAATCACTGAAATGCCAATTCGCACTGGACTGATATTATCACATGACCTCTGTGTTTGATGTATCACAAATTACCAGAGGTCCCCAGGTGAAACTAGTCCCACGTAAATAGGTCTTTAGACTGTTTTACTAAATTTAATAGATTAGTAGATTGACAGCCAATTAAATTCTTAATATTTTTTAAGCTAAAATATGTAAAATGTATCATCTAAGGTAATAATATTTGCTTGGGGTGCTTTCAGACCTAGAGTTGTCTTGCTTTGGTCTGAATCAGGGACTAATTTTGTCCCAAAGCGTGGGATGAACTGC